>WAAB01023971.1:268116-327382 GCA_013389865.1 Piaya cayana | reverse complement strand
CAAGGATGTTGAGGCTCTGGAGCACGTCCAGAGAAGAGCAATGAAGCTGGTGAAGGGACTGGAGAACAAGTCTTAGGATCGGCAGCTGAGGGAACTGGGGTTGTTTAGCCTGGAGAAGAGGAGGCTGAGGGGAGACCTCATTGCTCTCTACAACTACCTGAAAGGAGGTTGTGGAGAGGAGGGAGCTGGCCTCTTCTCCCAAGTGACAGGGGACAGGACAAGGAAGAATGGCCTCATGGTCTGCCAGGGGAGGTTCAGACTGGACATCAGAAAAGTCTTTCACAGTAAGGGTCATTGGGCACTGGAACAGGCTGCCCAGGGAGGTAGTTGAGTAACCATCCCTGGAGGTGTTTAAAAGATGGGTGGATGAGGTGCTAAGGGGTATCATTTAGTGGTTGATAGGAATGGTTGACCTCAATGATCTTGTGGGTCTTTTTTTTTGCAACCCAGTGATTCTGTTTGGAAAAACTTTGTAGTTAGAACTGGCAAAACTACATTTTTTTCACCTTTAAACTGTTATTTGTTATAACATTGCCAGTAAAAAATCCACAGCAACAACAACAATAATCCTTAAAACTGATGACCTTGTAATGCACTAAGACAATCTTCTAAGCCATTTAATGCTTATCTTATGGCTTCCTTGTATATATCCCTGTTTATCTATCTCACATGGAGCTTGTCTGCTTTTAAACTAAAAAAAACAAATAGTACCAAAAATCTGTCTAATGAAAACTGGACAAGAAAACTTCATGTCTGTGTGATAAAAACCATCAGTTCAAGCCTTCTTGAAAGAGTTGATGTCCCTTTCCAAACCCTTATTTTAAATTCTCCTTTTAAGTTACTAGTAGATCACTTTGAAAAGAACCAGTAAAAATTCCAGAAAATTGTATGACATAAAAGACACATCTTCTTGCAAATACCTACTCCTGAATCGTTTAAAATAATATTTCTTGAAAAGTTTGCATTCATCCAAGTATATTTCATCCAATACTGTTGAAAATGATCCAGTTTAATTACAAGAGCTGACATCTATGTTGGTGGAAGTCCAGGTCGTAAAGCTGTAATAAAATCTGTACCAGAAGGAATAATCTAAAGAATGATTAAGTCCTTTGTATTTTATTCAAATCTGCTTTTTTAAAAGTGGCATTTTTATACTCTTTTTATTTTTTACACCATAAAAAAGGAAATGTGCACATTGCCTCTCTACAATGAGTATACTAGAATATTTAATAGGTCCTTTGCAGACAAAAGGAGTATATGTTTAGTGTGATTATGCTGGGGTCTTTTTTTTTTATGTGATTCTCCTCTCTCGCTGGCTAAGGGTGGTTCAAGCCCTCTGCTTCTTGCTAAACCATTACTACAAGACTACTAGCACGATGAAAGGAGACAGTAACTTTTGGAATAACAGCAATTTCTGCCAAAAATACTGTCCCCTTAGGAACAGAAAAAACCACACTGTTGCTGTCATGTTCCTGCTTTTAGCCATAGGCTGTACATGTCTGACAATGAGCAAAATTTGAGCACAAATACATTTAACTTAGCTACCTTCTTACAGTTTCCTGACTAGATTCAAATATGTGGATATAAACTAGAAGATAAAATGTCAAAATAAGTTGTCTGGAAAATTTATTGAATGTGATTAGCCGTACCAAAAACCATCATGTGCATGTTTTTACTTGACTTTTTACTGAGTGTTCACTGTGAGAGTTCCTCTGCCCTCCTTACTCATGGAAAATGAATTTTTTCCAGAATTATGAATTCATGAGCAAGTTCTGTACATTATGTTCCAGCACATGGAAGGTCATTGGGAACTGACTGAATGCTGTGCACAGAGGCTGACAATTCTTGTTCTCTCTCCTTGTATATCCTGCTAGCACCCGGCTTTTTTTCCTTATGTATCTGAAAATCATATTTTTAATAGTGCCAAACTGTTTACCTTTCTGGTATTCATATCTGTCCGCACTGTTCACGCCAATTTTATGGAAAACGGGTCACAATCTTTATTAATTGACACTGGTCAAAAAAAAAACCTCACCAGGAAAATTTAAATAATTGCATAAAATATTTCCCTAAACTAGGAATGTAAATGTAGGCATAGTAGAATTAAGTTTGTTGCATCCTAACTAATTTCTGAAAAGATTGGGACAGTCAAGTCTGGACCAGTATTAATTTTATCTTTTGATTCTTCAATAATTCTTTTTCCGTAGCTATGATTGGAATTTGTAATGGCAGGGGAGATTCCATCCACAGATAATGTTCCACAGGTTTTACTGCTACCGTAACACAGAGTCACAATTATTGGAGTTTATTCAGTGCCAAGCTGTTGAATTCATGGGATATTTTACTCCTTATGTCAGTAGGACCTGGATTCTTGCCCTTGTCCTGTGGCTGCAGAAGATGAAATTCTATCCACTCTGCAGTAAAAGACAAACTTTCTTGTATCTTCAGTCAGGACAGATTTTCACACTTTAAGGGTAACTCAAAATTACTTCCCCTTTGGTAGCAGATTTTTAAGGCTTGTCTCCAAGTTCCTTTCCCTACTGCAGCTGTGCACATTTGCCCCTGCACCACCAAAGTGGAAGAGATGAGAATGAGAACATTGCAAAAATTTGGATTAACAATACCTCAAAAAAATTGATTTTCGAGTTTTTCTTGGTCATGGTGATTTTAGTGAGCAACTTTACCCTAGAGTCCACAGACAGCTGTGTTCACACAACTAATGTGGACACAAAGCATAATGCAGGTTTGATCAGATTGGAGCAATAGAACAGAACTCATCAACTTGATTTGACTTGAGCTGGCTTGGCTGCAAAAAAGCAATGCTACGTGAATACACAGCCTACATGTGTAAAGTAGCTTGTACAAAAGGGAAAAGATACAGTGTTCTTTTCATGATATACAGAGATGAAAAAGACGTGGACATTTTGGATATGGAGATGGTGCTTGTTAGTTTTTCACTTGTAACACTCCTTGGCTATCCTGGACATCACTGCTAATCATCAGAAAACTGTGGATGTTCTGAGGTCAAAAGTGCTGAGAACAGAAAGTATAAAAAGCTGCATGAGAAGCAATTTGGTAACCTAGTTTCGTAAGGTGCATATGACTGTGCTGTCAGCCATTGCCTTTTAGCTTTTAATGTCAGTGACCAATTTCAGCCATATGTGCAAAAGGGTAGAGATCTTAAAGACAATTAATGTCTTACAAGCTTTGTAAAACCCCGTAGATGGCTGGAAGAGAAAGGTAAATATTTCTTTAGAGGAGGGAAAGGTAAGCTCAGGCCCACTACTATGCTTTCTTCAGCTTAGCCGATGTCCCCACTCTCTATTATGTAGGGCAGGTGTCAGAGAAGGCAAAGGAAAAGGAGATTTCAGAACCAAAAGACATAGATCTTTACCAAATCAAGCTCTTTTAGTTGTGCTGCTTAGCAAAATACTTGTTGTTTCTTCCATAATGGTTAATGAACATTTCTGATGTGAGCACTAATTCAGGATTCTCTGGCAATGCAAGGAATCTGTTTGATTTTCATTATGAAGCAAAACTAAAACCATAAAAATGCAAGTAAAGAAATAATTTCCTAAACAGCTTGAAAGAAACAGGAAAAAAGACGTCCTTTTTTTTCTGCTATCCTCTTTACCAGATACAGGGCTCCCAGTACCCCAGAACATTACACCTATGAATGATATCTGATTTTTAATTACCTCCCTTATCTGCACTCCTGCAAAACAAACAAACAAATCAAGAAGCCTAAAGCTGGGCTTGCCCAGGGAAAATCTAGGTGTTTGTTAGGACTGAATTCACCACACTTTTCCTCCTCTCTGCACTATTTCTCTTCATTCTGACTTTTCAATCTGCCCTGATGCCCTCATCTGACACAGCAACTACATCAGGGAGAGAGAAAACAGGATAGGCTTTCACTTTTGTTTGGCAGCACAAGCTTGCATTCTGTGCTTTGGAGGTTTTCAGAGGCTCTTTATTCCATGTAATGTTCCTGGAGTGCAGAAGCGTATCTTTTGTTCTTCCTTATAAAGGGATATTTTTATACACAAAGATATACAGTACACTGAATTACAAGAGTTTTTATGTATTGGATTGTGAGGCTTTAACAGAGAAATTTCTGATGATTCTTTAATTCCGCCTTATCCGAAACATTTAACTTCAAAAGCCTTAAAGCATAGATGAATCAAAGCCTCAGAATCCATCCAACACATCAACTAATTGTAGTGACATCAAAACCAGAATGAGGCTCTTAATTTAAACAGATTTCACTCCTAGCATGCTAAACATGCAGCCCACGTATATGTGTTAAGCTGTATTATCTCAGTATACATATGTATGGCTTTATATACTTGCAAGTAATTAAAACGAGGGAGGACAGACATATATATTCTCTGCATAGAAATAATCCTTTTATGCTTAACCATATCTTTTGTTGTTTTAAACAAAGCTTCCACATTTGTGCTGCGAAACATTGTATGTCCAAAGTGTCGAAGCCTGTATAGGTCTTTGGATTCCTTTAATATAGTTTCCATATTAGATAGCCAGATGGTGGAGAGCGATAATACTCTGTACTAATCACTTAGGAAGTCTACAGAGTGGTGCTTTGAGATTTAGACCCAGAGCTACAGCCATCACTCTTTTGATGGGAAGCCACAGATACTATTCCAACCAATAGAATGTTTTTAAGTATATCAGCACTGAACAAATTATCTAAACAGGAAAAAGACAGATAAACAGCATTCAGTGCTAATGAACAGAGGGTTTTGTCCAAAGGAATGAATTGTTTTTATAATGATCAGAGATCAACAGGACATTACACCATAGTATTTATATACATCTGAAAAGATATTTTTGATTCTTTACAACCATCACAAATAGGAGAGATAGGTGCATTGCTAAGTTGTTTTACAAAGGGAAGAATGCATAAGAAGCAAAAAAAAAATCTCAATGAATTCCTTAGTTCTTGATTTTTAATTCATACCAGAGGTTTTTTCCTGGTATGATTTTAAGATTTTCTCATTCTGACAGATGAATCAGCAGAAACCTTTTCTCATAGTAATATCTATTGACATGCAGGTACACTTCTTTGTTTTGTGTTTCTAACAAAAAAAATGGTTTCCTTTTTGGACAATGCATTTTTAATCTATGGGCACATTTCAGAGGAATGAAATATCAGATGTGCCCTTTCCTAATCTTATAGATTTTTTTCAGATGCTTTATTGCTGTGGGTTCAACATAAGAAAGGGAAAATATTTCTTTGTGTATTCTACTTTTATTGTTAAGCCTTTTATAAAAATTCATACTGCAGGCTCCACTCCAGTCTGGCAACCAGAAGCTCTGGAAAAAGAGACTGAAGCAGTGCTAATCAGCACTCAAATATGATAAGCAAGCAGACTAAACATGTAAACAATTCCTATGCTGAGCGTTTTGTTTTGGTAGCACCAATTGTCATTTCAGTAGAGGAACAAACAACCCACTTCAGCCTATATCTGGCTTATTAATTGTAGAACACTTTAAATAGTACAGAAAAAACACAAAATAATGTTGTGTAGAAAGGTTTGTAATCCACTTCTCAGAACTGGGTTGCTCTAGCAACTATTTTCAAGCAGCAGCAATGTTTTACTTCATCCTTAGGGTAAAATGAGCATCTTCATTGTCCTTATATTTGTACAGCATTGTACTAATGTTGCAAAGAGGGTGGACCTCATAGAATCTACCTATTCAGCAGTTTTTTTCAACAGTACTGAACAAGTATTTTCTCAGCATTTCTGAAAATCAGGCTGATGAACACCTGAGAACAGAAAACTAAAGCAAAAATAATAATTTATCTTCTTAATTCAATGTTTATTTTTCTTCTTCTTATGCTTAGTAAAAATAAATTAATGGTTTGAATGCTACTATTAAATTACTTATTTTAATTAGATTTTTTCCTCCTCTCTTAAATCCCTTACTCTGTGTAATATTTTGTATCACTCTGGATTCATTAGTTACATTACCATGCTATGTGGCATTTCATGAAGCTGCCCAATCAGCCTGAAGCCTGAAAGCCTGATTTTAACCTTAAATGACTTCATGGAGTTGTTCTTAATACACGCTAATATATTCAAAAGCAAACACTGGATCAGAAATTGTATAAAACCAGCATTCAGCACATACTAATGTTACAGCATGCAGTTGAGAAATAAACAAAGCATTGAGGAATGTCTTTAAAATGAGAATGGTGCAGGCACATGGAGAGGAAGATCATGTAAACAAGTGGTGGGAAAGAACAGATGTGTGCTGTTCAGACACACGGGCAACCTGCCTGAGGGAAGTTTGGATTATTGAGCTAACATGGCAAAGACCTATAGTCTGTTCACATCTAAATTATAAGAGGTTTTGTGCATGTTGTGTGAAAAGTGTTCCTGCCTCTTCTCTAAAGAAGCATGTAATTCCTTAGAGGATGGCACAGTTATAAATGTAGCAAATTTACAGTTCATTTTGCCTAGAAATTTCTTCAGAAATGCTGGTAAATGCTGCACCTAGTACAAAATTCAACAGAGATACAAGTTACAGGACCCCCTCTAAGATTGCTTCAAGTCAACAGAAAAACATGCTTCAGTAAGGATAATTACTTCAATAGGTGTTACTGGTTTTGCTTCCACAGATAGATCATCCCCATACTAAACCTTTACATTTCTCATAGAGTAGAAAACACAGTTTAGTGCTGTCATCACTGTATGCAGGTGGTCCTGGATATACTTTTCATTTGTGAGGTCAGCTTCCCATGACAGGTTTGCACCATAACAGAAAAACAAACCAAAAAACTGATGGAGCGGGAAGGAGAGAAGAGAGAGACAGGTTAGCATCTCCAGACACTCTGATGGAAGTAGTCCAGAGATTCATAGACCACAAAGCTCATCTGACTTAACTTTCCTGCTTTTCACAGTAGTTACAATCCTAGTAAAAAAATAAAATGGACCAAAGAGGAAATGTAAAGTTTCATCCACATTAGGAGAGGAAACAAACATTTTTTTGTTCTATTTTAGGTCAGTTTGTAAAAAATGGTACATAAAATGTGGTAAGCCACCAGAGCACTAGGAGAAGGAGAGAATCTGTTGTATAGGAATTGCAGCAAATAAAGGAATTAATGGTAGACCTGAAGACTGAACAGTTATAGTCAGTAGTTCATTGCCACAAAAATAACTTTTCTGTACAGCTCAAGCTTGCACCTTCTCAACAGTGTCAGAACTTTCCCTACCCCTTGTCCCTGCCACATTTTATCACTCTGCTGAAACTTAAACAAAGAGTGGGGATGGAATACAGGGTCCTGCAGCAACTCAGAAAGGGCAAGGGAGAGAGGAAGGGAATAGACTGCAGATGAGACAGGTGATACTGAGTGAGGTGCAAGTTTTGAAAGGAAAAGTATTTCATTAAGTGTGTCCTGGCAGGACCCTGAAGGAGCAGGCAGACATTACTCTCCCCAGCAACTCCAGCTGTTGTGTTTTCTCCTGCTAAAGTAAGAGACCTTAAGAAGATTTGTACTGTAAGGGTTTGCAAGGTATGCAGAACTGTTTGTGCATGTCTCCCCATACTGTTAGCAGAATTCAGGAAGGCATTTGGATACCTCTCTCCCTGCACAGTCACCAGCCTATCCTTCTGCCGCTCCCTATTGCTCCTCTCTGAGCTTTCACACTCCACCACTTGGCTCCAGCCCTTCTTACTGAACCAGAGAAAACAATTCAGAGCTGCTGTCTTTCTGCAGGGCCTGAAGGTATATTTCTACATTTGCTATAGCTGCTTCCCATGGCAGCTATGCACAAAAGACTGAGGACAGATGGAGTGGAAGGGGGAGGAGAGTGGCTGCCGCCACCCTGAATGTTGGGCACCTTGTGCAGTAAGACCAGAAGTTTGAAAAGCCTGGAAAAGGACTGTCCCAATTCTCCTGATCTTGCCTACAGCAACTTGTGCTCTGGCTCACCTCAGGAAAGTGGAGGAAAAGAGGCAGTATGACAGTGATGGGTAGGTGAGAGTCTCAACAAATGGTGAGATTAAAGGAATTCAGTGTGTCCTGTAAATTGCTTCTCCTTTTTAACTAGTCAGGATTGCTTTTCAACAGAGCTACACTTGCCTGAAGACTACTAGTAGACCTTACAAAAACAGTGACCAAAGTGTGCAGGAGCAGCGAGGCTAAGATTGTCAGGCTTCCGGTAGGATAGAGGCTTACTGAGATTTATTTGAGAGAGGGAGAATAAGTAATGCCACTAGGCTGGAAGCCAAGCCACTAGAAAGGAGTTGTGGAGCAAAGGGGAATCCAGGTGAAGTCCTCGAATACCACTGTCACCTGATTTCTCAGAGGCTGCCATTGTGCTAAGGAACAACTGCTTGTGCTGAGAGGTATTTAACCTCCCTTTGCAAGGTAGTGAAAAATTGTTTATCTATACGGTAAACATTTGGTATGCTGTACAAAGCTCTACCATAAAGTAAGCACAATATTATTTATACATCTTTTTTATGCCTGTTTTTTATACCTGTACTGAACAAGGTTAACAGTGCATGAGATTACAGACCAATGTTTGCTATGACTAGCATTGCATAGGGGCTGCAAACAGTACCTAAATATGCTATATGATACAGCAGAACGTCACTAATCCAGAATAATGCAGGGAAGCCCCAGTGCAGATTAGTAGGGTTTGTGGATTATGGGCTGGGAGGGCATTCGAGGGGAGATCAGGCACGTCTCACTCCAGATTTGCCTTCCATCTCAGTAGTGCAGTAAGTCAGTGGAAGGAGCTGTGAGGAGCACTGTTGTTCTGCTCGGCTCCAAAGGACATTATAAGCAACATGGATGCTGCTATCACTTCTTTATCAAAAGTTATAGTAGGCATACTCCAAACAGAGAATTGCACTCCTGGTCCCCCTTGAATCAGTTTAAACACTTAGCACACACCTGCTGTGCAAACACATTAAATCAATGTAAAGTGAGGTTACTTTGTGCATACGGAATCAGCAAGAGACTAACCTGCTCAGAGCACAGCTTGCATGGATGTACCTTGGTGTGTGTGCAAGTCAGACCTTGAATGCAAAAGCTAGTTTCTTAGACTTTCTGTACAAAACAGTAGTAACATAAACAAATCTGTGGTGCTACTTTGATTTCCAATATATATATAATGGCTATTTCCACTCATTCAAAGGACAATGCTGCCTAGTTCACGTTCATCTAAAATTGTTGATGGGCTAACCATGTTTCTTACTAATGATACAACAAGTCACATATATTTTTAACAGTGAAGGATGCTTTTATTTGTCTAAAACTGACATACTGTAAAATGTTATATGGATGATAATCAAACTCACTATCACAATAAAATATCAGTACAGTAACTGTTTTGATTAAGCATTTTATAAATACATGCACTATTAAAGAAATTGAGTGACTGGGCCCAATATTGATTTTCGTTCTAATTTATTTCTTGAAACAAACTGTTTCTTTTCAAGAAACACATTGAATAATCCATTTTGAAAAAAAAGAAGAATGTGAAGCTTTTGGCTTTGAATCACACAAATTTTAAATTCTCTAAAAAAAAGTGGAATATGTGTTATTTCTGATACAAAATGTCACAGATGTCTTGGCAGGGGCATGGGTATACATGATATGTGATTAATGCTAAAATGCTGATTAATGCTAAAAAATGACCAGAGGCAAACGCTTGATATAGATGATTTTAAAGAGATTAACTCTTCATGACACATGTTTTCCTCTCCAATCTCTGTAGGTTCAAACAAGTCTGTACATTTTGAGTTTATTGACCTTTGTGAATATAGTACTTGTAAACTGGTAACAGATTTCTTTGAAAATCAATGCCTATCATGAAGCTGTTTGTTATCCACTGTTTTCTCTTGAGTGTGATTAATAAAAAGAAAACAAATCACAAAAAGTGAAACTCTAAACTCTGATTAAAAATTAAATAGTAATTCCATTCTTCTTGGGAAAGCAAAATGTAAAAGAGATGGATGCTTTATCTGGAACTCTCATATATATATACACACAAATGTAATTCACCACAGGCCAAGAAAACTTCTAATAGTCAATCCTACCTTTCCACAACAAAAGAAAACACTGTGTGTAAGTTCAATGTTAGGGACAAACGCTCACTTAGTATAGGAAACAAGCAGCGAGCTAATCTGATTCTTCAATTTATTTTGATCTAAGCTCTTAAAGTAAACAAGTTGGTTCACACTGCTGGGCCATATTTGAGTGTGAAACATACAGGATAAAATTCAGGCCCCATCGCTGTTAAGAGAAGTTAATTTTTAGTGATGTGATGAAGCCAGGATTTGACCTTTTTTTTCCCTCTTATCACTATTGAATTCTTACATGGCATAGTGAGAAGTAGAGACTTCTATATAAGTACTGATTTTTCTTTAAAACATGGTTTTCTGACACATTTTCTGACAGCAGCACACGTGGCCTTTTCTCAAGGAATTTCCTAGAAAGGTATCAAAGCCTAACTGGCGGAATGGGAAATCTCTTGCAGGCAAACTAGTTTCTAGCTCTGCAAACAGATAGAATATGGGGACTATGTACCTAAAGGTCTGCAGGACTAAGGCCTTAGCAACACTGAGACAATCAATACAAATGTTAAAACCCAGTTACTTGTCAATAACCAGGTTTCCCAAATCAGCCACAGTTGTAATATGGATGGGACCCTACAAGCTATTCAAAGGAAACATTGTGAAAGCTGCTTGCCATTTAATGATTGCATTAACACCATTATCTACCACCTAATCGATGCAGTGATTGACAACTTTGCAAATCAGATTAGCTTTCCATCTGGGTATGAGAGTAACATGGCTAGGAATGGAAAATTGTGTGGGCCCCAACTTATGGCAGATGAACAACAGTCAAAGGTACAGATCAGAAAATCACTGATATTGCAGATTAGTTGCAACAATTAAAAAACATAATATATTAAAATCACCCCTGTGATTTTATTCACAGCTTGCATCCCACTGCTGCAATGCTGCTTGTGTACAGTGAGGGGAAGTTCCCACCCAATGACATCATAGTTTGTCTTCAGCTACAGCCAGCTATGTATTTTTAAAGAGGTCCTGTTTGTTCCATAACTGAACTCTTCACCTTTTGATTACATGTTTTGTTTGGGGGTGGGGTTAAAGGGATAAAGCCTGCTAGCAAATTTACTTAAATTTGGCGTTCACAGACTCAGACTTGGGTGGGCTGCATTCCCTCCTCCAGTTACACCCTAGCTAAAATCCTCATATGTTAAAACACTTGACTAGTTCAGCCTTAATGATTGGGTTGTACCCTGGAAAGCAAGTTCAGAGATGCTGGCAATGTGTGCTGACAAACCCAGACATAATTCTAGAAAGATATGCAGGTGAACTAAGAGAAGGACATCAGGACTATGCTGAGAAAAAAAAAACACAAACAAGTTATTTGTGAAAAAAAAATCTCTTAATCATGATGAAGCCTCACAAAATACATACAGCATACTACACTTCCAGTGACACGTGTTTATGAGTAAAAATAAAATCCTCGCTAATCAGAAACACCAAACTGAATATTCCTTTCTTCTTCAGCTACTATAAATGCATACTTGCTTAATGATATTTTCTGTGCTGTGTGAAGGGCTTACACAAATGTCACACAAGCACAGTCACATCACGAGGGTTAGAACGAAGGAAGAGCTGGGTTGTCACACAAGTGACAGTGTGGCAAAAAGATATTTCTGTAAATATCTTGATCTTGATAACAGTGGAGTGAGCCATCCATAAGCTTGAACTATTGGAGAAGTTTTATGTCATGATCAAATTAAGTGTATTTGTTACTACAGTTACAGAAACACAATTTCTCTTTATTGTCTATAGCAGTCATCCCCAAGATGGGATCAGCAAGTAATTTTGTAACGAACTGTGGCTGATGATAGTGTGCTAGTGCTGCTTCCTTTCTTCCAGATACTGGGAGGAGTAGCCAGGAAAAGTCGAGAATCTCATTTAAAACACTTGAATGGGACAGAAATAAGTATTGTAACTGCCTCTTGTACGCCCTGTCCTCTCAGAGAAAATGAAAGACAGAGTCACAGCTGGAACAGTTAGGAATGACTAAATATTTTCTTAATGTAACTTTTCCATGGGAGCAGCTGCTGTGGTTGTCCCTGTTTGTTCCACAAATGAAATGGGAGGTAACCCACACCACTAGTATTCTGTGGTCCTCACTACAGCCTGGGAAAACCTGCGTTAGAGAATCCACAACACATACTCCAAAGAAGAGAAGCAGAGTAGATGCTGGATACATTTTTCACTCTGAAAAAGTTTTAGCTTTCAGAAAACAGATAAGCGGTTGGATATAATATCAATATACATATATATACAATATATACAATAGATACTATACTGATGACATAAATATCCATTTTACCAAGGAGGATAATGGGACCAGGGTGGGACCTTTACCTATTTGGCTCTCATGGGTCTCCAATATAAATAAAAAACAACCCTCCCAGCCTACATTTTTTTCCCAACATTCTGTTTATCAGCCCCATGAAAATGGCTTTCAACTGTGATCATTATCCATAGCTTTTGTTAGCTAAGTGAGAGACCTCTCACACAACCACATCCACTCACTCTGAAACTGCAAACTAAAAGTCATGAAAATCTTTACTGTCAGAAGGAAAACAGATCAGCATGGTCCACAGCATCTTATAGCTGCAATTCTTAAAGCAGGAGTAGAGATCAGAGCAGGCACACAGGAATCTCCTGATAAGACAATACCACCTATGCACATCCCTACACAAAGAACACGTAGGCTTCTTTATGAATTGTCTTAATGGAATGCTATAGGATGTGTCTCTGCAAGTTAAATGACAATGATGATGACTATTATTATTATTGCACATGTATCTATTTTATCTAATCCTTTCCACACTAATATTGATATCTTAGATAGATAGTATTTTCTTCCATGCTCTTTTTTATATTCAGCTTCCTCCTTCTACACTGTACAACTGGGCCAGCTGGCTTGGCCTCTCTACAAGGTGTTCATTCTCTCATCCCAAATGCTTTTCACTTTATGGCCTTAACACCTAAAAGTTGTAGCTAGTGTATACATGCCAAATTTGTCCTTCACAGCTTTTGGTCGATGCAGACTTGCTTGCTCCAACCAAAGTCCAGAAGCTTTCATAAGTCCTTAAATAACTGAGAATCAGAAACATTTTAGAGAGATATTAACAGAGCTTGTATATGAAATGAGAATTATGAGCCTTACAATTGAAATCCTAGACATGCAGCAATCACGTTTTTAATTTTTTTTTCCCCTTGGAGCTTCCATTGGTTATTATTGTGTAGTAATGAAATGATTAAGTTATTTTCTTTCTTAATAGCTTTCATCCTCTACTTTAATGCTATGCAGTAATGTCTCAACTACATTTCTTTTGGCATAACTGATTTTGAGCCATGGTTGGCCTGCCGGGTTGGATCTTTCTGTCTATTGCAGATATTTGTTCTACAAACAAAATCTAGGTCTTCAGTGACACTTGCCATTTACCCATGCCAATATTTGTTATCCGCTTCACTACCCAGTCTGTAGCAATGCCAAGCAGCAACATCAAGAGAATATGGGCTTTTCACATCAGCAGTCACTTTGAACTACAAGTTGGTTTTTGCTATTCAGGGGAATTTATGTTGTAGCATTGATTTTGACAGTTAACAACTGTACAAAATTAAACAAATGGGGAATCTAAAGATAAAGGACAAACATGGTATATTACTCATGTGTTTCTCTCTTTAATCTCCAGTTGAATAAAGAGCTTAAATTCACTGTCTTTACCTTATGTCACACAGGGCTTGTCTTCTGGATTTTCTGCTATTTTGTTTTTTGACTTTAACTCTACAACTTCTGTTGCTATAAAAGGCCCTAAGGCGTGCCTTTTCTTCCAGAGATAAAAGCATCTTTTCTTTAATTGTATGGTCTGACAATCAATATCTCCTACAGAGGTGAAGTCCTAACATGAGGACAGTCCTCAAACCAGCATAGCAGTAACCAGGATGAATCTTAGCAATTCGGAAGATGCACCTAGCAGAAAGAGTCCTTTAACCAGTTGTGTCTGCAAGATCGGAATCTGAGTAATTCCAAACCCCCAAAATTACATTTATCAGCTTATAATCACCATATAAAAGCTGTCAGACTGGGATTGCTGCACTTGTCATCTTTGCCAGCACCACAGCTGGGGTGTGAGAAAACTCATGCCTTCACACTGAAGCAATATAACTTGTCTCTTGTTTTGGGCTATCTGACATCTCAAAATCCATGGCCAGAAATGCAAAGCAGAATCACACATTAAAAAAGTACTCACTTGGAAGGGGCATTCCTTGACCAGCAATCAAAGGTAGTACCAACACGCACTCCTGCAATGCCAAAGGGTACATTTCACATAAGTTCATACATGAATCACAATTGAGTAACCTTGAGTAACCTTGAGATGCTGCATGTAAGTCACATAGCTGGGCACATGAAAACTTTTGCGTCAAAAGATTGAAAATACTATCTACGAGAGAGTCTTGATTGATAATGCAGGTTTATTACATTAAAATTTCAGGTACAATAAACTTCTTTTCCCAATGCATGGTCTTATGCTGTAGCACATTTTCTGTTAATTATGGAAGATATTTTCACATGCTTTTTCAATGTCATGGACTCTTCCTGGATGCCAGCAGATGGACCTCTGGAAAAAAAGGAGATATATTTCCTTTCCAGAAAGCAGCCTTCTAGAAGCTTATTCCCATCTTTAAGTAAACTTTGTGGAAGAAGGAGCGATGCCCTCTGTCAGGACAAGTTTCTAACCACTCAGGATCTTACCCATTAAAACTAACAATGGTGGTGCTGAATAACTAAAGTTAAAGTAACTAAAAATGAAGTTTATCAGTAGTTATATTATTCTAGTAGAAATAGATTATGCCATTTTATTGCATCTACTTCAACTGTTTCTTCAAACTATTTTTTATTTCTTTCTTCAAAATCTCTAGAATGGAGCAATCCTTGCACACAATGAGACAACTTGAGTATTTCTGCATGCATTGTATTCTTTTAATGTCAAATAGTTTCCCATCGGAAATGGACATTTTTCTCCTCATTTATTTTATTTTATAACAGATACTTGCTGGCAGCTGTGCTGCCAGGCTAATGTGGAGTCTTTGCAGGGTGAACATTGTAAAGAGAGAGTTACTTTAGTGTTATTTAGGTAAAACCAGGATGTCTACTGGTGCAAGATTTGAACAAACAGCCATTTTGACTACAGAATTATAATCTGTACAAACAGTAGCTCCAATGTGAGGTTTAACATTTGCTGTATTTCTGTTCTGGTTTGAGCAAGTGTAGAATCAGTTTTCTGGCTTTTTAGCTAAGCCTCATCTAACTTAATTTTCTGGAAGTTAACTGCATGTTTTTCAGGCAGTCTGATAATATAGGGCGCTGGTATGCAGAAAGGCCATTACTTACATCTATCACTATGGAGCTGAAGGCCATCCTCAAGGTGGTAGAATGATGTAAGTGAAAGGGGTGAAAAATGGTCACACCGCAGGGAAGAGTGAACAGGACAGCTGACCCTAAACTGACCAACAGAGTATTCCATCCCACCTATGTCATGCTCTCTATAAAACTGGGGAGCATAAGGGTCACGTCCTTTGCTCCTCTGGCTGGTGGCCCATACAGACCTTGTCTGTCATTTTCCTGTGATGCTGGAATTATGCATTCCTGAATCCAGTCCCTGAGTCAAGCTCCCTCCTGCCACTGCGTCCAGGCTGGGAACTTTCCCCATGCCTGCTCTGCAGTGGTCACGTAGTCATTGAGGGGGAGGGTAATTTTGTGTATATAATTATTGGTGGTGGTGGTGATTTTGTTGTTACCTGAAAGCTGTTTTATTTTTCAATGTACAAGTCTCTTTTTCTTACTTCCTTTTCCTGAGATATGGGAGGATTGGGATGGCAACTGCTTATATGTAGCTGCAGATCAGTCTGAGCCAGTCCTAAACCATGACAGCTTACATTCAGATGTGTTGCTTCAGTCTTTATTTCTGTTAAACAGTGGTTTAGTTGGATAAGCACTTGCAAGAAATTTTGCATATTGAGTGCTGCAACAGATTGGTAGCAGTTCTTATCATGGTGGCACCTACATGAATCTCAGATATAAATTCAGAAAAGTGGAGAGAGGGTGGAGGAGAATATTGAAAACTGGAATAATGGCTTTTTTTAGTGCTAGTGAGGCAGCAGCAAATCTCAAAATCAGCAGACTATGAAAATCACCATCTGACATGTTGTAGACAGAATGACATAGACTTCACTTCACCCAGATGTTCAATTACTCTGCTTATGATATTGCCTATACCCTTCTACTTCTTAGACCACGCCTGTTCCACTATAGAAGAGTTAAGGAAAATTTGCATTACATTTTATATTTTCTAAAACCTAGCTTTTTAAACCAATGAAATTGGCAGACTATTGCTTTTCCTAAATTGTACATCAGAAAGGAAGAAAAGTTTGTCTTAAAGTAGCAGATTTTTCAAGAAACAAATAGCCTAAAACCAATGTGAGAAGAAACATCAGCATAAATAAACATCTCGGGGGGGCACTCTAACTGGGGTTCTCAGCAGGGGCATCTGAGTCGCTCTGTGGCAAAGAGTAAGAAGAGGCAAGTCTGAAGTTGTTTCTTTTAACATCTTTCTAAATTTTCTAATCCAGGGAAATTTCATTACAGGCATTTCCACTGGTTTCAGCAACTTTGGGAACCTTATTGAAGATAAGATTGATGCAGGCACAGCTGTTATTAATACTGTGCCAGTTAAACTTGCTCAGGCAAATGGTATTACGTACTGGCAGCCACACAAATGCTAGCAATAAGAAAAAACAGTTTGGATGGCACAAACTCAGGTAGCCTCCAAACACTGCAGAGATCAAGTGTCTTCTGTTGTGTTTGTAAATTAACAAAGTAGGAGTTACTGGTTTTAGGAAGGCATAGGAAACTGCTTTATTATTTTGCTAAGGAACTGGAGCATAATTTGCTATAATTCCTTCATGCTTAAGAGATTTTAAAGCAGCCAAGGAATGAACCATACACAAAGTTTTAGAGACTGTTCTGCATGTAAAAAGCATCTAGAGGTAAAATCCCAATCTGGTTGCTACTGTGGTGATTGTAGCATCTTCTGTATCAACAAAAGAATCACAGTGACTGGTTTTCCTGAAAAAGAAAAATGATACTCTATCTTCTGTTCAAAAGAGCTTCAGGCTTTTTTAAAAGCCATTTTTGAGCAAGTGATACTAAAAATACTTTATTATCTTTATTTAAATTATACACTGTAATAAATAAACCATATTACAGCATCAAAAAGATGTAAATAGAAAATTTTACAACATCAAGTAATATAGTTAGTGAGAATTAAAACTGCTTGTGCACTTGCATTATAATTCCTTCTTTTATTATTGGTCCCTAACCTCTTTCACTGGATGCAGAATGAACAATGCTGAATTAAGCACAGATATCTAATACTGCTTGTTTTCTATTCATTGCAAACTCATTGCTTCTCTGTGTGCTTACATTAATTTCCTTTAACAGCAATCCCATGAGCTTCAGGGTTGCTTTTACTTCTGAAACACAAAGATTAAAAAAAAGATATTCATCAGTGTCTAACAGGACTTGATTTCTCAATCTTATGTATTAAGAAACACCCAGAATACTTACGATATATTGCTGGCTAACTTAATTTACTGTTGTAAGCTCCTCTAAATGAGACCCCAGCATCTTAAGATTGGTATTGTGAAAACAGCTCCCCCACCAAGTACTCTTACAAATTCAGATTCAAGTAATGTTGTACATGCCATACAGACATTTTTTCATAAAGAAAATGATATCTTAAAATTTCTTCATAATTCTATAAAGAGCAGTCATGATCCTGCTCTTCCCCTCCTTTCCCATTCTAATTTTCTTGGAAATGACACAAGGATTACAAAGAAAATAGGTAATTTTACTTCAGAGTTCTTCAAAGTAGAAAAATCTATCCTGTGCACTGAAATAGGCATGGCTTTGTATGCAGATGAAGGCAATGTGAGCAGTCTGTAGTTACCTTTATGTTATAATTTATGAAAGGGATGAACTGAAGTTGTACAGGTAACATGGACTGTGATGGATTTTGCAAATTCAGTATGAGCGCATGTAATGTAATTAATTTTCTCAATGAGAAATTTCTTAACCAGACAGTTGCTTTGGTTTTTTGTTGGTTTGGGAGGGGGTTTTTTTACACCTGTCAGTGCTAGGTTTCTCTCCCAGATTTTTCTTTCCTTCTTGTACATATACACACAAAATGCAGGCTAGAGTATCACCTCCTGGTCCAAGATTTGACGTACACTTTTATATGCTGGAAGGAAAGTTATGAAGAGAATGAAAAGCCTAATGCTTGTTTAAAGGAGAGCCCAAAGGGCTAAGGTAAGGGAGTTACCCTTAAGTGGGGAAGATCATAGAATCATAGAATCACTAGGTTGGAAAGGATTCACTGTATCATAGAGTCCGACCATTCCTATCAATCACTAAACTGTGTCCCTGAGCACCTCGTCCACCTGTCTTTTAAACACCTCCAGGGAAGGTGACTCAACCACATCCCTGGGCAGCCTGTTCCAGTGCCAAATGACCCTTAAAGATGCCAAGGGCAGACCACCCACAGTACTCCTGTGGCCTGCAGCCTGTGCAGCACAGCTGCCGTTACCCTCTATCAGGCTTTTTCAGATCCAGGTATATCAGCAGTCAGCATCCACAAACACATCATCAGAAAGATCTTTAACAAAGTGGAGGTCAGCCCCCATCAAGATTGGGTTTTTTAAAAGTTAGACAGAATGTTGCTCTGATGGTGTGTATTTTTTCAAACAGTGTTTTTCCAAGCACTGTTCATTCTTTGGAGATGGAGTCTTATGTTAAGTATGATCAGTGCTGAACATGTGTGTCTTCTTCTGTAATCACCTCTGTTTGCAGTCTTTCCTTACCTCAAATGCAAGGTCAGACTGAGAGCTGGCTCCAAAACTCCAAATTAGCAAGTGATTTGGCTGTTGTGAAGTTCATAATAACATTATTGGTTGGACTCAATGATCCCGGAGGTTTTTTCCAACCTAGTGATTCTGTGATTAAAATTAGTCCTTGGGAAGTAATAGAATATGCATACGATTTCTAGGAAAATTTATACATATGCATATGAATGTGAAATATATTTTGAAACCATCTTTTGTATAACTGCACACAATTGATGCAGATTGTGTTGCCCAGGCCTGATAAAAGATGCTTGCTTTCCAAAACTCTAAAATGAGTCTCAGAGTGAGTTTCGCTGCTGGCATTTTCAGTATCACAGAGACAGTTGTGTGGTCAGACCAAGCTGCTCAGGGTTGTACCCACTCGGATGTGGGAAACACTCAAAGAAACCCCTCCATTATCTGGCTATCCTCGGCATGAAAACTGCTTTTCCTTCTACCCAGCCTGAACCATTCATTTCAACTCACACCCATGGCCCCTCAGCCTCCCACCATGCCTGGCTGCCTCTTCTTGACCATGGGTGCTGGGGGGCTGCTGCCCCACAAGCCCCCCTTCGATCTCTTCCCCAGCCTGAACCAGCCCCATCCCTCAGCCACCATCCACTGGAGGGGTGTTCTCTTCATCCCAGGGACCTCGCTGAGCCCCTTCCAGGATCTTGTTCTGCGTTGTATCAGCAGATCACGAGCCTGCATGAAGAAACCACTGCTAGTCACAAGTGGCGTTCCTCGGCTCAGTGCTGGGTCCACTTCTGTTCAATATCTTTATCAATGACCTTCAAAAGGATCTGAACACGCTGGGCCAATGGGCAGAGTCCAATGATTCAACAAGGCCAAATGCCAGGTCCTGCACTTGGGGCACAGCAATCTTGTGCAGAGCTACAGACTAGGGGAAGAGTGGCTGGAAAGCTGCCAGGGGAAGAAGGACCTGGGGGTGATGGTTGACAGCTGACTGAGCCAGCAGTGTGCCCAGGTGGCCAAGAAGGCCAATGGCATCTTGGTTTGTATCAGAAATGGTGTGACCAGCAGGTCCAGGGAGGTTATTCTCCCTCTGTACTCAGCACTGGTCAGACTGTTCCTTGAATACTGTCTTCAGTTCTGGGCCCCTCACCACAAGAAAGATGTTGAGGCTCTGGAACGAGTCCAGGGAAGAGCAACAAAGCTGGTGAAGGGACAGGAGAACAAGTCTTATGAGGAGCAGCTGAGGGAACTGGGGTTGTTTAGCCTGGAGGAGGCTGAGAGGAGACCTTATTGCTCTCTATAACTACCTGAAAGGAGGTTGTGGAGAGGAAGGTAATGGCCTCTTCTCCCAAGTGACAAGGGACAGGACAAGAGGGAATGGCCTCACGGTCTGCCAGGGGAGGTTCAGACTGGACGTTAGGAAAAAAATTTTCACCCAAAGGGTCATCGGGCACTGACACTGCCCAGGGAGGTAGTGGAGTCACCATCCCTAGAGTTGTTTAAAACACAGGCAGACGAGGTGTTTAGCGACATGGTTTAGCAGCAGACAGGAATGGTTGGACTCGATGATCTCGGAGGTCTTTTCATAGAACCATCGGCTTGAGAACGACCGCCAAGCTCCCCGAGCCCAGCCGGCCGAGCCCCTTCCCCTCCGAGCCCTCGCGGAGGGGCGGTGCCTCGCGACTCCCGCGCCGCGTGCCCGAGGGCGGATCTCGCGCCGCTGGGCGATGGGCGTGGGCCGCAGCCAATGGGCCGTTGGGGGCGGGCCGATGGGCGGGGCGAGGGGGGCGAGCGGGGCGCCGGTTGGCCGCGGGGCGGGGCCGGCGGGGTTTTCTCGCGGGCCGCGCTGGCGGACGCGCCTCGGCAACTTCAACTTGGCGCGCGAGCGGCGGCGTGGGCGGCAGGTACCGGCGGCACCTCGGCTCTGCGCGCGCGGGGCGGTCCCGCCCTACCCTGTCCCGCCGCTGCCTCCGCTCCGCGCCCGAGCGGGGATCCGGGGGCTGTCAGAGCCGGGCCGGCCGTGCGAGCAGCGGGGTCGGCAGGGGGCGGCAGCGGCCCCCGAGGAAGCCGCGCCCGGAGCGGCGGGGCCTTTTCCCCGCTCCTCGGGCGGGCGGGGGTCCCCGGAGGAGGGGGAGGGAGGACGGGGCGGCTCGTTCCTTCCTCCCTCTTTCCCTGGAGGTTTGGTCGCAGCCGGGCGAGCCACGAGGAGCCTTCTGGCCGGGGTGAGGTGGGTTGGGTTTGGTGCCTCCTGTGGGGTGAGCTTGGGCTGAGGTTGGGTTGGGTTTGGGTCCCCTTATCTCCTGCTGTTTTGGGTCTCCCCTTTCTTGCTTCCGAGGCTGTGAGGCAAGGAAAAGAGAGGCGGTTTTAACACCCCCACCCCCCCCGCCATGAAAAAGATAAATAAAAAACCTCTCCGGCTGTTGGTCTCTGCTCGAGGAGAGGAGGCTTCGTAATTCTTTTCCTCCTACAGCACCGCTCCTCGTTCTTATACCGTCATCTGTTTGCATCTCGGGCTGGTTGTTTCTTACAGCTGGGAGTGACTGCGGCAGAAAGGGCTAAACGGGACTCTACACCGAAGCTGCTTATCAATAACCAGATAGGGATGAAATCGAGAAAGCTTGTATGTTCCCGATTTCCTTCCTCTTCAGGATTAGAATAAAAATCGGTGTAGAAACCTATTGTGTCTTCTTTGCCTGCTATTTAAAACAAGTCTGCCTTTCAGGATGTCATGACATCCTGATATGCGTAAACGTTATGCGTTGAGATCTTTAAAAAAGTTAAGATGTTATTTATAAATGTCGAGTCTGAAGTTATTTCCTATTATTTTCATTTGTAAGGGTTTGATTACAGTACTGTGAAGCCTGAATGCTCTCAAAAGAGCTATTAACACTGTGGTGATGTTTTTAGTGCAGCTTTTATATCCACAGGTGACGATCCCACCGAGTTGAAGTTAATCCCTTTTGATGTTAATAGCATTGTGCATGCATGTGTATGGCTAGAACGGATTTGAAGGAGGTTACTATATGAATGATCGCTGATTGACGTACAGGGAGTTGGTTTGAGTGTTTATCTAAATGATTACAATTTCCAGAAGCAACTTCTGAAATAAATCACTGCCAGGGAACAAGTAATAGCCAACTAGGACTAAGGTGCTTTTATACCAGAATTGACTAGCAAACAGTTCAATTAAGGTGCCTTTTCCTGTAAAACTGTCTTAAGACCCATTTTTAATTAAAAATTTGTAATTTATAGCATTTTCACTGACGTGTCTTGCTCTATTTAACTTTACTGCCTGTGTGCTAGCATAGGTGCTTCCAGAGCGTCAGTGAAATGCAACAAGCTCGTAGTTCCACAAAACTTAGCCTTCAGCAAATTCTCATAAACTTGAATGTTTCCAGACCTAGAGGGTTTGAAATGACAAAGTGCTGCTATCTAAAATAGAAAGCTGCATGCTTTAGTGTGATATTTTTAAGCTTCAAACAGCAGATAAATTCAGTCCCTAGGCTACAGACCCAAGCAGTTGTGGAACAGACGCAGTTCAGAACCTTTTTTGTGGCATCCTGGGTTATGCAGAAATAGCCCTGAAAGTGTGTTCAGCTTAAGTGTTCTACAGCTGCTGCTCTCCTACTACAATTTTCCATTTCTGCTTGTCATGCTGTTTTCTATCTGGTGTTAAGCTCTATGGTGGGAAGTTGATCTGCTTTCTCTTGCTTAAACTGCAGCTTTCTGCTCAGTTTGATTCCCTTTGGGCTTAGAATGTGACCTTCCGTTTTGTGTTTTTGGAGGCTCTAGATCTCGTAGTTTATATCAACAGATTGTACCCATGGCAGATGAGGTTGCATTGTGGCAGTGTCATTTAGAATGGCTTAGAGAACACTTTCAAACCAGTGTGTACACATGCTGGCAGTGGAGAAGAGGGAGAGTTCAAACTTCTTAACAGCCGGGCCCATGTGGAATAGATTTCTAACCTTCGTTCCTTTGAAAATACACCTTTTCTTCCACCTCTAAATTGTTAAGTCTGTAGCAATTGCAGTCAATTCATACCAAGTTTATAGTTACCCTTTTTGATTTAACTTAAAAAGTAGGAGCAAGTAAAGATAACTCTGAAGCCAATCTGACTTGAAGTCTTTTAATGGGGTTTCAGTGACTACACTCAATAGGTCTCATTGATAGAGGGTAACCTGAAGAATAACTATTTATTGTATTTGATAAGATCTGAATCATCTAATGAGTGTGCATATAGGCCAAATAGACATTTGTCATGTGGCCAACTCCCAAGTCATATATTTAAGGGTGAAGGATGTGGGTCATAGGTAGAAAATGGGAAAGTGTTCTAGGGAGTACAGACATTTAAAGCAGGCATCGTGGGTTGTGATTAATAACAGCTTGGATGCAAGTTCTCTAAGTTATTATTAAAAAACCCAAACTAGATATATAAACAATGAATGTATGACAATATAATGAAATCTTTCTGCAGTTTGTGCTTTTTTTGCACTCCGTTTACTTCCAGCATTAAACTTTAGGAAGTTGGTAATAATAACCTGAAAGAATTAAAAAAGTTTGAAGATCTGGGAAGCAAGTTTCCTTATGGAAGTGTTGTATTTAAGAATTAAAAGGGGAGGGAGCAAACTATAGTGGTTATAAATGTACCTGTTATGTGTATGACAGCAAATAGTGATTTAGTGTCGGGAAAAGAATCTAAATGGCTTGTATTAGTAATAATTTTATCTGTAGACTACAGCATTACTCTAATTACTTAAAAAGGACAATTTTTTTTTACATTTTAGTTTACCATGAGTCAATTTTAGTACAGTAAAAATGATTTTACCAAAGGTTGTAGTGTATGGTGTATTTTCCATTAGATATTTTTCAAGTAAGATTGAATGCTTTCCTGAGAAAGATGTACTAATTGAAATGGTGGTTTCATTCTGGAACTGATTTGAAGTTGGTGAGGGGTGTGAGAAGAGGGAAAGTGAGCTTTCTTTCTCGTTGCAGGCAAACTTAATCCAGGAAAAGCAGTGTTGGAAAACTGTTCACTGTATGCTCACACAGTGGTTGGATGCAAGAAAGGGGATGTGAGAGTGTGATTGTCTTATAGTCTGGGTTATAAGAGAAGTCAAAAGGCATTGTAAGGGGTTATTTCTGACCCTCTACATTGAAAGAAAAGGCTACTATTGACTTTAAGAGTGTTAGATTTATAATAAACTGCCACTTCTATTTTTTATTAAAAGAGAAAAATTGAAGTTGCAAGTTAAATGATTGTATTTTTTTCCTATTTGGGAGGGTGTTCACATTTAAAAAATATTTCTTATTTAAGCACAGTTCAATTTCACTTTTTTTTTCTATCAGTTGGTGGGATAATTTTTGTGCAATTTGACTCCAAATTTAACTCTCTTATAGGTAAAGAAGATATTGTACTGTTACCGAGTTGTCATAGTTGATTGGATTCTACTAATCTTCAAGAGTTGTCTTGGAGTTAGAGGTAATATATGGTTTTGGGTTTTGAAGCTTTTTTTTTTTAAATTGGGAATCTCACTGTAGGAATTTACTAAGTAGGCTAAGTTTTGTTTCCCCCTCTCAGTTATGTTTGCTGTTGATGTGATAAATTTGCATGGTTTAAATTGTCAGTTTTTGCAGTATTTTATGGGAAATAACATTAATGGCACAGTAATTATTCATGTGCTTATACTTTGTTTTGCAAATCACAATTTCCTCTGATGGTAGAACGATGTTTACTGATCTTAAGTATGAGATGCATTGGAGGCCTGACTACTGTTAAGTTGGGATTCTTCATAAATGCTGATTGGCTGGCTCTGAATATTGTCTTAAGTAGGTAGTAGTGTTGTGTTGATTTTTTTTCTCCTAGTGGAGATAAGGTACTGCTGCCATTCATCTCTGTACTGTTTTTATTAATAGCGGATTAGCTCTTAAGAGACCTTGTGAAGGAGTTGCAGGAAGATCCTCTCTTTAAAAGTGGAGTCTTTGTCAGTGTCTAGAGGGTTAACTGAGTGTTTTACTTAATATTGTATTTGCCATAGTGCTCATTGGTCTGTCTTGTTTCTCCTCCCTATTTTTTTCCTGAATGGTGTGATACACCCTGCCTTTTAACTTACCTTCCTGTTACAAAGTGGTGCAGCCTGTGTGCTCTGTAAGGTTATTGTTTGAAGACTTCAACACTGAATAGTAAAATAAATTTAGCTAAGGACAGTTTAAAAGGAACTATGGATTGCTTTGGTGCTCTAGATTTTAATCTTTTTTGCTTCTAATACGGTGTGTGGTTTTCTGTTTGCAAAGCACTAGTTCTGGAGAAATGTTATGTAGGAAAAGATGTTCAGTTACCAGAAAATAAAAATAGATTCTAAAAAAGTATGGACTCTCTGAAAGATAAGTTTCATCTTAAATTACTTGCACTGATGACAAAGCAGAGTTTAACCAAATATTTATTGTTGAAATGACTCTGTAATTAGTAGTGTTGTACAGCTAAATGTAACACCAGTTTTTACTGTAAATTACTGCTATCCCATTACTGTGGCTTGAGAAGTATAGCGTATGGCTGTGGTGTTCTTTTTAGTGGCCTGGATAAAATTCGACTACAACATTTTAAGAACATAGTTTTTATATTTTTAATAACATTCTTTAGTATGTATTTAAAATGCATGATGTGATCTTGTACCACAACGGAAAATTATAACAGCTCTTTCTTTTTTGAAATATTCAGCTATCCTGTATATGGGATTTAAAATACATATTCTTATTGCAAGCTTTTGAATTGGTAAGCCAGACATATAAATTCCAATTGACTCAGCATGTATTCTACTACTTCTGAAAATCACCCCAAATTTAAAATCTGATGCTAAAAATACACACTTGGTTTCACATTTATTGCAACATCTTTCTTGCTTTGTTACTTACAAAAGCAAGGATTCATTTATAAAATATTTTATACTATATGAAGTATGACTGCCCTGCAAACTTGTTTGAGTGTGTTCTTGTTCAATTTCAAAATAGTATTTTGTACTTTGTAGACACTGTGTTAAACTAAGTATTTGCTGTTTCCTGAGGCTGAAGAAGCTGGTTTTATTCCATTTGGCTTCCTCCTTTTGAAGTTGTACTTGTATGCTATACTTAACTAATACTGTAGCAGCTGCTGTTGCATCATTGATCAATTAAAGAAATGTGACAAAATAGTAAGCCTGTATGTAATTTGATTTTTCTCTTTGAATGACTCGATCCTTTTTCTGATATGGCTTTTGGGATGCTTTTTCTGGTAGGAATATTGCATTATTGGACCATGAATCTGAAGCAAATCCAGTGCCTGTCTGGAGGGAAAGAGTGGGGGAAACCCACAACCAGAATACAAAGCATGTCATAGCATAAACATCATATTTGATTCCATGTTTGATCTTAAGGCTGCTTTGTCTCCTTTTGTTGTTCACGTTTTTGTACTGCCGTGATCTTTGTCAAGAGTTTAGCTGTATAACAGTCAGAGGTGGCTGCTCAGATCAAGCCTAGAACTGCTATGTATCGATGCTGCTACTCTTTGCAAACCCCAGTTGCAAGTGATTTTAGTATTAAACCTGTTTTGGACTCTAACTCATGCTGATTAACTGAGGCTTTTGGGTGTTTGGGCTCATTTTCAGTGTGCTTTCTTTGTTCTTTGTGTGCTTGAGGATGTCGTTTGAAAAGTGGTTCATCTTTTACTTCCAGACTGACTTTTTTCCCTCTCCCACCTTGAGTATGGTAGTTGATTACAATTTGAGACCATTATCACTTTTTTCTGAATACACCAAAACATTTTCGTTCAGAAGGGTAAGACATTGCTGAGAACTGAAATACTTATTCGTAGTCTTTATCTCTTAATTCTGTTCAGTAGAAAAGGTGAAAAATGGTGTATTGAAACATTACTCTTTTGTAACAGTTGAATTTAGTCCCAGTATAATTTAAAAGGATGAGGATGCTATTTAAGTTCCACAGGATAACTGCAGAATGGGGTGATGACTTAAGAGACATATTTGAGGTATTCTGGGGGAAAAAAGCTTATGCTGTTATCAGCACATTGTTCTTCTGCTGTAGTGGAGATGTAACTATATATATATAAAAATTACATTGGGTATGCTTCAGTCCTGTGTTCTAGGTGAGAAAGGTGCCTTCTCCATAAGAATGCTCTCTATAATGACAGGTTGTTGGAGATTGTTTAAAAACATCATCCAAACACAAACCAAAATCTTACTACAGAACACATTAGTGAACAGCAGTGTTCTGCCTTGGGGGGAATGCCAGCATGATACATTCAGATAATCATGTTTGAAGAAACCATATATGACTAATTTAACTGTGGATATTCCTACTTTCTGAAGACTGAAGGGGTCAAAGAAAAAATGATTTACCGTGGCTTCCTGTACACAACACCACATGCATGTTTTAGCAAATATAGTCAAAAATAGATAACCCTACATTTCACTTCCATCCCTAGACAATTAAACTCTCAATATTCCTGAGGCAATATTTGATACCTTTACTAGAGACTAGGTATTAAATATGTGACAGACTTCTCTGGAAGAAAAGTTTGTGCAATTTTAGCTTCTATATGAAAAGATGATGCTAGAAGCTGCATTACTTCTTATCTCTGTAGGTATCACGGATTTTTTTTCTTGTATTTCAGAAAGTGTCATGAAGCTTTATAAAAATACACATACGCTAGCTGAAGTGTATCTTCTGTGCTAACTTAGTGTAAAGTCTAAATGATTTAACTCGGTATTTTGAAGAACTGTGAGACTTGAAGTACTGGACTATGAATGAAAAGTATTTTATTTATTGCTTGCAAACAGATTTTTAAAAGCTGGTGTTAAAAATGGAAGTGATGCTCTTAATACGTTTGGAGCAGATTTGCTTCAGCCAGCTTTTTTTCTTTTCTAAAACTTAAGTTGTTTGGGTGTTTTGTTGTTTTGTTTTTTTTTACTTTTCAGGCCTTTTTCCAGTTTTCCCTGATTTTTTTTTTTTCTCTCTTGTGTTCGAAGGCAACACCTACTGTGAAGACTGTTTTACCATAAAATTCCTCAGTTGTTGGTGCTGGTTTAGTGTGTTTCTTAAGCCTTAGACAAAGGGCAAGGTATACATCATACATAGCAGCATTAAAACTTTGAAATGAGACCATGTGAGAATAGTGTCTGAATGGTTTAGGTACTGTCATGAACCCTATTTTTTTGACTTGAAACTTATTGAATGAATAAACTGTTGAATGATGTAGGAAGATTAATTTACCTGGTGGAGGGTTTTTTTTCTCTAAAAAAAAAAGCTAGTATGTTGCAATTTTGATATCAAAGTTCCTGGCATCCCAATCAATCTGCTTCTTCCTTTTACTGCTAAATGATCTTTGCTTGCTTGTGAAGATTATTCGCTAGAGATCTGTAGATTCTTTCTGTTGAAAAGTTCACAAAATTTTAACCCATCTTTAAAACAAGTTGGTTTTTCTTTGCAGTGCACATGTTTTTTCCAGATTGAAGCTCAGTTTCAGATAACTGAGGTAGTATGTCCATAGGTGTGTCTTGGTGAACAGATCACGTAGCTATGGTAACAACTCAGATGAAAGGAAGATAGTTTCTGCTTTCAGGTCCTAGTCAACTGAACTTTTATTTTTTTGCTTTAAAATGAACAAATCAAAACCCTCACAAGCGGACAAAAAAGCCCCCTGGTTTCATCCAGGGCTATGGATAGATTAGTGCAGTAAAATTAACTGGTGGTTAGAGGTTCTTGGTGTAGTTTCTAGGGGAAACTGTTCTTGAGGAATGCATTTTAATTTTGATGTGTTGGGAGGTGGTTGGTGATTCAGAAAAATTAGTAGAGGAAGAAATAGTTATTTAGGTGTAGGACAAACAGCTTTCCTGCAGTTCAGAGTGAACAGGAGCCTAACAAAAATAAGTTGATTAAGGTATTTTAAATCTTGCATTGTCTGTTTTGTGGGTAGTCATTGAGAGTTAACTAAAACTTTTAAGTAAGAACTTAAATGTAGCTTAGTTGGCAAGAAAATAATGTTCATGAAAATGTCTTATATAGAAAACACAGGAAACTTAAGTGGATTTATTTTTTTTACTTAACATGTTTGTGTTGGAGGCAAAGTCTTTGCTTTGACTATACTCCTCTGATACTGGACTGTGCTTTGATCAACAACCACTTCAGAGCTGGAATTGCTTTATTTTCAGCAATGATAAAAATCTAACAGGACTGAAGGACTTGCATTTTGTGCATTAGAATTTGTACTACGTGGTATATCAAGAAACTATCCTAGTTTTTGTAATAGGAAAAGTGCTTTAAGTATTGAGGGCTAGTGCAAGACAGTGTTATAAAATCTGTTGGGGTTTTTTTCGTTGCTTCTAACCTTGGTACATCTTTTTTTTTTAGGAGTTCTTTGTATTTTCCTTGAGTACTACTTTCTTTTAGTCTACTTCCTATTTGTTATTGAATTTGAATCAATTTTAAAATAATTTTTACCTCTTTGAGATAACTTTTTAGCGGAAAGGTTCTTTGGGAGGGTTAATTTTAGTAGTGAGATGATTTTTAGTGTGTAGTAATTTGAGCTGAACCTTACTAGGGCAACATGCCCTTAGAGGTTCCTTTAGAAGAGTATCCTGCTTTACCAATCCTTGTGAGTTACACTTTTGGGTAAGTGAACTGCCCATGTTTTCTGCAGCTTGTCAGGTCTTGTTNTGGGAGGGTTAATTTTAGTAGTGAGATGATTTTTAGTGTGTAGTAATTTGAGCTGAACCTTACTAGGGCAACATGCCCTTAGAGGTTCCTTTAGAAGAGTATCCTGCTTTACCAATCCTTGTGAGTTACACTTTTGGGTAAGTAAGTGAACTGCCCATGTTTTCTGCAGCTTGTCAGGTCTTGTTTGCTCTTCCATCACTCTTTTTTTAGTGTAAGATGGAATAAAGATGGTCCCTCTTTGTGGAAATAAAGGGTTGGGGCTTTCTCTTGCGCTTTGAGCTTTTCTTTTAGAGAAGAGCAACTCCTGCTAACTAGCTTCAGGCTGTGCCTCCCACCAATATGCTGGAATCAGTTAGTTACTTCGGTCTGTTGCCAATATATTTGAGTGGAGGGAGTCAGTGAGGCAGTGCTGTAATGACAGCATTGGTTTGCTGTTAGATGAATTCTTAGAAGTATCTTATCCTAATTTGTTGAAGAGTGTTCCCATATACTTACACAAAGCAATAGCTTGATGACAAATACTTCTCAGATTATTCTAATTTTATTACATAGATGCAAAAATGTCTGATTTCATGCAGTTAAGGCTGTTTGTGTTTTTTTCATCAGGGATATTATAGTAATATTCTAACAACATAACTGGTACTTAAATAATTATGTGGAAGTTCTCTTGGTGACGTTTCTTGGTGCTGTAGAGGCTTTAACTTTCTTGCATGACAAAACAGTGTTAGGTTAATTTCTGTATGGGAACAAAGTTGTGAAGCTTTGCAATGTATGTCATTTATAGAATGAAAGAGGAAAAAAAATCATAAAATAGTAACTTTGACATCTGTTAAAACAAAGCTTCATGAGTATTAAGTATTCTTATTGGAATAGCAAGATTCTGCTATAACAGGAATTCTACCTCTGCTGTTTTTCCAGTCAAAAATGTGCGTATTAGGGCCTTAAGTTCTCTTTCTATAGCAGACAAGCCATGTTTTTCCATTAGATTTTTGCAAGCTTAAAATTATAATTGTCTACTTTTCAGTAGCCTGAAGTAAAATTATAGAAACTTGATCTCTTGAAACATTTTGCAAAGCATTATTAGTCTGAAATGGTATGTAAACTATGATGACATGGTGGGAAAATATACTGCTGTGTAGGAGTGAATTGGAGCTGGAGATACTTGAGACATTTATGACTGATTCTTTTTTCTGATTTATTGAGCTTAGGGAGTACAGTATATTTTTTGTACCTTTGACTGCATGTATCTTATATTTGCAAACATTCGAATAGTGAATTTGGCCACTAACTAAAGTAATTTTTCTCTTCAATACTAAATTTGAGCCTAGTGAAGTAGTGATACTGATGAGTAACTGTCCATGGATCAGTGAAGAACAGTAGTTTTGAACTCATGCTATTATGGAGCCTTTAAAACAAGAATGTAATTGCAGCAATGCCTTTGAAGTAGGAGTCTGAGAATCTGTAGTCTGTAATGGAGGTTATGTTAAACAGCTGAATTTGGGCTTCTGTTTTCAACAGTAGATATACTGTTTTGAGCATGATTTCTCTCCCTCCCCTCCATTTCAGTTTATGTTCCAAGGGTGTGGTTCTCCCTATTTTCTTTCTTTTATCATTTCAGCTCCAAGTAAGCCCTTTGTAACCTCTCTTTCCCCATGCTGTTTTCTCCTCTTCTGTCTTGTTTTTTTCTCTCCTTGTATTAACTCTGAAGTAAACACTACTGACTGTTAAGTATGGTAGTTAGTACTGGAGAACTGAAGATGGTTTTTGCTCTGCTAATCTTCACTAAAGAAGTGTTTGCAATGATTTGAAAGTAGTTTGATGGTGATATGCTGCAAAGGTATGTAGAATGTATTCTCTGCTGTGAGCAGTAAAATATTACTTGATGCACAGGTGGGACTTTAAAATGCTATGCTACTTCAGTATTGAAGGCTTCTTGTTGCTTTCTATGAAGGTGATCACATTTGGAGCTTTAGCTAAAATTCAAGGAGCCATCTCACAATTTTTCTAAAATAAGCTACTTAATTATTGCTGCAAATGAGATTTTTCTAATCTAGACCTTACATCAACATGATTGCAGAAGAGTCTTTATATTGTAAAGTCAAACTAAGCTGACTATGCTCCTGTGCAGTGCTTCTAACATTTTGTTTTGAAAGTAGTTTTTGCTCCTGTTATCTTGCTAGACTAAGGGAGGTGCCTTGTTATCTTTTGAGGCACGTATTCCTTTGCATGAAGTGTTCAATTTACTCATCTGTCTCTGTGCTGGAAAAGCACTGCCATAGGCTGCATTTCTCAAGAGCATATTCATTCACATGATAAAACTGTCTTTGCTGATGCCTTGAAGGGCTGAAAATTCTGCAGTGTGCTAAAATATTCTGCAAGAGTTTTGTCAGCAACTTGGTGCTTTTCAGCCAAGAACATCTGTACTATATTCTGTTTTCCAGCTTGATCCACTGGTTTGGCTTTTTGAATTGTTTGTATGCTTTGTTTTGCCGCTATTCTTCAAAGCTTGCTTGCAAATTTTACTATGGACGTTTTGGGGGATAGAGCAGAAAGGTCAAACTCTTTAAATACTTAGCTTGTTGCTGCACAAGGAGAAGTGATATCAAGAGAAAAGTCACTAATGCATGTGGAGAGTGTAGGTACAAGCTCCTGGGCTTTGAATTCCCCTAGCTTTCAGTTTCTGATTGCTGTGTTAAGGGCAAAACCTCTGGAGTAAGAAATAAGAGAAGAGGAGAAATAATTGTTGCATAATTTTCTTTTCCTGTTTTGTTGGGGTTTTGTTCAGAAGTCATCTGATATTTTTTTAATTCTGCAGCTTTTTGTATCTGGTTAGGATAAGCTGTACTTTAGAAGCATTTACTTATGAAGTGGCTTATCTTTTTCTTCTTACAGTTTTGACTTTCTCTAGCATCATAGTGCAAATAGTGACATTCAGAGGTATTATGCTATTTCTTGAATAGCATAAAGTGGAAAAAGTGACAAGTAGGGACTTTGTCATGCAATGACTGCATTATTGTGGTTTTGTGTTTACAAGACACTTGAGTCAGCATAGCTGTGTAGGATCAGTAAGATGTGGGGTTTTTTTTTTCCTTGTGAACGTTTTTATTTCTTCTTGTGTTGCCGATTCTGACTTAAACATTTAACTTTGTCTATAAAGCTGAAATATTTCTAAAATACCTTCATTGACTGTTGTTATTGACTTAAAAATATATAAGAAATATAGGAATACTAATCAGTGGAGCTATGATAGACTGTCACTGCCTACAGTAATATATTAATAGTGACCTTTCAGTTAAAAAGTTCTTGTATCAAAATGTTTAGTTGTAGTGACTTTCAAAAATCCTTACCGAGTGTTCACATGAAAGGGTGTTGAAATACAGCACTTGATAGGCAGAAAATACCTTTTTGGGTGGCTTTTATTCTAGTAAAAATTGTGATTTTTACCCCCAAAATGCAAAGATAGATGCATTAAGAGCTTTCTGAATGTTTTCTGATTTTGGGTGTGTGTTTTTGTAGTTGTATTTGTGGTGTTATGTAGCCTACATAAGCATTGGGAGACCTGGAGTGTTATTAAATGAGGTATCTCCTGACCTTTCTGGAAAGGTTGAGATGCCATTATGAGTTCTAAATTGGATCTGCTGAGTTCTTGTAATAAGATGCCAAAGACTCTTCATGCTTTTCCTTACAGAATCTCAAGAGTATTGTAACTTAATTTATACATCTGATTTAATTTCTTCAGAGTCAAAAAACTTAAGTGAGCAGCATAAGATCTACATGGGCTGCAAATTAATTTCTCTGATGTATTTTGATAGGTAACTCTAGCATACTCTACTGAAACTGGTATGTTCTTCAAAAGAAAAGTGTACAGAAGCTAGTATAGTCATGTCTCTGCATGAGACCAAAGTGCTTTATGTATAGTCTGCGTGTGAAGATGTCTGTCTGAACTATAATTGCAGCTTTGAAAGTGTCTTGGTGCTCAAATTGAAAGTAGATAAGACTGCCCAGCTGTCAGTAAAGTTAACTTTTTGATTGGTGATAGAACACCTTTCCTTCCGTACATGGTGGTTGTACTCTCTGCTTTCAGTTTAACAGGTCACCTTGTCCAATAAACTGCAACAAATACTGGGCCCTTGTGGCAGGGGTACAAAAATGATGCCACAGGTTATTTGTAGTCTGAGGAATTGCTGCTGACAAAATCCCAGAATGACTGTATGTTTTGTTTCCCCAGACTTGTCAGCTGCAACAGTTGAGGTACATTGAGATTATTCAAACTGATAATTGATGTGAACTTTGAAAAGGTATTGTGAGTACTTGACCAGAATTATCAAACTAGCAATTCAGGAGACAAAAATTTGTCATCTATCATTCTCCTGGCATTATCAGTTCTAATACCTGAAACAAGTGGGACTGCACTGCGCTCTCTGCTTTTATGGACAGCTGTCTGTGTTTGCAGATTCTTTGGGTTAAAGGCACAAATTAATTTGCATTTTCAGTGGAATGGTGGTGGATGGGGGACATGGGGAAAGAAACTCAGAATGCAGAACTCTTCACAAGTCCTGCAAGCTGAATAAACTGGATTTAGGGAGCCCATCTATCTAATAACAGCTGAAATTGCTTTATATTTTTGGGTTAGTTTCAGCTAACTTATTTCAAAAAACTTATGAATTTAGTAGTAATATGGTAAAGGCAGAATGTGAGTAGTAGAATTTTTAGGTAATAATCAGTTTTCATGTACTGTAAGTATTGCTCCACTCATGTTCTTTCTCCTTTCACCTCTCTTCATGCTGTGATGCTCTGTTGTACAGTATTCAGCAACAGCTGGAAGAAGTAATGTGGGAGTACAGAAACACTAACCTCTTTTAGCTAGTGGCGAGAAATATGTTCACCTTCCTGTAATCTTCCTCAGAATTAATTTACAGTTTACCTGAAAACATTAGGACTTAAATATTTAAAAACTAAATTCTAATAGAACTAATGAATTATGATCTCTTTTTGACTTTGTCTTTCTCTTCTTTATAACATGTCAACTGCTTACCTTCCACAAGTACTGCTGTGCTGTCAGTACCTCTTTCCTCTGTTTTCTTCCATTATCCCCTAAATATACTTAATGCAGAACCATGCAAATATCACTAGGTGGGTATGTATTTTGTCTGGCTGGTAAGTGCTGATCGTAAAGCTAGTAAGCAAAGTAGAATGAGTTAACTAGGGGTTCATACTAGACACTCTTCACTACTTTGGATTCTTTCCTGCTGAAGTGGTTTTGAGTTATGTGGATATCCAGTGTTATTGAGACCTCTGGACCACTGCTAAATTTGATTGAAATTGACTATTGAACTGAACCATTACTAGAGAAGGATAACAAACTGATGAACAGGGAGTATGATTACCCAGGTATTTCTGTAGGAAACAGACCAATAATTGTGATATTTCGAACAATGTTCTTGTTGGAGTACAAGTTAGTCTTTTTTATCCTATTTCTAACACATCTGATGATGGATGATATCTCTTGGTGCTGGTTTGGTTAGATTATTATTATTATTTTGTGCCTTCCTTGGAGAACATGAGTCTCTTTTTGTGCCATGAGTTATAGAATTGTTGAGGTTTATTTGTTGCAGTAGTTGAAGAATATATGTTGAGGTTGGAAGGAACCTCTGGGGAATGCTCAGCCCCAGCCCATTTTCCTGCTTCATACAATGTCACAGAACTTTGTCAAATCAGTTTTGAATACTTCTGAGGATGGAGTCTGCACAGCTTTGGGCAACCTGTCCAGTGTTTGACCCTCAGAGTAAAAAAGCCTCTCTGCCTCCCTTTTAAGTAGAATTTCCTGTCTTTTGATTTGTCTCCATTGCCTCATCATTTCACTAGGTACCTTTGTGCACAGCCTGGCTCAGTTTTCTTTACTACCCCCCCAACAGGCATTTATACACTATAAGCTCACCTGGCCTTCTCTTTTTCCTGGGCTGTACCATTCCAACTTTCTCAACCTCTTCTCATATGTCAGGTACTGCAAGCCTTTAACTATCTTTGCTGGACTTGCTTCAGTATGTCTTCAGCTGTCTTATACTGGGAAGCCTAAGACTGGATGAACCTGCAAACCATAATGTGCCAGATGTCTCCTGTGAATCCATAGGCATCTGTTAGGTATGGTAGAGGGTTCTACTAGTTTGTCTTGTAATGCCCTGTTGCATGTGATCTATGTATGCTTTGCCAATGATTACTTAAGCACTTACAAGAATGTAGAGCTCATTTGGTTCTGAAGACCAGCTTCCAGGCTTATATAAGGTGTTTTAGGTGGCAGTAATAGGGTAGGAGAGGAGTGGTCAGAAAATCATCAATACAGAGAGGGATTTGCTTTTAACTATGTACCTGCCTGTAGATATGTATGTACATGAATGTTTACCTAGCTTGTCATTTATAAACTGGTGGTTAAAAATAAAGCTACCTGATTCAGTCTCTAAGCAGAGGCAAGAGATTTTTTCGTCTTAATTTTGATAAATATTTGTAGCTTGTCATGAGTAACAGGTCTTATTTCCTCCTTTTTTTTTGCAAATAGGAAAAGTTCTTAAGGAGCAGAAGGATGTTGTAAGTTAGGGAAAAGAGTCATGGTTACTTTCTTAAAACTCAAATCATTTACTGGGCAACTTTCAGTACATGGACACCTCTGCTCTAGTAGACTTAAATGACAACTAATACTTCTTTAGAAGCCTTATTGTGAGAGTAAGAATTTTCTTAAATGCATTATGATTGTTTTTGGCCATGACATCTTTAGAGTTTACTGTTACCCTACCCCTAGTTTTTCATTAATGAGAACTTTTTTTTTTAAATCCTAGGCTTAGTTTGTCAGAAGCTATCCAGGGACCTGTATTTATTCTGTTTTAATTAAGACTTCTGACAATGGGAAGTTTGCTAAGTGCTTCCATTTTCATGATTCTTTTTTCTTAACCAAGAGTGTGCCGTGATTGGACTGCAAGTCTTTCATGGGTATTCCTTTACTGTTCCAGACCATGAGAGGACCTATTGGTAGACCACACAATCGAGTGGGTCTGGCAGCAACTAGGGCCATGTTCACAAAATAAATTCAACACTCCAACATAATTTTAAGTATTTAGTGAGTAATGGGGAACATAGGATCTGTTCGATTCCAAAACTTGTCCTAATGGTTGTCATCAGAATGAAGAAAATACGGAACATGGTTGACCAAGTGAAGCTGACTGTTCCAGGCAGAGAATTAACTGAGCTGCTTTGAAATGTGGAATCTGTGCCGTTTATTTTTGTCTGACCCCTAAGCACGTGGGAAAGAAGATAGTTTCTAAGCAAAGGGAAAAGGAAATTGTCTCATAGTTATTAAATCCTTTTCCTATCAGGAAGTATGCATCAGGATTATATGCTTGGCAAGCAAGAGTACATATTTTGGCACATACTTTTCTCTTTGCAAGTCTAACAGCCTGCCAGCATTGCAGGCAACACTAGCAGCAATTCTATCCCAGACAGTTTTGATTATAAAATCCCAGTGGGTACTATTTGGTCATCTTGGCTCCTTTTCCTTTCCTAGTGCACTGCTTAAAGAGTGTGAGGAGGAGGAGGAGGTGGCAAGATGGTTATGCTGGTAGAAACCTTCTCTTTCTGAATTATTATTAAATATCCTGTAAATATTGCCTAAATTTGAGGACATTCTAGGCTTGTTGTGATGGAACCAATGATCTGCAATCTAATTGTATCTGAAAGATCTTCTATAAACCATTGTTTGAGTGCACCAGCCCCCAGAATTACAAATGGCATTGCCCACGCTGGCATTCCAGTAATTTGGTGCGGTCTTTCCTTGCTTGTCGAATGCCAAGTTGATTATTTCTATTTAAGTATATGGCTAAATCTTACGTAAAATTGTTCACCATGTTGTGAACTTCAGTCCTCAGTCAGTGGTAGATGTGTTAAGTCTGCCATTTGGTGTGACCGACTTCCCCATTTACACAAGAATAGGAAAAAAAATAGTTGAGCATAGTTATGATTTCTGTTATAGCTTTATTTTATAGTGATGGCCATGCTATTAAAATGCTTCAGTGAAAATACCTCAGCTAAAACTTCTGAAGTGTGAAGGGAGGTAAATGACGGGAGTAGATGCACTTCTGTGGGAAAGGTTGAGGGGAAGACTGCATGTCCATTATCCTGTAGTTTTCAAGAAGAGTTTATTTTTTTTATTTTTTTAGAAACTTCAAATTAATATAACTGTTTAATAAGGCATAAGGTAACTGAAGTGTTACGCTAACAAAGTTTGAGTGTTTTTATAAAAACTTTTTCTGAAAGATTTGAATAGAGTTTGGAAATTTATGGAATGTTCCATCTACAAATACGTTTAACACAAATTAGTCTGTGGAATGAATATGAAGAGTACAAAATCATAGAATCGCATGTCTTTCCAAGTTGGGTCTTCAAGGAAACTGTATTTAAAACTTGCTTTAAAATGTGTAAAACTTGCACCTTAAAGCCTAATATATTGCTTTAATATTAAAGTTAATTACTTGGGGAAGTGGAGACAAATGTGTAAGCAATACTTGGAATTCATTGTTTGACCGTAAACAGCTTTTATGGAGCAGTGAAATAAATATTCTAGTTTTGGTTAAAATGTGGTGAGTTTCTTGGATTTTTTAAAGAACTATTCTTAAAGAAGGTGTCTCAAGTAATTAGGAGCTATTTGCTTTGAATAGCATCTTAACATAGAATGTAAACTTAACTATGGACGTTCTTTTTAACTTCATATAAGCTGTGTGTTGTGTTTTATTTTTGTGGCGTGTAAATCCCTTTGGCAGATTTAGTTGTTTAGAATATCTGACAATAAAAAGTTCCTGGTGCTCTTTGCTCAATTTTATGACTTATTTATTAGTCTACAGTTTGATCTGCATCATTGCTTTTTAAGTTTGCAACAAGTGAAGCTGAAGCTAAAAAGAGTAAACTTTGGTCACTGGGCATATAGAAGCTGCTCTTCATAACTTGAAGAAAATGGATTAACAATGTATTTGTTTTTCTTCAAGGGAGCACTGAGGCTCTGCCAGCAAAAGGACTTGAAATAACTGTAGTGTCTTCCATAGTTTATTATATTTTACCACATACAGAGTGTTTTGTGTCTGATTAGAATCAAGGTATTTAACATGATGCAGTCATGAGGATAAAGGAAAGTTGTTTTATACAGTATGAAGCCTGAAAATTGAGTTTATATCATCTCTAATATGTCTGTGCTGCTTCCTGAAGCTAGTCATAAGACTAGACTTATGCACAGAGATTCAAAAAGTAAATTTTTGAGGCTGGTGGCACAGCTTGTGAATCTTGATCTTAACCTCTATATACCTCCCTTGAGTAAAGGATCATAAATCTCATTTCTGAGGACTTGGTATTTCAAGAGATTGTAGTGATAGACTAGACAAAAATATATTACTGTTACTGCTTGCCTTAATCATGTTATACAGTTTATTCATTAAGTTGGCATTAATTAATTAGCAGAAAAGGTTTACTGTTGATTTGATTTTGGAGATGAAATTTGCCTTTAAAGCATAAAATCAAACCTTCCTGTTTATTTGTTAATTCCTTTGGCAACAGTCTTCATTTAGGAAACTTCTGCTACTGGGCTCACTTTCACTGTATTCTCTCCTTTCCCTTGCCACATAAGACTGCTGCTTCAGCTGTCTTTGTGTCCTGTAAAGACAAGCTACTGTCACTTTTTAATTTTAGTTAGCTGTTTAGGCGGCTTCTCCCTAAACCAGGTATGCTACACAGTACATTTTAGACATCAACTAGGGAGATGCATCTTAAACCAAAATCCTAATGAGTTATTGTGACCTTAAGAATGGGCACGCTTGCTGTGCACTGTAATGAAAAGTTGAATGAATGAGCATTGCAAACTTCTGTTAGGGATATCAGATGGTTTAAGATTTAACTGGGTGGATATCATAGTTTAGAAGATGGTGTTATCTTACTAGTGCAATCATACACTTGTTTGATATTCCTGAATGAAAGCAACAACGCTTCTTACTTTAAGACATAAAAATAACTCTTTGTGATTACTGTTGAAAATGTTATGCCTATAGCATAGTTATGACTGAACTGTAAAGCTCTTAATGACTGACAGATTGTGGAGAAGAGTATTTAACCACTTAAGAATGAGTCTGTAGCTGAGAAGTCCTGGCAAGTTACAGATATTGCAGATACCAATGTGGGAATTAGTTGATAAGTTAGCTGCAGCTGGTGTGCATGTTTAATTATCTTGTCATATAAATCTGTCTTGTATTGAGAAATATGTAGACGATATCCAGACATGATGCTTAGCTGTCTAACAAAGATACAATTGGCAACAATAACCTGATGGGAGTCTCTGGACATGGTTGAATACACCAAAAATATAATGAGCAACCTTGAAGAGATTTGTATACTTTGTTTAAAACTAGTACTTGATGCATAGCTATCTAACAAGATATAGTTGGCAACAATAACCTGACAGGAGTCCGAATATATTCTTTGTTTAAAACTAGTATATATACTCGCTGTTTTTTGTAGGACCTTATGCCTTTTTTAGAAGGGCATCCCATTTGGCGCTGAATTGTATAATAAAAATATTATCTTTGCTTCAAAGACTTTGTCCTTTGTAATATTTTACCAGTGAATGAGTGTTTCTCACACCAATAACAGTTTTGAAGGGAAAGAACTATTGTGACATGTGCATTTAAAATGTATATAGCCTGAGTCTGTGTAAAACACAAGTGTCTGATGCCAGCAGTTCAGTTAAGTGTAGCTGAAAACAGAGGGACAGTTGTAAAGGAATGAAGAATTTGTAGTATAGCTTTGTAGAGTAATTACAAGCTTAATACAGAAGAATGTCTCCTGAGGCACTTCAGGAGGTTCTAGTGAAATAAATCACTGTAATAATTTAGCTGTAGCTGGAAACAAGGTCATTTCTAAATGCTTAGTTTAATTTTTTTTAAACCCCTGTGAGAAGTGATAGGAGTGATCATGCAAAAGTTTGCCAAATAGCTTTCTTCTTTCTTTTTTTTTCTTTGGCGAAGTTAATGTTGGGGAAAATTTGTAGTTACAATATTTTTGAAAGGAGGAGGTATAGACCAAGATTGCCTTTCTTTTTATATGCTTTGCATAACTGTCTTTTGCCACAGAATTTGTATGTAGGATAGGAGGTTGATAAGGACAGTAAACCATCAGCCTAAACCAGAAGCCTGAGTTTATTTGTGTGGAGGCTGTCAGCTTTGCCTGACGTGAGATCTGCTTGAATGGGTGCTGACACTTAAGCCAGGTCTGCAGCCAGCTCCTTTGCCTGTGCATCTTGCTCCCTTCTGTATTGGCACTTCTTAACTCTCTGTGAGAGCCACAGGCAAACCTGAGTGAAGCTTGCGATTTGCAGTATCCTTACATCTGTTTGTATTCTCCTGACTGAAACTGGGCAGATTTCTGAGAAGCTGTTAAAAGGTTAGAAATTTGGACAGAGAGGAACCAGCAGCTGTATGGGCTGCAAGGCTGGAGTCACTGTGCATTAAGTCTGGGGTGGTCACTGGAGCTCTTAAACTAGGGGAGGAAGGATGGAAGTGGGAGCTAGTGTTGCTGCTGCAGCCAGAATGTATTGAGCTGGAAAAAGTTGTCTCGGTACTGCTGACAAGCCTTGAGTTTGTGCTGCTCTATCCCTAAACTTTCAAATTAAATGGTTAATGGCCTTACCCAGTCATTTGACTGGTGCCTTGAAAAACTAAGTATCAGCCACATTTAAAAGTCTGTCATTTTCTTCTGAAAATACTTTCAAAATAAATGATATCATGTATCTCCTGATAGCTTTGCTTCTGTTTAAAATGCTTCCCGTAATTCTTTGGCACATCATGATATGCTAGCAAGAGGAGAAAAGGTTGAAGGAGTCTTGAAAAAGCTTTACTGTTTCAATGTGTACAAAACTTAAAGCTGAGGTAATTTGAGAAATGTGCTTGACCTATGGTACTGCTCTACCTTACTTTTGGGATCGGATGAACCAGCCAAACCAGTAAATCCACTGTGTAAAACCCAGCATTTTGTAAAAAGACCTTAAGCAAATACCTTATAAATCAAATATGTTAACTAGTATGGAAGGCTTTAGTTTCTTGAAAACTTCAATGCAGAATAGCTAGTTTAATACTGGAGTAAAGATAGTTCTGTCATGACAATAGAAAATCTTTTAATAAAAATGTCCCTTTGCAAATTTGCTTCTTCCTAATATTTGTTTATGTTTTAAAACAGTTTTCTACGTGCTACGTCGTACAACCATTTGGAGAGATCTTATCATTAGTACTTGTTGTGCCTGTTGTGGTGAATGGAGTTAAATCCAGTGGCTGCTGGTCATGAGTAGTGTTCCACATCTGTACTCTTTCAGCTTAAAGCTGTTATCCCTTGACCCATCATTATACTCCCTAATAAAAAGCCCCTCCCCAGGTTTCCTATAGACCCTCTTTAAGTACTGGAAGGTTGCTATAAGGTCTTCATGGAACCTTCTCGTCCCTATGCTGAACAAGCCTAACTCTCTCAGCCTGTACTTCTATGGGAGGTGTCCAGTCTTTTGATCATCATGACCCTACTCTGGATTTGCTCCAACAGGTCAGTGTCCTTTTTTATGTTGGTGGTCCCAGAAATTAATGCAGGATGCTAAGCAAGGTCTCATGAGAGTGGAGTATAGGGGGAGAATTGCCTTCCTTGACCTGCTGGTCATGCCTCTTTTGATGTAACCCAGGATACAGTTAATTTTCTGGACTGCAAGCAGACATTGCCAGCTCATGCTGAGCTTCTCATCCACCACCACCAAGTCCTTCTCTTCAGGGCTGCTCTCAATCAATTTTCTGCCCAGCTTGTATTTGTGCTTGAGATTGCCCTGAGCCAGGTACAGGACCTTCACAACATCCATTCAGGCCCACCTTGCAAATCTGCCAGGGTCCCACTGGATGTCTTCCCTTCCCTCCAGTATGTTGACAAGTTGGTGTCATTGGTAAACTTGCTGAGAGTGCACTCAGTCCACTGTCTGTGCCTCTGATGAAGGTGTTAAACACCTGTCCCAATACCAATCCTTGCAGAACACCACTGCTCACTGGTTTCCACTTTGACATTGAGGTATTGACCACAATTCTTTGCATACAACTATCCAACCAATTCCTTGTCTACAGGTGGAGGTTGTAGCAAGATAGGTGTTGGTTTCTTCTATGTAGCAAGTGATAGGGCAAGAGGGAATGACCTCAAGTTGTGTCAGGGAAGGTACAGACTGGCTATTAGGAAAAAATCTATTGGCTGAAAGAGTTGTTGTCTGAAATCTGTTGGCTGAACGATTGAGCATTGGAAGAGGCTGCCCAGGGAAAAATGGATGTCTCTTTTAGGGTTACCCTGACAATGAATGCTGAAATGATCAAATGCAACCCCATAACTTCTAGTGCACGGCGTCCCAAAGAGACATGCTCAGTTTCAGCAATACAGTATACCTCCAACTGGAACTGATTATATACTTATACTGTATTCCAGAGGCAGCCTCAGGTTAGAGATACTGAAAAGCTGTGTTGCAAAGTATGGTGCTGTTTTTCTAGGAGTAAAATAAGCTTTCCTTAAATGTTTTTTCCCTGCGGAATGATTTTCGCATTGTCCTGTGGAATCTGATGCAGTTGCATTTGTCAAGTTTACTAAAATTTTCTAGAGTAGATTAGGAGAAGCCATCTTATTTTCAGTACAGGGCTAGTCACCTTTTCCTTGGAGTATATATTCATTTATTTGGCAAATTTCAGAAATGCCCATCATTTTAAATAGACATAGGGACATATCTGGTTTAAGTGTCAGTAGGCAACTGTATTGTTCCTAGTTGTCTAGGACCATCCTAAAGTAGCACTGCTGTCAAATAAACAGTAAACTTCTGTTCCCTGTGAGTCCACACCAAAATTTTTGTCTAGCTTGGAATCCAGGAGTTGCACATCCTTTGCAGAAGGAGAGGGAAGCATCAGCAGTAGCTAACTGGTGGGAGTGCTGAGTACAGTGGATCCACATGGACCCACTGTGCAATGCATTGCTGAGTCTCAGGATGATGCTGTAATGTCTCTCTGCCTAGTGGGGATTCAGGTGACAGTTTTTGCTGCTGTGATAGCCTGATAGTTATAATTAACTCACAACAGGAGCCACTTCTAGACTGCCAGAAGCTATGCTTCCTGTAGTTATAGACTGGCTAGGACTATGTTGTTGTTCAAGGGGTTTATTACTTAGGGGTTTTTTAAGTCTTATATGAATACGTTTGTCTTTTGAGTCCACAGAGGCGTTTCTGAAAAACATTACGTTTCAGATTTAATTCTGAAATTCAGTACTTCATAGAAGTGACCACTGGCAGTTTCTGAGAGTTTAGAGATAATCTATATTATATATGTTTAAGGCACATACAGAATAACTGTATAAGATACATAGTGAGGTACACAGTCTGTTATCAGTGTTTCCTGATAGGAAACAACTTGTAGATCAGGGAGGTAGCAGGGGCACGAAGTTGAAAAGCTAACAATTAAGTTTTACTGAAGAGAAGCCTGATAGCCTAATTTTATGGATAACGTTTCTGGGGTAAATTTGTGTTGCTTTGTCTTGTTTTACATCTATTAATTTGTTTTACATCTATTAATTGACAAGTGGCAGAATTGCATTTTCAATGCATGAGTCCAAAACATGAGAGTTTTGGAGTTAAGAGATTCTAACCATGACAAAGACTTGGTGTATTTGCTCGTGTTTGCTTATTGAGGCACTAGTGTGTCTGACCTAGCGTGCAGTTCTGGACCCCTCACCATAAGAATGATGTTGAGGCTCTGGAGCGAGTCCAGAGAAGGGCAATGAGGCTGGTGAAGGGGCTGGAGAACAGGCCTTATGAGGAGCGGCTGAGAGAGCTGGGGGTGTTTAGCCTGGAGAAGAGGAGGCTGAGGGGGGACCTCATTGCTCTCTACAACTACCTGAAGGGAGGTTGTGGAGAGGGGGGAGCTGTCCTCTTCTCCCAGGTGTCAGGGGACAGGACAAGGGGGAATGGCCTCAAGCTCCGCCAGGGGAGATTTAGGCTAGACATTAGGAGGAAGTTTTTTACGGAAAGGGTCATTAGGCGCTGGAATATGCTGCCCAGGGAGGTGGTTGATTCGCCTTCCCTGGAGGTGTTTAAGTTACAAGTAGATGAGGTCCTGAGGGACCTGGTTTAGCGTTTGATGGGAATGGTTGGACTCGATGATCTGATGGGTCTCTTCCAACCCTGTGATTCCGTGACCTAATTGGGTAGTAAATTCCAGCTTTTGTTCTCAGCCTTTTCTGAGTGCCTGGCTGACTTTAAGATGGAACTCTGCATGAAAAATTGCTCCTCATTGACTCCTCTGGAAAATTCAACAGTGGTAACCTTTAGAGCTTGAAGTTTCTTGTGAGGTAGTTATTTGAATTAAAGTTACTTCAGTTCCTTCAGATAGTTATGGTGCTGCTCTATTGCTTTACAGTTTTGACAATTAAAAATTTGAATGATGTAGTGATTTGTAGCCTAGTGAGAAAGTAAGTAGGAGTTTTACTTACAGAGAAATAACTCCAAGTATATAATGTTCAGTTAACTGGAAAAATAGTATTTCATGTTATCAAACAGTTCTAGATGTTAAATTAAATCTCTTTAAATGGTGAGATAGGAATGATGCTCATGATAGCAGTTTTGATATGTATATATACTTTATACACTGTGGATTTCTTGTGAAAGACAGTTACTACCTTTCATTGTGAAAGCAGTTGCATTCAAATCAGATTTTCTTCTAGCAGCCAAAAAGTCACTTCAAGGCAAGAAATTCATAAGCATCTGCCTAGTACATTGGTTCTATTAATTAACTGGAGTGCATTGTATTAAGTGATTGAGTGTCTGTGTGGAGGATTAATTATATGCTGACTCATAGTCAAATCTTATTGCAATAAACAAGAAACTTCCTCTTGTTTGTTTGGGAGTCCTGTGTAACAAAGTCAGAAATATCTCACCTCTGTACATTAGAATTTTATTGCCATTTTGGTTAGGTACACTATGGAACACAGCCTAATACAAACCAGAGTGTTCCAAATTGTCAGCATCTGCAGCTCTTCTGCAGTTTTTCTTCAGATAAATATGTGGGGCTTTGGCAGGATGTACAGTGTCTGCTATGGCTCCCACGCAGGTTACCCGGTAGCATCATACTGCTGCTAAAAGGATGGGTGGGTGAGGCTTCTGTAACTTTGCCAAGGACCTACAATGGCAGAGTGCTTGCAGTGATGCAGCTTTAGTTGGCCCTTTTTAAACTTAGTGGTAGACCAGTGCTAGATTTATCTGCATATCCTGACTGAAATGTTGACATTGGAAATTTTAGCTTTTTTTTTTTTTCCTGCTGTGTTTTTAATCAGATCCTCTCTTTAAAATGGAAAAAATCAGAGAACTATAAGGAGCAGCATACTGTGCAGGTGTTCTACTTATAGGACAGAAAAGGCAGGATTTGAGTTAGTTATGGTTTTGTTTTTGTTTGTGGGTTTTTGTTTGGTTTGTTTTGGTTTTTTTTTTCAACTAGCATTTGAAGTTACCAGTTGTAAATTCTTAGAAAGCTTTAGGAAATAATTTCTGATCAATCTTTACTATAATAGAAACTTGTATGATGTCTCATGTCAGAGGGTATTTCCCGAGGAATCCTTGGCTGGTTGAGAGTGATGAGACTATAGTATACAATTGTGTTTGCAAACAAACAAAATATGTGTATGCATGTTTCCTCTGTGTGTAGCTTCTGTGAAACTCTTCAGTTTGTTTGTAACTGCTACTACATAATGGTGATTGTTGGATTAGCAATGTCTGGATCTTGTACCAGTAATAGCTATGAGATAGTGCTTTTACTTGCATAACTTTGTTACATTGGTTGTGAGAGTATGGCTCGTTAAATGTGTGCAGGTGTATTGTTCTAACTGCTATTTTGAGACTTTTGGTTGTTTTACAACCTGATAGCTCCTCAGCCTTAGTTTACCTTCTGTAGCTCCAAACAAGTCCTATGCCTTAAGTGCCAGTAGGCTTTTGGTCTTGGCATGAACAGCTATGCTGTTTCTATCAGAGGACCTGTCAGCTGCTATAATGGTATCAAACTGAAGTTGTCTTACATGAACCTGGCTTGAGGGAGATATTACTGTAATTTAATATTAAAGTTTGAAGTTTTAATTAACCTACTGTCTTTGTGAGCATGTGCTGGAGTAAACACTAGAGCTTTTGAAGGCTGTCCTATGTTTCTTCTGTGAAAATAGTATGGAAGAGTCAGACTTCTAGATTTAGCCTGCGGATAATCAGAGGAAAGCAACTTGTTTGTTCAGACTTTCCAGCAGCTCTGTAATGGATCTCTCGTGGCTGATACATGTGACTGTTGCTTGTAAATTGACCATGCTTGAGTGCACTGATGATAAAATAAATGAGTGGATTATTTTTCACAATAGGCTGTTATGACTGACAGTGATTAAATTATGAGAGATTGCAGAGCACATTCTTTGAGTGGCTACAAAGAGAGTTTTCTGTTCAAAGCAGCAGAGAAAGTACACTGCGTTTCTGTGTTCCTATTCTGAAAGAGTAAAGTGGTGCATAAAGGAGATGCTGAGCACTGACAGCAGTATAAGCTGACAAAGTCCTAGTTTCAGTTCTGGTGTTAAGATGTTTCAATTCTTAGTTGTTAAAAATGGCCTAGAGAAAGAATTGAAAGTAAACACATCTCCAATTTAAAGACCTTTGCAAGTGCCATTGAAAGGTTGGCTTGGTTTGTTCATCTTGCTGCTGAGTAAAAGTGGCCCAAAAGTCTTCGTATGAAAATACACTTACATTTGTGGACTAACTATATTAAAATTATCCATTCATTTATATTTCAAAATTTAAGTTGCTTACAGTTGCTTTCCTCTGTAGTATTACTGTGTAGTTCAGGCTTCTTCATCCAGTTGTACAGGAACTCTGAAAGCTGTTGTACCTTTTGCATTATAGCAAATGAATGAGCATATGTGTGTTAATAACATGCTTTTCTTATTTCTATGACAGTATTGCTTTTAATCACAACTACTGTGATGCAGAATGTTCTGTACATCAAACATACTGAGATCTCATTAAGAATTAATATTCATCGCCTTAAACATCTTGAGCTATTTTGATGTTCTTTTCTCTGCGCAAACAACTTCTGTTTTATTTTAAGGACTACAATATATGATCTGCTAATTAATACTGATCTTCGTGGTGACTGGTGGAAAAATAACATGACAGTTACTATTCATCCTTTATTGATTTCTTATTCTCTTTTCCCCATGAAACTTACAGAAACAGGGCAAATGGAGTTCTGTACAAAGTGGCAAAATAGTGTAGTCTGTTACTACAGAGTGTTACCTGACCCTAGGGAGTAGACATTTAAGTTCACATGGTTTGCCTGTATTAATAGTATTGGTGCTAATGTGACTTAGTTTGTGTTCTTCGGAAACTTCTGTAAATACTTTTCTTTTACTACAATGTCTTTTTTTTAAAACCTTGAAGATAAGGAGGAACAAAAGAGTGCTTGCATGTGTTTCTGTGCAAAAATGAAGCAGGTAATGATTAAAACATGAAAAGGACTGTTCATGAGGAATAGCTTTTCCCAGTGTGTTTTCTGTTAGAGTGAATTAGCACACAATGTACGGCTCACTTCCTAACAGATTTTTATTTCCTGTTTTGCAGGTGATGCTTAAGTGTCAGGCTTAATGTGTTTAGTGAACTTCATATGTTACTTTTCCCCTATTCTTGGTCTCATGCCAACTGACTCAAGGTATATCTTTGAAAGTGACTGTTCCAGTTAATAGGTATACATTCAGTTTAGACTTAACCAAATGATGTGGGTAATGAAATTATGCAACTCAAAACCACAGCACTAGTTGCTGCTTGGGAATGAGCCTGCTAAGCCTGGCACAGCACTTCACATGCTGTCGTGTTCTGTGTCAGTTTCCATCTCCTCCCAACACCTGACTTTTCAGCTCCTGCTCTAAAAATGATGAAGCAAGCAGTGGGCCGTACTGTCCAGCACCTTGCCTTTCCCCCTTCTCACATTTCTTCAGAAGCAATGTGTGTCACTCTAGCAAAGTGCTGGAGTGTGGACAAGGGCTGCCAACCTTGTAAAGGGTTTAGTAGGGGATACTGAGGGGGTGTGAATAGGGAAATGTTTAATGTTACTGATAGATCTGGTGGTTTAGAAGTACTTTTTGATACAACTGCTCAGAAAGATTGAATTTGTATTGCACATTGCTAGTAAATAGGGACTCATCTGTGTGGTTGTGATGTGCAGAGCACTATAACAGCTAAGTTGTTAATACTTCTAGCTGTAAATATTTGGTCTGGAAAAAAACACAGCAAAAAACTTAACTGAAAGCCTTAAGGGTAGTGAGAGGTTGAGAAAAGACTTAAAATAGAGGGTTGTTGCTGTTCAGTCCAAGTTAATTCTGTAGTTATAATGCTCCAATACGAAGAGTCGCTTGCTTGTGAAGTTTTCTGGCAACATAGAGCTACCATACACACTTGCTTATGGAAATAATTGTTCCTGTTTTACTCCTGTGCTATTTAGCTGCAGAATTTGTATGAGAAGTTTCCTTGGAGGGTTCACGATCTTCAAGTAGCAGAATATTTTCATGAGTGATTTACATGAAGGCCACTGCTTGGAAAATTAAAAATTCTGTTGAAGCTCATTGAGGCTTTCAGAATGGAGAATCTGGTTCAGTTATTTGTCATTAATTTTCCTTTTGCATTTTACCCATGAAGAGTACATGATTTTAAGTACAAAAAGAAATCCTTAAATTTAAGGAGAAATTTGTGGTGTAGTAGCTCTATTACACTTGGAGAAGATCAGAATGGGACAGTGTGTATTGGAGCCATGTTCTGTTAAAGTTTGGGTTGGAACATATGGAAATTTGGTGATGTGTTCTGTAGGGGTCTGAACTCACTATATCTTTCTTTGCATATCTAGTTTCCTGCTGGTGATATCTAGGTTAAAGTGAAGGAGGGTGTGTTATTCTTATAGTAATTGTGCTTCTTGTGCATACTGGAAATAGATCTGTCTGTGAGCTCAATAAGGGCATCTTTTACTCAAGGTTTATATCAGTATATATTTCTGCCTAGAGTCACTGTCACTGCCTGTTTGCCGATTACATATTTGCAATTTGACAAGATTAAGGAATATAGTCACATAAGGGGAAATAAGGTCAACAGCTTCTTTCCAGTGGCCATGTCTAATCTGTTTTGTGATGGTATTAGAATGTGTTTATTTTGCAGTCAAAAATGTGCCTGCAGTTGCAACTGATGTAGCTAGGTGAATTGGCTGCAATACTGTGAATACTGCAACACAGCATACTGGCCCCAAAATCTAACAGTTGTATGGGAGTTTTACAGTTCTTCCTTTATAACCATTTTTTTCTGAAGTAGTTTAGGTGCATCCAGCCATGTACTTGCTTTGAGACAATAGTGAAAGGCATTTATGAGAACTTAAGTTTTTTAGAACTACATGGTTTTAAAAAGGGAAAAATCTGGAGAACTGCTTGGTTTTAATTTATTTTTGGTAGTACCATTTTTTTGAGATGGTTTGATCAACAGGAAGTATGTCAGATATTGATACCATTTGTTATGTTCTAATCTAAAGAGAAGTTCATGTGCTGATGTACGTAATCAGAATTGTGATATAGCATCTTCTGTCCAAAGCTGTATGTACTTCAGTCTGGAAACCAAATGCTTAAGTATTGACATGAATTTAGTTTTATCCTCAAGTATTTATAATTCAGAATGGGGATAGCTCAAACATCAATGCTGACCATTTTTAAAAGTGTACTGAAAAGTAGGGAGGGGAAAAATAATTTAAAAGTTGCATAATGGTTCTTAAGGATTTTGGCTTGAGTTTATCCAAATTAGTTTGCCAACAAGAGATTGAGATAAGATGATGTAATGTAGAAGTCTGTTAACAAGGGAAAAGTAGTGAGGATGTATGGGCTGCCTAATTGCTGAAAAGGAATGTTGTTTTCAGAGTGTGATTAGAAACTATGGCTGAGACACTTAGTTTGTCATATTTATTTAGCAAGCATAATTTAGAAATCAGATTTGAAAATAGAAATGCATTTTTGTACAGTTTCTAGTCAAACTGGTTATCTTCGCAAAATTTGTCTCGATGTAGTGTTTGACATTTTTTAAAAGAAATGTCAGCTTCATTCCAAATTGTACCATGCACTCATCACAAATAATTATTCTACATCATAAAATTAAGTTTAAAATAAGTATATATTCAGGTGAATAGTAACTTGAATGCGTGGGTAATTATCACAATAGCAAGGCCAAATGTAGTATTAGCCTTGCATTCTGCTGGAGTCCTTTTTAACAACCACTGAACAAAAAGAAATTGATGCTTTTTTGAGGAAAAATATGAAAACATCTATGTGCACACAGTTTGATAAAGCATTACTGCCAGCTAATTGGAATAAGATGTATTCTTTTAAGATATTCTATCTACAAATTAGTACAACCTGTGTATTTGATATTAGGTGTATAATATATTGGAATACTTATTCTAGCTGTTTAAGTCAATTCTAGCTCTAGTTAGAATATAACTCAAAAGCTGTTTTTTATTGCTTTGGCATACATATAACTGCATGGTTTCTGGTTATCCTTTTCAGAAATGAAAAAGCCCACTTTATTACTGAAGAACTAGGTTGAATACTTCAGAGGGGCATCACAGATGTCTCAAATGACAACTTTGAATGTTTTTGGAGGGTGTCTGTACAGAATCTTATGGTCATGACAAACTTAGAGATTTTAAAATTTTGAAACCAGCTGTCAGATCTCTTTGAGCATCTGTGACTAAAGCAACCTAAAAGAATTTTAAAAATATTGATACAGAGCTATTTCTTTACGAAATTACTTATTTTTTTCTGTAGAAGCTTTTATAAACATTAGGGTTTTTTCTGTCAACATACTAAAATGTTAGAGGCTTTTCTTGGATCACTCTCAACAAAGTGCTCAGAACTAGATGAAAAACTTGTTCCAGCACAGCTTCTAAAATTTGTTTGCATTCCTCTTGCTGTGTTTCCTGAAGGGATTAAACACCAAGTATAAGAAATATTGCACAGCTTCCAAAAGACTTTAGTATTCTTCCTTTTTCTACAGGCTCATAATGCTAGGAATTAGTGAAAAGACAAATGGAATCTCTCGCTCTTACAGTTTTTCTTTTGATAATTGATTTTTATTCCTGCTGGGTTTATTTTCATTTACTAAAGGATATGCTAAGGATTAGGGCCAATTTTTAAGATAGTGTCACAATTGAGAATAAAGAATGTGATATTTCTACCACCTCTGCATGAGGCTTGCAAACAGTAAAATCTGCTCTCAGTTGAGTAATGCAGAACATATCTTTCCTCAAACTTATATTCATTCTTTGAATTGGAAAAATTACTAAAATGAACTTGATTAGAGTGGAGATGAGGGATGTTCTTTGCCTGCTGGGCATGAGCAGATTGCAGCTCTCCGGGTACCTTAACTTGTAAACAGATTACCGTAACCTGTGCAGCACAGCATGCTGCTTAAACCCTGGCTCAGATTGAGCAGTCATAAAATGGATTGGTGACTTAGGCTATTCATCCTGGCCATGACAGTTTAAAGGAGGTCACTGACAACGTCAACAGAGCGTTCAATCCTTTTCTTCTGTATAGGCTTTGCCTTGGGTTTTTTGTCAGGCAGATTCTTTCAGAAGTATTAAGGCCTCCCACTTTCATCTCCATTAATCAGGGGGTGTTCTGGAAGAAATACCCTGTGAAAGGAGCTCTTATGTTGGTTTTTGATGCCTGTCGCCCTTTCAGTTAAGAGTTTGCAGAGGTCTTCATAAACTATGGATCAGGAACAAATTCTATGTTTTCCAGAGCAACATACTTTAGGAGACTAGACCAGAAAAAATGTAGTGATTTATACCATTCTCAGGTTTGGTAAACTCTGTTTTAAGGGAAATTTCTGTCATTTCCCTGATTATTGGGAACATTGAGAACACTAACTGCAACGTGTGATGCACAAAAAAGGAACTGAATGCCCTTTGTTTCAGCCTCTCAAGACATCATTGTGATACATTGGCTATATTGCTTTCCAGTGGCTTTGGGCAGAAACAAATACCCTGTAATAGGTAATAGTACAGTTCTGATTAAAAAAATTAGCTGGAGAAGCGCATTCTGTTTATGAAGTGATTTCATACACATTAAGTATTTTCCAGTGGTGTAATTTGTGATTAGTTGAACAGCTTTTAAGTACTAAATCTGGGGGTTTTTTTTGAGGTTCTAATCAGTTACCAAATTAAGGCATTCACATAATCTTCCAGACAGCTTATTTTGTTCTCATGTGGATATAATTTGAAAGAAAAATCCAGCTTGCATATTGAACCATTTATGTTCTTTTTGTTCAGGTGAGATGCTAAACTGACTGGATGTAAGCCAGGCTTTTGATACAGCTTGGCACCCTGGCTTTCTAGCAATGGCAATGGAATTAGGAATGGAAGGCATAGGACTTAATTGATAATCGGGAAGATTCTAAAAAAAGTAAATAAGCTTAAGTGAAGGTACAAGAAGGGAGGGAGGAAAGAGGATGAATGAAGTTTATACATGAAACTAATATGGAGTAAGAAGGGTGTTTGTGTTGTAAATAGTGAAACCCACACATCAACTCCAAACAACTTTGTTGCTGTCTTGGGAATTTTAGGGAAGCTGTTTCCCATTACAGATTTATGGAACATCATGCTCTAACAATTTTTTCACTATTTCCATGTAAGTCCCTCTTCAACATGGTGAGATATATGTATTTAAGGCTAATCTATACATCTTAGCATGGAGTAATACTTTTTCAGAATAAATTATTTATGTAATTCTGCTCTTTTAAAATCTTTCTGGATTGCTTAGTGTACTTCACATTTTCTGGGAAATATGGTACCATATTTTGACTCATGAAACCTTTGAGGGCTGAGAAGTAGTCTGTTTTGAACCATTTGAAACGCATGTGGAAGTCACACCAAACATGCCTTGTTACTTGTCTATTTCATGAAAGGAATGCCTTAAGCTACATTTGTTTCCCTTTTCCAGTATGTTTGCTTTATTCTTAACAATCTTTGTCAAGTGTTTCAGGATATCTTGTAGATGTGAGCAGTCTGAAATCCATCCTACTTTAAGGATGTCAATTAAAACAATGTTTTGTCATCTTAAATGTGTGGAAAAATGCTGCAGTTTTTCATTGTGGAGAAAAGACTGCATTTTGTTTCAAGTATTGAATTGTTTCTGTGCAATTGTGGTCATGGCAACCAATGAAGTTGCAGAGTATTACTTGATGACAGCAGTACCTCATAAGAGGAACCTGCCAAACAAATTCTTTTTTCGCCTGATGTGGAAGAAAATTTGGTTTGTGTATTGCTGCAGTGGATCCTATTTCTGTAGGATTGGAATGTGGTGTCTGTCTTCTTCAGACTTGGGTTTGACTCTGGATTTTTATTCATGTCAAAGAAACATGGATTCATTTGGCTTGATCAACAAGAAATTATATCACTTGAGAAGAAAAAATTTCTAGCTTGTATAATAGTTACTTCAGTGGAAATTCATAGAATCATAGAATAGTTTGGGTTGGAAGGGGCCTTTAAACATCAACTAGTTCCAACCTCCCTGCCACAGGCAGAGACACCTCCCACTAGCTCAGGCTACCCAAGGTCCCATCCAACCTGACCTTAAACACCTCCAGGGATGGGGCAGCCACAGCTTCCCTGGGCAACCTGTGCCAGTGCCTCACAGCTATCATGGTGAAGAAATTCTTCCTAATGTCTAGGCTAAATCTGCCCCTCTCCAGTTTATACCCATTGCCCCTTGTAGTATCACTACAAGCCTTTGTAAACAGTCACTCCCTAGCTTTCTTGTAGGCCCCTTTTAGGTACTGGAAGGCTTGTATAAGGTCTCCTTAGAGCCTTCTCTTCTCCAGGCTGAGCAAGCCCAACTCTCTCAGCCTGTTCTCCTATGGGAGTTGCTCCAGCCCTCTGATCAACTTTGTAGTCCTCTTCTCGACCTGTTCCAACAATCCAAATTGAGCTGGGAATACTTCTGTTCCAGGTTATGACTTTAAAAGCAAAAATCTCATTTCATAATTTCTTGTAGTTTACTTAATTCTCATGTAACCCAGTACTGACACTCCATATATCTAATAATTTTTGTGCCGCCTTGAGGATCTAATAGTGTTGACGTTAAGAAGACTTGTCTCAACTTGGTTTTCTATATGAAATATGGACATACAGCTATTTTCTAAGCAAAACTAAACTTGTGTGGAGTGTCACCCTTATTTTTGGAGAGGTGACCTCTGGGTTTTGATTCACTCTCCTTGCATGGAATATGTAGAGGTGCTTGATTGCCAGTACGTAGAGGAGGCCCTGAGACCTATTTTTGTTTTGCTTCTACTACTATCCTAATGTCTAGTGTCTTGTGTGTCATTTTTTCCTCATAGTGCTTGAGTTCATCTGTGATTTTTTTTTTGCCAAAACCAGAAATACTTTTAATTAACAAATTTCATAACTACCACTAAACACAGGTGTCTGATCTCTGAGCTGCTTAACAAAAAGTAGACGAGACATAATTCATTGTGTTGTAAAGCCAGGAAGAAGCTTACCATGTAGCCACTGCGGAACTGAAGAGGTAGATAAATTGTTGAAATCTTGTGCCTAAAATCTCAGTATTGACTGGAACCAGAACACTTTACAGATGTCTAGATATGCCTGAAAAAAGTGAACTAATTGGAATTCTATCACATTATTTAGGGGCTTAGGGGTACATTAACCGCGCTCCAGTTTTTCCAGAAAGTCCAACTTCCCACTTGATCCATTAGGAATCCAAAACAAGCATTGACTGCTTAAAAATAATTACATAAGTAATTAGAAGTGCAGAGGAAGGAGTGCTCTGTTTAAATCTTGATTGAGGAACAGGTCTTAAAACTTGTCATGAAATAAATGTAAAAAATGAAGAAGCTACTGGCAAAGTCTTAGAGTACTGTCTGTTGTGAGGCATTTGATTGCGTAGGAAAGTTTTTTGAAATTTTCAAAATAAGTTCTTATGAAACTGTAAGTCATAAGGATGGTGTGTATAATGGTTTTGCTTCTCCCAGTCCTGTTGGTGTGCATTTGCCCTTTCTTGCACAGATTTTTTTTTTTTGTGGCTAAATGACTTTAGTGGTCAGGATTTTATTTGTGAGAGTGAGATGATAGCCACTGAATCTCCTGAGGCCCAGCACTTGAAGGACCAGCATTTGGTGATCTTGTGTTCTGTCCACTGGCTTCTGCAATGTAAAGTAGCCCATACTGGGATTCTTTTTTTTTCCCACCCTGCCCCCTTCTCTGGCCTTACTGCAGTTTTGTTGGCTATTACACAAATCATGACCTTTTTTCCTGTTGTCTTCAGTGTGTTTCCTGTTTTCTTTTTCTCTCCTCCACTCCATTTTTTTTAGTTCTGATTTTCTTTCCAGTGGTGTATTTCACTGTTAGCTTGTCTTTCCCCGTTTTTCTTGTTTGTAAGAAAAAGATGAGAATTGAAAGCTATAACATCAGTTCTTCCCATTTACTGTGTTTCTCTGTCTGCACTTGTTACTGAATTTATTGAACATTAATTTGTATGTTGTTCATACTGCTTCCCGAAACTCGTACCCGTCTTATGGACGTGTTTCTCCCATCCTAACACAGAGACAGAAATTCTGACATCTCTAAGCGCTAGAAGTTTTTAGTCTTCTCTTTGCTCACGTGTTTAGGCAGGCTTCTTAGATTTCCACATCCCAGACTTCATATGGATTAGAGCTCCAGCTCTTGGTCTCTGACGTCTTACTTTAGGAACTATTGTTCAAGTGAACTTGATTTATGAGAGAATATGATGTAATTTTAAACAAGAGTCTGAGTAATTTTTTATTAGTCTGTGCTTCCTATGACTTCCACACAGGAATTCAGTCTTGTGAAAAAAATCCAATTGTTAATGAGTATACTGTGGTCAAGAAAGACTTTAAATTTGTTTAGTAAGCTTATATGCTTATAGCAATCTTCCCCTTCTGATTGCTTAATATTTCAAAGTACTACAGAGGTGAATCTAGAGTTAAGAAAAACTTAGGATGAGGGTGGTCTGTGCTGGGAAGCTCAAACATGGTCTTGGTTGTAAGCTTAAATGTATGGAGAACAGGAGTATGCTTGAAGGGTAAATGTCCTTTCAAGCATTTGTTCAGTCAGCACCTGAAATGATGAGCCCAAAAGGAGGGAAAGAAACTTCTAACCCCAGGCAGATTGGGAGCTTCACTCAAGTTATTTTGTGTGGAGTTCATAATGTTGTGCTGCATCTTTGCATAATGAAACCGTAGGATTTTAAATTGCTGTCAGCTTGGATTTGTTTGCCTAGAGCTGTTTCAAAGCTTTGAAGCTCACTGGATACATAGAACGAGAACTGAAAATGTGTCCCAAGAAGGCAGAATAAAACGTGAAAACTTACTGTAATAACACACCATCCCCATTTGTATATGGTCATTAAAAGGCTTTTCTGCAGTGGGTGAGGCTGCTCTGGTAAACTGCAGTTTGTGATGTATATTTATGTGGGAATGTCACTGCAGCCATGGTTTGGCAAGTCACCACCTGTTTTTAGCTTCTCCCCTGGACATTTCTAAATACTACTCCCCACCCTGTTCTTGGTGTTCACAAATGAATTATTCTTTTAAATCTTTCTTATCTGTCGTCTTTCCGTAAATCTCCAAAGAACTTTGTTTAAATAGTTACTCCCTTGGGACTTTCATGCACATCCTGTTATCTGTTTTATATTACAGTCTTTCATGCTGGGAATGTCCTTCCAGAAAGCACAAAATGGCTAAAGCACTTAGCATTTAGCATATTTGTTAGTCATCTGAAGTCTGGGCACAAACCCAGTGTTATTAGCATAAAATTCTCCTTTTCTTTCTTTACTCTGCCTCCCATTAGTGTTATTAGACTTTTTTTCTGACCTCTAGAGCATCATTTCACTCTGGGTTGCCCAGAGTTGATGTTGCAGTGGTCAAAACGTTATTAGAAGTGAAGCCATCACCCTGAAAAGTGTGAAACTTCTAGAAAGCTGCTGATATTTTCACTCTTCAAGTCAAATACTAGTATTCAGTAGAGCCCATGGGAGCGATGAATTTTGGGCTGCCAATTTTATTTGCTTAGCTATAAATATATATATTCTTCAGTGCTTTTTGTTGCTTGGGGTTGGCAAGGTAATGCTCCCACAGGGGCAGCAGATGCATACTTTCCCAAAGAGCAGTATTATCTGTAGTTTCAATACTTCTGTATATGTTTAAGTAAACAAATATATAGGATAATGTTTGGAGTGTCCAACTTGACATATATTGTTTCAGGTTCTTTATAACTGTTTGAGGGAATACTGAGCAAATCAGTTCTGCTCCTTCAAGGAATACTTTTAGAAGTCCCAGTAGCACATGAATGACTTAACTTGTGCTAGCTGTACATGTAGAAAAGAAAATCCCAACAGAAAACATCTTGAGTGGCCAGCCCCTGAGGTTTGGGAAATGTGTGGTCGGTGACAAGGAATATAGGACAGCGTTTATTCATTGCAGCAGAGTTATGAATTATCATGTTTTGAACTATTCCATTTCTCATTTGTTTTTTTCATAAAATGCACTACCCACTAGCCTGAATTTATTTACTTGTGCATGTGTTCTTGTTTAAGCTGAAGTAGAATCAAGTTTTCTGATTTCAGTTAAGTCTTATCTAAGTAACATAATTTTCCAATAGTTAGCTGTGTGGTTTTGAGTGTTTTTCTCTAGAAGTGGTAACATGGGCCCACTGGTATGCAGAAGGCCATTGCTTATACTTATTGCTGTAGAAACGAGGACCATTCTCAAGCTGATAAAATGCTGTAAGTCAAAGATCTGAAAAGGGGCTGGCACCTGCAGGGAGGAGCAGACAGAACAAATTCACCCTAAACTGTCCAACAGATTATTCCATCCTGTGTATGTCATACTCAGTATAAAACTGAGGTATCATGAGTGTCAGTCTCTTCGATGGCCGTCGTCCAGTGAGGACTTCCATCTGTCTGCCCCTGATCCCAGATCTGTGCATTCCAGAATCCATTTACTGAGTCCAGCTTCCTCCTAACCAAGGACCGTTAATGAACGCTGAAGAGCAGGCACTACTGGGCTGACATAGTTGTCAAGGAATGGGGATGCAATTTCATGTGTTGTAGTGTGTATATATATCTCTATAGGAATATATACATGGTATATAATACATAATATGGTGTGTGTATATATAGGAGTGGTTGGACTCAATGATCTGGTGGGTCTGTGACACAGTTTCTCACAGCATTCTGCTACAGAAACTGTCAGCCTCCGGCCTGGACAGGCACACACTCTCCTGGGTGGAAAACTGGTTGGCTGGCCGGGCCCAGAGAGTGGTGGTAAATGGAGTTAAATCCAGCCGGAGGCCAGTCACAAGTGGGGTTCCCCAGGGCTCAGTGCTGGGTCCAG
>WAAB01023971.1:256482-267856 GCA_013389865.1 Piaya cayana | reverse complement strand
CCTCATTGCTCTCTACAACTACCTGAAGGGAGGTTGTGGAGAGAAGGGAGCTGGCCTCTTCTCCCAGGTGTCAGGAGACAGGACAAGGGGGAATGACCTCAAGCTCTGCCAGGGGAGGTTTAGGTTAGAGATTAGGAGGAAGTTTTTTACGGAAGGGGTCATTAGGCATTGGAATATGCTGCCCAGGGAGGTGGTTGATTTGCCTTCCCTGGAGTTGTTTAAGTTACAAGTAGATGAGGTCCTGAGGGACATGGTTTAGTGATTTGTGGGAGTGGTTGGACTCGATGATCCAGTGGGTCTCTTCCAACCCGGTGATTCTGTGATTCTGTCTCTTCCAACCTGGTTATTCTATGATTCCATATATTTTATTATTTTCTTAGTAGTGTTTTCTTAATTATTACTATTATTCATTCATTAAAACTGTTTTCGTTTCCAAGCCGTGATTCTTTTCCTCTTGTTTTTCATTCTTGGGTCCAGGGGCGGGAGATGAAATTGGGAGCCCAGCTACTTGGGTTCAGCTACCAAATTGTGCCAGACCAGGGCTAAACGGTGTCTGACTCAGTTATTTCTGGAGTGCTGTTCCTCCTCAAAATGTGCTTCTGAAGGCAGTGAAGTGTTGTGGGTAGTGACATTCAGTGCACAGGATGATTCCAGCCACTTAGTGGTTGCTTCCACCATTGTAAGCCCATAATACTTACCTTGGTGGGTCTGAGGGAGTGTGATATATTCAGTTTGCCAGGTCTCCCATAATTATTTCAACAATGGTTCTTGATGCCACAAAGGTTTTAACTGTTTAGCTTCTTTTATTGAGGTGCATGTTTCAAAATTGTGGATTCTACTTTAACTCAAACCAGAACATTGCGTCAAGATTTCTGCAGGTCCTTCAGTAGTTAATTCCTGTACTCTTAGCATCATACCCACCAGAGACAGCTGCAACTTCCCTGTAAAAATCGTGAAATACTTCACTGTGCAACTAGAAACTTTGCACTTATTTGGAATTTGGATTAAGCTTGTTTAAGGGTAATTATCAGGGATGCCCTTTATCCAAGTATTTGGAACTGACTTCATTATTGGTAGGAAGCAGTGGCAGTATAAGGTTTTTATTTCAACTTGCACACTGATGCAGGAAAACTGGCCTTAAAAAAAAAAGACTGGTGTCAAATCTTCTGCTACTGTATATCTATAATTTTAATGCTTTTTCTATGTCTCCTTGAGTAATGTGCAAACATCAACTGGTATTGTTAAAGTGGCTTGCTGTGAGACCTATTCTCTCTAATGATTGTATTTGACAGTAGCAAAAATGAAGTACCCTTTGAAGTTGAAATGCAGAACTGATGTTACTGCCAAAATAAGGCACTTTTCTGGCTATGTTTACACCCTGAAGCTTTGTAAACAATGTTTGTGTATTGAAAGATAGTTTTGTAAATGACAGAACAAGCTGTCACAATGCATTTGTCGGTTGGTTTCTGGCCATTGTTCCTAAGTTGGATTAGCTAAAATAAAAAGCTAACAGGCATTTTGAATGTGATCTCAGTAGTGTCTGCATCTGTAGCCTTGACATACAGCCATTAACTTTTTCATCAGTATTTGTTTTGCTTGTTAGGGGTCTGTGACTAGTGTTCTTTCAAAAGCACAGATTAGTTGATTCTCCTTTATTTTTCCTGACCTTGGGTGCTGGTGTTGTCGTTATTTCCCACTTTTGTATGCTGTTGTACATTTCCTAAACGTGTGAGAAGGTAATAATTGTCTTTATGACTTCCACTGAAGAGGAAATGAATACTTGTTGAAACAATGACGTGCAGCTGGGATTCCAGCATATGAAGTTTATTACATTTGGACTTCTGTTTGCAGGACAAAATATTCAAAAGATGTGGTTATTAATCCTGTGCACTTTCAAGGATCGAAGTTGGAAATGAAAAACTTGATGTAGCATCTAGAAATTATTGACAAATTGGAGCGAGCTAAACAATTTACAGAACCCAAATAGCTTCCCCTTTCTCCTGCCCCCCCCCCGTATTTCTTTAAGAATTGGAAAAAATGAAATGTTTGCCTGTGCATCAGTGGAATTGTGGCACTGTTACAGTAAGCCTTTTGATCAGGTGGGATAAGGTGGAAGAAGGGGAGTGGAGATGGGAGGGACAGCATGGCTCAGAAGAAATGATGGCTTACTGTGAGTTTCAATCTCTAACACTGTGGTTATGATGAGGGTTTAATCTGAACAGTCAAAACTCCCTGTAGACTTGCAATGTTGATTTTAAAGATAGGGCAGATATTTTCCCCAAACTGTTGTTCTTAGTTTGGACAGATAACAGGAAATCAGAGCTGTCTCTTGACCCATGTTCACTTTCTGGCTGCTGGAATGAATTTGGAACTAAATCCTGGTTTTCCACTGAGCATGCCCTTCCCTAGCAGTGTCTGGGCTTGGGTGGAGTCGCTCTTGTTCAATGCAGCTTTTCAAAGACTGTTGGATTCTCATCAGCTTGCAACACTTTCAGTGCTGGGAAACAGCAAAAAACTAGGCTGACAAATTATCATGCACAAATGTACTCTGGCAAACAGATTTCTTGATTTGAATTAAGTAAATCTTTGAGATTTTTGGATTTACCTTGTTATATTGGAGCGTTTGTAGTTTGAATAATACAGAAGCAGCAGATGGCTGTTGTCTCTGGATATGGTATAGACAGCACTGAAAGAGCTGCAGAATGTGTATTTGATTAAATGTAATCTTAAAGAAATTTTAGTGTGGACATCGCAGCTTGGCCTCTTGAAAGGTATTTGTTCCGATTTTTTTTTTTGAAGTTTTGGGGGTTCTTCCATGATCAGCTTTACGTGTTGTGTGGTAGCTGCTACAGACAATGCAGTTCTGAATGTATTTCATTTTAGTATGGGCAACAGTATTTTATTTCCTATGTTTTGAGATACATTTTTAGGCTGCTACCTAGAGTCAAGAGACAAATTTTGGCAAAAGAGTGTTTAAAGAATTCTCACTTGTTTTCATGTCTAGTAATATTCCTCTTTCTGGAGAATTCTATCCCTTCAACTGAATTATCCTTTAAAACTAATCCTCTTAAATTGTATATGGATTGCAGAAACCAAGTTATTCACCAGTCAAAATAGAGATGGCCTGCAGCAGGTGCTCTATAAGAAGATGAGGGAACTTAAGTAATAGGGAATAGATGTGTGTGGTTGTGCTGCTTTAACAGGAAGAAAAATTTGAGAAATAGTCATGTCCCTGGAGTCAATTTTAACTTCACAAAGAGCTGAGGTAATTTCCCTAGAGCTGCTTTACAAAAATCTGTTAGCATAATAGTTTTATTTTGAAAATACTTTATCAAGACTGCAGATAACCACTCGGTAGTTCTACACAGAAATAGCTTTATCTCTCGTGTCATTTGCCTTCTATGTTCTTCATTTTCTGTTTGTCTTCACAGTGATATTAAGAACTACTGTAGTATGTTTTGTATTATTTCAGAAGTGTCTATTAAGTTCACGCTCCCCTATGTAGGGACTTGGCAGTGTTTTTCTGGTGAGTCCAGTGTATTACAGGAATTTATTACAGTATTTATTACCAGTAATTTTCTAGCACTACAGAAATAAATTCTAGAGACTTGATTATATTTCAGTATTTATATAAGGACAAAAATGATTCCTGGTAAGGCAAGTAGTTACTACATTTGGGATGGAAACATTTTATGGTTCCAAGTGTTTTGCTGTATGATAACATGATGTGAACATGAGGGTTAAAAAAAAATATCCCTGCAGTTTTGAATAGGGACTTCACTATCTAGGTAAAAAGATGTTTGAGTACAGTTGCCGTTAAGTCTGGGGCTGACAGCTGCCATGAAATGACTGGAATTCTCAGGAAACAGGATTTGGCATCCTTTTTGTGCTGTTTCTGTTCTTGGAGATAAGCTGAGAGGTTATTTGAATATAAGTATCTAAGTGTCTATTTAGACAAACATATCCATGTACAAGTGTAACTTTTTTATTGTCATGGGGTAACAATTCACCATCTGGCTCTGAAATTATTTTAATAAGTTATGTTAATACATACATGAAAACATTCAGTCATTTTTAACTTGGAAATTGCAGTTGAAATTGGAAGTTTTGCTGTTTAAAGTTTGACCTTTGAAATGTGCTACTGATTTTTAGAACTATTATGGCACCATCTGCTGACCAATGTACAGGCTGGCAATAACAGTTTGCTCACCTGGCTCCCTCCTTGCAAATAAACTTCCAGCTTAGAGGACAGTTGGGGCAGAATTGTAGAGGGAAAGGGTGATTTTTTTTTTTTACTTTGCTTACATTTGGAGTAAACATTTTTAGTAGGAGACGCTATTAGAATGGCAAGCCTGAATTATAGCACAGCTTTGGTTGTCTAGTTACCTGAATTATTGCTTAAAGCCTTCCCATGAACTGTTAAACTTTAAAAGAAGATATTTGGTGTTTTGGCTATGTGTCATACGATTGTTCTTGGTATTCTGCTTATCAATGCCTGCTAAACCCACAAAGAAAAGTTGGGACAGCATGAAATCAGTTCAGGCCCCAGTTTTGGTGGTCTTGTCACAGCATGGAAAACAGATGGGTTCTGACAGGCTTCTGCCCTGTGGCTACTGCCAAGACCCACAAAAAGCAGAGTCTGCAGTTTGTCTCTTCAGCATCTCAGTTAACCTTGATTTTTGTGCACAGTGATCTTCAGGGAAGGAATAAACCAACACAGTCCTCTCTCTTGCATTCACTGCGCAGTTAAGTTTGGATTCAATTGCTAGAGGTAATCTTAATTGTTTGAAAATAAATGCTTAGATTTTAGATGCACACAACTTTTTAAAACAAGATCAGTAGTTTGCTGAATTGTTGGTCTTTGACTTTAATCTCACCTACTTATTTCAGCAATGTGTTTAAATGAACTTGATCCAAATTATTAGATTCAATAATGAAAGTAAGTTTGTATGTATACACAGTCTTGTCTGTGTATAAGTACAGAGAAGGATACAAGAACCTGTAGGAGAACTGGGGTTTTTGAGTTGGTATTTTACTGCAGATCAGCTTTAGGGATGTATGTTCATAGTTCCTTAATGATCTGAATGTTGAAAACTGCATTCTTTAGCTGGCAGTTTATTCTTTTTGTTCAGAGAGCTCCATGTCTCTGCAATTGCAGTAACCCACCTAAATAATGATTAAAAAGTGAAACTGATTTAATTTTTGCTTAGTCTGCAAATAGAATTTGTGCAGGTTATATTGGCACTCTTGCAACAGTGCTACAGCACAGTGGGGGAGCACAGAACCATGTGATGTCATGAGTTTTCTTGTTTACACACTGATGATAAAATTCAGGTTTTAAATTAGTAATGCAAAAGAGAAGTTTTTCTACTTAATATGATACTTTCACCCTGTTTTGGTGTATAAACTAATGTACTCTACAGAAAACAATCAATTTATGCTTTTGAAAAATCTTCTAGGGGTAGTATCAAGTTCTGTAAGTATTACCTAATGGTTGAATCAGACGTTTTTACACTCCATTGTTTCAATGGTGTTTCAACTAGGATTTTACTACTTCATGGCTTTTATGTCAACAGGTTTAGTATTGAAACCAGCAAGTGTACTTTTTGTAACTGACCTCTCCTAAACAATGGTGAAATGCAGAGCAGTCTTCTGTGCTTCAAATCATAGAATCATTGATTAGTAAAGGCTGGAATAGACCTTAAAGATCTAGTTCCAACCCTTCCTGTCATGGGCAGGGAGATCCCACTAGAACAAGTTACCCAAGGCCCCATCCAACCTGGACTTGAACACCTCCATGGATGGGGCAGCCACAGTTTCCCTTGGCAACCTGTTCCAGTTTCTCACCACTCTCATGGTGAAGAGATTCATTGTCTAACCTGAATCTGCCCCTCTCCAGTTTATAGCCACTGCCCCTCATCCTATCACTATGAACCTTTGTAAGCAGTCCCTCCCTAGCTTTCCTGTAGCCCCCTTTTAGGTACTTGAATGTTGCTGTAATATCTCCTTGGAGCCATCTTTTCTTCAGGCTGAAGTAACGCTCTTTCTCTAAAACAAATCACAAACTCCCAAATAAGTAACTGAAGTACACATGACCTTGGTTCAGGTTTTCATGTATATTTTTCAGATATTCTTATTCCTTGTTCCTTTTGTGTAACCCATGTGAGCTTTAATAATTGAAAGTGTTAGTCAATTTTTGTGAAGTTTTTTTTTAAAGGAATTATTAATTCTGTGGTGATCTGGAAAAGTGCACACCTTGTGCATGTACCCATGTTGCCTTTTAGTGCACTAACTTGTAATTGGGTTGTAGTAGAAGTAGAGGGAATAATTTTTCTTTCTTCCATGATGTGATGGTCAGTAGACTGGTGGGGAGATGACAGCTATGCAAATTAATTTGATTTCTTGGGTTTGCTATGACAAACTCAAAAGGAATAAACAAGTTTAGGACTGCCTGCTCATACTTTTATATCCTCAGAAGATGAGTAGGATGAGACTCAGAAATGTATGCAAAAAGGTTTTGTATTTGTTGATCTGTGCTGATGAATAAGAAATACCATGAGGGAAACAGTGACTTACAATGCAGGTTATCAACTGCAGTAAAAAGCAACTTCCGGTGGTTTTGTAGAATCACAGAATTGTTTAGGTCAGAAAAGCCCTCTAAGATAAGTCCAGTTGTAAACCTAACACTGTCAAATTCACCACTAAACTATGTCCCCCATGTGCCACATCTTATGTGTCTTTTAGATACCTCCAGGGGTGGGGACTCAGCCACTTCCTTGGGCAACCTGTTCCAATGCTTCACAACTGTTTTGGTGAAGCAGTATTTCCTAACATCCAGTCTAAACCTCCCTTGGTACTATTTGAGGCCATTTCATCTTCTCCTGTCACTTGTTACTCAGGAGGAGAGACTCTACACCTTCTTTGCTACAACCTCTTTTCATGTACGTTTGGAGAGCAATAAGATATCTCAAGCTCTTCCAGACTGATCAATCCCAGTTCCCTCAGCTGCTTCTAACCAGACTTGTGCTCCAGAGCCTTCACTAGCTTCATTGACCTCACGTGTGAGGGGTCTAAAACCAAACGCAGTATTTGATATGTGGCCTCACCAGCACAGAGTACAGGGGGAATGCTGTGTAACTTTATAGGATATATTCAATTCTGATCTTTAAGCCACTTTTCTTTTAATAAATTTCATGTTATATTTTGTTTTGTTTCTGGTTTATATATGGAGGCACGAGTCCTTCTGGTCAGACAACTACACTTCAAGAATTTATAGTAGGAACTGAAATAAGTTTATCAACTGACTGACCAGTCTGTATGTTTGAGAGGAATGAGAGAGGTAAGGCAAGGGTGGTGTTCTGCTCCACTTTCACGTGTGGTCTCTGGCCAGCATTAGCTTTTCCTCAGCAGAACAAAAACAGAGGGAAGACATGAATGAAAAGGGGAGAGAACAGCTGTTTTCTTCAGTTGCTTCCTGGCTTGGGGGAGGCGGTAGAGTTATGATTAGGGCAGTGTGTCTGCTCCTCATAGACGTGCCAGGTGTTTTTTAAAACATAGTTCCTGTTCAGAAATTGCAAGTTTGTTTACAGGATTTTCTGCCCTGGCTCTCCCATTTGATCCTTGCAGTTTGGGTAGACATTCAATCTGCATGAGCCAAGTTTTCAGAATTACAAAAGATAATGGGTGTTATCACTGGTAGCTTAATGTGCATGAGCTTAATGTCAGTTGCAGAACCTGCCAAGATGTTTTTTTAATTCATGTTGCTCCAACCTTGGTAATCATTCCATTTGAGCATCCCTCAAAGGTTCCTTCTGTTATCTACTCCTGCTGCAAGATTCTTACTCTCATTCTCATTTCAAAATGAAATATGGATTTAATGTTACCTCACAACATGGAAGAGGTGAGATAAGGAGAACCCTACCTTACAGCAGCTATTAGAGCTAAAAAAAAGATGGGAAGGGGCAAAATTACTTAGTGTAATTATGCCACACAGTAAGAGCAAATGACAGTTGACCATGCTTCCTTGGAGACAGGAGAGGAAGAAAATAATACAGCTGAGGTTTACAGTCAGAACTGTAATTTTTGAATCTAATTTGTTTCATTTCTTCCTAATACCCTTCTAAGATAAATGGTGTCTGCTTACTTATGTTTTTTCTGACGCTGTTGGCTCTTAAGACACAGGGCTGGGTGGGGTCTTGCAATGTCTTCCCTCTTGGATCAGGAAAAAGCTGTTTCCAGGTATCCTGGTTACTTGATCTGCTTGACTGTAATGGAGGTAATATGAGAGACTTTACAACCTGCAACAGTAGACACTGATTACAGAACTCCATTTTGTCCATCGCTACCCCTGTTTTTCCTGTGAATTACAGAACTGGAGGATCTGGCAGAGTATGGAAGCAGTGAGCACAAAGGAAGAGAGTGCAGGGAAGGACAGGTAGACCTGATTTTCCATTTCTCAAGGGATGCTTATTTCTTGCATGAAAATGAAATGCTAGGAAAAAATTCATGCTAGAGAAGGGTAGGTAGTTTGAGAAGACTATCCTTTACGCTCTTGGTCAGTGCCATTGTTCAGTAAATTCATCCATCTCTAACAGCTCATTTAGAGACTGCTGGCAGTACAAAGAAAATCTGTGGGCTTAGCAAAGAAGTGTTTTGTTTTGGAGGATTTTCCTTCTACCCCCCAGCCTCCTTCTGGAAAAACACTGAAGTTAAAAGCATGAGGGACATTGAGCTCATGAAAGAAATGACATCCTGCTGTGGGTATCAAATGAAGGCATTAAATGAATGTGGAGAGACCTATTGAAACAGGGTCTGTAACAAGTTTTCCTTGCTTCTGCAGTAAAAAGGCAAGTTCTTCTTTTAAATATAGGTTGGATTATGAAAAACCTGGACACTTGGAGAAGCAGAACTTTTCTTGTTTCACACTGAGCAAGCTTGTACCACCCACTGCTATACTGTCTAATTTAATTAAAGATGTTAACTTATCGTCTGTTCTCTTTATTGTTAGAAACAGTATTATAGAAACATGTTTATGGGGTGATTTATTTTGCTCAGTTCTAAGGAATTTTCTGCAGATGCTTCCTATTGGACTGTGTAAGCAAAATGTAATAATTTTGAGAATGGCATGTCATTCATTTTTATTAGTGTATACATATATTTAATGTATTTCTGCATATTTTAGAAGTAAAAATGCATGCAGGAAACAACGATTTTTCCGTTAGCCTCTCTGAAGCTTTATCAGGTTCTCTGGAATTTTTAGCTGGGAAGAAACTGGCTTTTTCTTAGACATGCGTAAGAAGAATTTGCCACCATCTATTAATAAAGAAGTTTCTGTTTTTACCTTATTGAACAATGTGGATGTCTGTTCTCTAATCAGCAGAAGGTTGTGGATTTTTCTCTTGGAGAAATATGGTTTTCTATATATTAATTCTGATAAGATTTTTACATTATTATTAAGGTTGGTACTATTAGGAAAGAACAGCAACAGTTATGTGTAAGAAGAACGAAGGTGATAGCAAAATATAATTCAACTAGCAGCTGCTTTAAAAATATCGTAGAATGGTTTGGGTTGGAATGGATGTTACAGAATGTCTAGTTCCAACACACCTGCCATGGGCAGGGACACCTTCCACTTGACCTGATCATGCTTCTTTTGATGCAGCCCAGCATATGGTTGGCTTTCTGGGCTACAAGTCTGGGTCATGCTGAGGGTTCTCATCAACCAACAAGTCTTCTTCCTCAGGGCTGCTCTCAGTTCACTTCCCACACAGCCTGGATTTGTGCCTGAGATTGCCCTGACCTGTGTGCAGGGCCTTGCACTTGACCTTGTTGAATTTCATGAGGTTCACAAGGGCCTTCCTGTCAAGGTCCCTCTGGGTAGCATCCTTTCCCTCCAGTGTGTTGACTGTACCATGGCTTGCTGAGGATGTGCTTAATCCCACAGTCCGTGACTGTAACAAAGATGTTAAACAGCAGCAGTCCCAATATTGGACCCCAAGGAACACCAATCACTGGTCTCCACTTGGACACTGAGCCACTGACCACAACTCTCTGCATGCAACCATCCAACCAGTTCCTTATCCACCAAATGATCCATCCATCAAATCCATATGTCTCCTATTTAGAGACAAGGATGCTGTGCAGGACAGTGTCACATGCTTTGCGCAAGTCCAGATAGATTATATCAGTTACTCTTCCCTTATCCACCAGTGCTGTAACACCATTGCAGAGCGCCACCCAATTTGTCAGGCACGATTTTCACTTAGTGAAGCCATGGTGGCTATCACCAGTCATCTCCTTATTTTCCATATGTCTTGGCATGGTTTCCAGGAGGATCCATTACATGATTTTGCCAGGCACAGAGGTAAGACTGACCAGCCTGTAGTTTCCTAGGTCTTCTCTTCTTTCCCTTTTTAAAAACAGGGGTTGTTTCCCCTTTTCTAGTAAGTGTGAACTTCCCTTGGCTGCTTCTCAGTTATGAGAGATATTGACCTGTTGACTTCATCCAGCGGTTACCTCAGGACCTGCAGATGCATCTTGTTGGGTCCCATGAACATTCAGGGAACTTTAGACATTAGGCAGTTTTTCACTGAGAGTGGTGAGGCACTGAAACAGGTTGCCAGAGAACTCATGAAAGCCCTGTCCCTGGAGGTGTTACAGACCTGTTTGGATGAGACTTTGAGCAACCTGATCTAGTGAGAGGTATGCCTGCCCACAGCAAGGTGGTTGGAAACCAAGTCATGGGTGGTTGGAAAACAACTTGTGCACCTTCAGGTTATTTAGATAGTCCCAAACCAGAGCCTCTACAGTGGGCTGTTCTTCATTCTCCCAATTACCTTTGTTTTCTGCACCTTGGGCAGTGGCTAAAGTTCCTGCAGGTGGGCACTGAGGCAAAAGAAGTAATTTAATACTTCAGCCTTCTCCATATCCTGTTTAGCCAGGTCTCCTCTTTCCTTCAGGAGAGTGCCCACATTTTTGTTGTCTTCCTTTATCACCAGTGTACCTACAGTAGCTTTTCTTGCTGTCTGTTATGTCCCTGGCCTGGTTTCATTTTGTCAAGAATGTAGCTTTCCTAACCTGATCCATGGCTGCTCAGACAATTCCTCTGTATTCCTCCTAGACTCTGTTTATCATAGAATCGCCAGGCTGGAAGAGACCCATTGGATCATCGAGTCCAACCATTCCTATCAAACACTAAACCATGTCACTCAGCACCTCATCTACCTGTGCCTTAAACACCTCCAGGGAAGGCAAATCAACCACCTCCCTGGGCAGCATATTCCAATGCCCAATGACCCTTTCTGTTAAAATAAATTTCCTAATGTCTAGCCTAAATCTCCCCTGGCGGAGCTTGAGGCCATTCCCTCTTGTCCTG
>WAAB01023971.1:70141-255294 GCA_013389865.1 Piaya cayana | reverse complement strand
TCTCCTTTTGTTATTTATATATTTATAGAAAGATTTTTTGTTATCTTTCACAGACTTTAATTCCACCCTCCATATATTCTGGAGGTTTTTTTGTTTGAGTTTGTCCTGGCGTTTTTGCCTGCCTTTCTCTTTGCTGGAGTACATCACACCTGAGCTTGGAGAAAGGTGATCCTTGAATATTAATGAGCTTTCCTAGGGCCCCTCTTCCCTCCAGGGCTTTATCCCTTTATTTTTTATGTGGCAAATTCTTGAATCTCAGCAGCCCGTCAAATGGAAACCTGCCCTTCAGACACCTGTTACCAATAAGATAAATAATGCTTACAGAAATAAGAATATTCCATCACAAACCCCCCTATTTATTGTATTAAAATTTGGAGGTTTTTACAGAAAGTAAGGAATTAACTGCGTAACTGTAATATTTAGCTTGAAGTGTATCTGTCTCTTGTATAGCAGTAAAGATACTTTCCTTGTAATTTGCCCATTGGTGAATGTTTTGGTTTAGATACCATAGTTTGAAGTAGTGAACAAAGAAATACTTCCATCTAGTTAATTTTGGTCTCAAGATGCTTGTTTAATTTGCCTGTAGATAGTTCAGGGCTCCCATGTCTAAGCCTTTTACTAAGATGGCTGGGAAGTTTGGGTTTTTTGGCTTGATAATATCAGTCCCTTTTCTCAGAGGGGCTTCTCTGTTGTGTATTTGAGCTTATTAGTTTTTCTCTTTTTCTTCTTCCATTTATCCTTAAGAATGGCTTAGTTTAACTTTCTTTCTCAATTCTTGTGAATGTTCTTTGAGAACCTAGAGGCAACTTATTGCTACTGCTTTGTGATCTAAACTAGTTTCCAGTTGGCTTCAAATGCAGTTCGAAATGGTGTACAAGTAATCAGGCCTGGACTAGCTGACCTTTCCTTGACTTGTTTTTGGGCAGTGGTAGGTGCAGCAGCTCTTAAGTTCAGTGGAGAGTCATGAAGTAATAACCACCTGACTGTAATGGTAGACATTGATGGCAAGTAGTTTTAATGGAGAGGGCTCAATATTTTAGTTATAAATATAATTGTAACTAACCTGCTAACCTTCAGGCCAGACAAACAGATTGTTGGTTTAAAACTAATTGTTTTAGAAAGGTTGTAAATAAATACCAGTGATTTCTAATGGGACCTAGGTGTTTAGTTTGTCACACCCTGGTGTGCTTATTTTTGGCTCACCTTAATAAGTTGGGAAAAATAATTATATTACATCTAAGTAACACAGTAAAATCCAGTGCCACACAGCTAACAAAATATTTATTCTAGTTAATTTTTCTTCAAGAAACACCAATTGTTATGATTAAAGATTATTATCATATATCCTGCAGTAATAGTATTTCTCTTAAATGTCACTGAAAGAAGGCCAGGCAGAAGTGATGAGAGAGTACCAGTTGTGTATGATTTTATATTGATTGGTATGTAATTAAGAACCCAGTCTTCCTTTTCTTAAAGTACACTTCCTAGTTTTATGAGTAATTTCAACGGCATCACTGACTTGTGATTTCTAATTTTTTTATGCTCAGTATCAGGCTCTCCATAGCTTTTTCCTATTCTTTGTAAGCTTGCTCTTTCATTTTTCTGCATCCTTACCACTGGTTTGTCATGGACTGAGATAAGGGAATTGTAAAAATAAACCTTTATTGCAACAGATTATGCTATGAACTAAAAATAAAATACTAAAGCTGTGACTTCTTAACTAGAATCAATGTTGTCTTCTGGTACTGTCAACTGTAAGCCTACTGGTAGCTTCCTTGTTGAGAAGGCATGGATGATAAGAAGGATTGAGTTATTAGGTCAAAGATCTACGGGTATTTTAAGAGCCTTTTTTAAAGGCAAGAATGGCATTTCCTAATGCAAAAACACCAACTAGAAGCATGCACATTTTCTTGATTTAAAAACACCTTCTATATCAAACTTGTTTTGTATTGCTAAGTGTTGCTGAATTGTAAGGGGCATTGTATCTACCAGTTTAACTAGAGAGGGTTGATGCTCTTTTGAAACTTGGCCTTCTGGGTCAAGCAAGGAGCCCAGTAGAAACAGAACTGAATTTACCCATGGAGCAATCTTTACTCAAAATTAGGCATAGCTTATAATCAAACAATTTCATTTTATTAAGCGCACTTAAATTTTTATCAAGGAGAAGGAAACTTGGAATATTTTTCTTAGGAGTGGTATTTTTGAAAGTCTTAATCTGCAGAGCATTAAGTTTTAGCTTACTGCTTTTTCTTGTGAGCTAAGAATCTGAAAAGAAATATTTCTTTAACTCCAATAAGTTTAACTTGGAAACTCTCATAGATTATTTGTTATTATTATATATTACTATAAATAACATGAGTCAGCAACGCTAAATAGTGATGCTACATAACAAAACTATTTTTATTGTTACTTCTTTTAGTGTAAGTTGTTACAATGACAACTGAAGTTGGTTCAGAGACTGAAGTAAAGAAAGATTCTGAGCAACTGGGACCAGACAAAGGCAAGGACAAGCCCGAAGAAGCATCAGACACTCCAGAAAATCAGAAGTCCAGGGAAAGGTCTGAAGAAGTTCAAGATTCTTCTGTCCCAGCACCAACTGGCCAAAGTAGTCCAAGTACCCAGAAAAAGCAAAAAACTGCATCTGAGAGCAAGGGTGTTTCTCGTTTCCTCCCTCCGTGGCTTAAGAAACAAAAATCCTACATCTTGGCAGAGCCCAAAGAGACTAAGAAAAGAACAACAGAGGAAGAAAAATTAGTTGAAGGAAGTGAATGCCAGACAGCAGAAGGGGTGGCTCAGCCGAAAAAGAGCTTGGAAGAAGCAGCAGCTGAAAATCAGAATAATGCTAAAACAGATGACAAAGAAGAAAAACACTCTGTTAGTAGTGCTGAAACACAGGTACGTGTGGAAAGTCTAATAGATGCTTCAGATTGATGGTAATGAGACCTGATTCTTGACTTATGTAATTCATGTAAAGTTCCATTAGGATGATATAAATTTAAAAACGACTACTCTGGCCTTTTGTGCAGTTGGGTTGCTATAGTTATAAGTAGCATAGCTAGTTTTAGAGGCTCTTGCTCTGTAGCAAAGCTTTTTTTTAATGTAGTCATTCTAGATGTCTAGTTTTAGTGTAACCTCACACTTCAGCATAGTTCAAAGGAACATTGTATCATTGCAGTAGAAATGAGCAGGAATAAGAGGAAAACATCTTCAGTCAGCTTTGTCTCTGAAGTCATTGGATCACATGAATATCTCCTTAGTGACTTAACCACAACAAATATCAAATGGATTATCTCAGAGTCCTTATGATCTCAGTTTTTATGCTTTACCATACTTGTGGTTACTGTCCTTACTGATTTATTCTGGGAGGTTGGTGCTGAGTTCCAAGGCAAATGCCACCTTCTCAGGAGTCTTAATTTTTGTGGAGTTGCATGTCAGCGCTTGACATCCAAATATCACATTCTAGAGTGACAGAGATAATTAAGACTATAGAGAATCTTTTATATGAGGAGCGACTGAGAGAATTGGTACTGTTGAAGTAGGGTTAGCAATGTCCTATCAATGTGTGTAAATACCTGAAGAGGAGGAATGAAAAGGAGCCACATTTTTCACAATGTTATGCAGTTAAAATGGCAAAAGGCAATGGGTGCAAATGTAAAATGTGGCATTTATTTCAAATTACAGAAAATCTTTACTGTGATGGTGGATCAAATGCTGGAACAGGTTGTAGAGTGTCTGTCTGTGAAGATATTTGAAACCCAACAGGATATGATCCTGGGCTAATTGTTGTAGGTGGCCCCAGGGGCTTTGTTCTGGACAATCTTTTGAGTCCCTTCCACCTTCAAACATTCTGTGATTCTGTGTAGCTTGACTTCTGTAAATAGTTTTTTAGTTTTATATCATTTCTGGAGTTTCTTGTTAATTTTTTTCTGTTGGGGGGGAAGGAGCCAATAAAACGTTAAAATATCTGATTTGACAGAATGAAAAAAAACCCCCACACCTTCTGCAGTTTGAGAGCAAGAATATCTGGTCCTCGAGGGAAGACCTTAATGCTTACACTGGTTATTGTGCTTCCAGTATGTGCGTAACTTTCATAAAAGCTTGATGTCTTATTTATTGGTAGCTTATAAAAGAAATTAAGCTAAAAATACCTGCTTTCCTGAGTTTGATAATGGTTTAACTGTATTTTATATAGCCCGCCAAAGATGGTAAAGAAACAGAAGTAGAGAAAGTTGAAGAGGAAAAGGAAAATAAAGAAGAAAAAGAAAGGGAGACAAAAGAAGTGCAGACAGCTGAAATTAAAACAGAAAACATTCCTCGCAAGTCTCCCAGGAAAATTAAAACAGTGCAATGTAAAGTGATGCTTCTGGATGGCACAGAATACAGTTGCGACCTAGAGGTAAGGCATGAAGTCTTTATATAATAACCTCTTTCCGTAGCAGGAAAAAAAATGGCTTCCATTGCACTGAATGTTTAACAATACATTTTTTTTATCTAGGGAGATCATTACAATGTTACATTCTTGTTTCTATCATTAAGGGCCAGTTCACATTTAATTTTATAACTTAGTCTTTAAAACATTACCAGTTTAACCTAAAAGAGTCACTCTTGTGATACAGTAGCAAATAAGGTAAAATGCAATATATAAATCCTTTCAATGGTGATTGTATGACAGCTCAAACTTTCTTTTTTGGGATGATTAAGGTTTTCTTAAGGGTAATGTCACATGTACTAAAATTGTCTTAAGTTCATTGGTATTTTTGTTAGCTGCACAATTTTAAGTTATAAATTAAGTTTGTTTTAAAAGAAATTTTTTGGGTTCCAGCAGTCGGTGAAAGTTTCTGGGATTTGGGGGGGAAAAAAAAAGCACATGTCCTTTCTCTTTCTAGGAAGGAGGATATAGGACATATGATGTTTGACCCATCCTCAGCTTGATATTTGGGAAGGTTATACTGCAAATAATCCTTTCAGACTTCTTTAGGACAGCATGTTTGGGAGTCAGTTTGGGAAACCATACCTTCTCTTATGAGTTGACTGGCTTTGGATGAGGAGAGAGCTGTGTGTATCATCTCAGTTTTGGCAAGGTTTTGACACCTTTTCCCATAATGTTATTCTAGACAAACTGATGATGTATGGGCTAGGTGAGACGGTGAAGTAGACTGGAAACTGCCTGAACTGCTGGGTTCAAAAGGTTGTGAACAGTAACACAAAGTCCATCTGGAAGCTTGTTGCTAATGCTGTACTAAAGGCATTGATACAAAGGAATTAATGACCTGGATGATGGCACAAAGTGCATTCTTAGCAACTTTGTAGAAGATGATAAAGGTAGGAGAAGTGGCTGATAAGCCAGAAGCTTGTGCTGCCCTTCAGATGGACCTGGACATGCTGGAGAAATGGGCAGACAGGAATCTCAAAGTTCCAAAAAGAAATATGCAACCCTGTACCCGGGGAGGAACAACTGTGCACTAGTACAGGCTGGAATGATTGACTGGAAATCAGCTTTGCAGAGGAAGAACTGGGGGCTGAGGGAGGTGTCCTAGTGAACAGGCTGACTGTGGGCCAGCAAAGGGGTCTGGCAGTAAAGGTGGCCAACAGCTTCCCAGGGTGCATTAGGAATAATGTTGGCAGCATGTCAAGGGAGCTGATCCCTTCTTTCCACTCAGTACTGGCGAGGCACTCTTGAGTGCTTTGTCTAATTCACATCTTCCCAGTATAAGAGAGACACAAACGTACTGGAGAGCATCCAGCAAAGGGCCACGGCATTGATAAAGGCCTTGGAGCATCTAGCATAGGAGGAGGGGCTGACAGAGCTGGAACTGTTCTGCCTGAAGGGAAGGAGACTCGGGAAGATTTTAGTACTGTGTACAATACCTGACTGGCAGATGAGCAAAGATAATGGAGCCAGGCTCTTCTTAGTGGTGCCCAGTGACAGAATGAGAAGAAATAAGTGCAAACTCAAGTACAGAGAATTCCACTGAAACGCTGATTTGAGGATATGTCTTTTGTATGGGTGATCAAACACCAGAACAGGTTGCCTGGGTAGGCTTTGGAGTCACCACCCTCTGGATATTTCAGATCTGACTAGGCAATGCTTAACCCGCTGTGAGCGGAGTGATTAGACCAGATACTTCCAGGGATCTTGTCCAACCTCAGCTAGTGTACATAATTATATTTCACTATTTTAAGAGTATAATTTGGGAATTACTTGAAACACACAAGCTGTGTTAATTTAATTTAGATTCTGTAATGCACACTAAACACTCTTTCAATTAAAAACTGATGATAGCATGAATGATATTAACGTAGAATTATTAATAAAGATCTGTAACCATGGCATAGCTGCAAATCCATGAAGTTGTTTAAGTGTAACAATCACAGTGCCTGTATGCCAGGTGCCCCAAAAAACCATTTCACTGGTTCACACTATTGGCATTTTGCAAAGAGCTAACTAGTGAATGCTGTGTTAACCTGGTAATCCTTCTCACGCCTGGTCTTGCTGAGTTGAAGCTTTGTTCTATTGCACCCTGAGGTGAGATGATGGTTCTGACTTAAGTACATTGATACAACAATAATCCTCACATCAGCAATACTTAACTGTGCTCTCCTATTTTTACTTTAAAACTGTACCTTTGAAATAATTTGGAGTTTAGTGAAAATGTGCTGTTGCTGGAGAAAATGCAAATGTGAAAACAATATCAAATTCCCTTTAAAGTATTTTTCATATTTTAAACTTCACTAGGGTAAGAAAGTCTGGTGTTTTCTTTTTCACGTCATCATATGTTCTCAAAATTAATAGTTTTTATATGTGGTCCTTCTAGGAAGATGATCACTTCTCATCTTTCTTTATACTTGCAAGAAAAAGCAGTTCTGTAAAATCTCAGCGTCTTGGCACCGTTTTCCAAGTGTCTGGTTTTCATTGGTGTTTTTTGAAATAAGACAGCAAAACCCTAAGTAATGAAAAACTTCCTTAGCATTGTTCCACACTTGTAAAATTCAAAACCTGTGCTTTGCAGCTTTATACTGTTTGGGAGTACACCTAAGTTCAGGCATAGTGTGCCTACTAGTCCCTGTTAAAAAGCTTGTAAAGGAGCAGCTCTTTTGTTAGTGCTTATTGAACTCCGTGGTCTAGGCCAGTTACTTAGCTTGATGCCTATCTTTTTATTCCTATCTATTTTCCTTTATTTTAAAAAGTAATCTTAAAGTACTTGCTGTCTCCTGTGTCTCAGTTCTGAAAGCTTTAAATTTATTTTTCATTCTTTTTTCTGTCCAACTTCTTTTTTTTTTTTTTTTTATTTTTTTTTCTGTCCTTCTTTTTTTTTTTTTTTTTATTTTTTTTTCTGTCCTTCTTTTTTTTTTTTTTTTTGGTGGAAGAACAGAGTATCCAGTGATACATTTGTCTTGCCTAGGAAGAAATGCAGTTTCAGTAGACCAGAAACTGCTCTCTAAGCTGGTAGGCACATGGTAGCTAGACGTCACCCTGCTTATGTTTCCCTTTTGCTTTGTGAGCTTAATTTGGTTCTAGACATATTTCTTCGGGTCCAATGTTTTAAAGCTCTTCACATACTTAATTTTTTATAATGTCAATTTTGCATACTTAAAATATTAAACTTTTTCATACAACATCTTGTACAAAAACTAGTGCTTTACATTTCTCACCTATTCTTTGAAGTTAGTAATTATTTATTTTGCAAAGCGGCATGTTTGGTGCAAATTAGAATAATTTCTCCAAGTTTACTGAATATAGAAGGATGTTTTTCAGACTTAAAAATGGATATTTTAATTTAGTAAGGTGCTAGTGAGCCAAACAACAGTTGTGAGATTTGATTTGGTCATGGAGCTTCACAAGTGGGTTGTAAAATGTCAGTGTAAAAACTAGTTCTGTTTACACATGAAAAATGGGGGTTCTTTAGGGTTTTTTATCTCTATTCCCTGTTAGCAAAAGGGTTAATGTTACATTTTTGCTAACTAACAAAAAAGCAGAGATAAAAGTAGGTTTGGTACAAGGGGCTTGTATATCATTTCACTCCTTTTTTTCTGTAATCTTCGGAAAGGATTTGAGTTTGGGGAGCACATGTTTATATGGAATTCAAATCCATGTACTATCTAAAGAATGAAAAGATTAATCAGCACAAATTGTAAGGCAATTACCAACTTAGTTATATCACTACAAAATTTCATGATGTGCACTTGATTCTATCTGGAATTATTTTAGTTTGTTGAATGGATTAAATATATATGCAAACTTAGCATTATATGGATAAAATAGGGGATTTATTACAACAGTTACATCAATGTAACTTCTGCATAACAAGACATTTTCTTGGAGTCTATAGTGAGTCAAAGCACATTTTGGAAGAAGTGTATGTGATGTGCAGAATACATCGAGAGGTATTTAGAGAAAATGAATTGGTTTCTGTAACACAGTGCTTCTGAAAGTGAATTCCTGTGTCTTATCTGCCATCATTTGTTGGCGAGTGCCATAGAATAGAAACTGATAGGAAGTGGTCAGATAGAGAAAAACCCCAGATTTAACATGTTGAGATAGCAAGCTTACATATGAAATTGTGGGTGAAAATCTCCATTCACTCATGGTGACTCAGCATGTTTTTACTGTGATATAGAAACATTTCTGCAGATGGCTGATGCTGTTCTTTTGTAGTTCAGGATTTGTCATCATATGTTGCAGTTAGGAGTGCAGGTATACTTCTGTCCTCATGCTTCTTTGCCACTTGCAGGTTTTATATAGCAATACTTTAAGGATTTTTTTTTTCCCTCACAGCTACCTAGTGTTTTGATAATGGAATTATTTTTTCTAGCATGTCTTTGCAGATCTTTTCTATTGCCCAGGGTATGCATGACGTGGTTCATGTTTGACTTCCAACATAAAGCAGATCTCAGACATTGCTTTTTTGACGGCTACTTTGTAAACTAATTTATCACCTCTGAGAGTAATCCCTTTGTTCTTTTGCCTTTAGATCTCTTTTGCCTTAATAGGTCTCCTGACAGGTGTCAACTTGCCAGTTTGAACTTAATTGTTTTTCTACAGAACTGTTTAAACTGTTTTAGTTTCTTTTATGATCATTTCCTTTGGGTTTTTTCTCATCTTTGTTCTTTTATTATTTTGCTTTTAGATGCAAATTTGAAGGACCTGGTTTTGTAGTAGTTTTTGAATATAACTTCTCCAAGTAGACTTGTCTGAATATCAGTGTAGATACAACGTTTAAGATACTCTCCTGTTGCCTAGGGAAGTCCATTACCTGTTGGCATAATAAACCTGAGCCTTGTACCACGTGAAACCTATTCTGTAGTTCATTGAAATTTTTAAGTCTTGCTATCTAGTGTTTTATTATCTTCGGTTATTTTATTTTTCCGCAGAAGTGAACTGTAGTCAGTTCTTACCATCAGAATCTCTGTACACATTGGTAGCTTGGATAGTTGATAAAATTTCTATGTGGTTGATAAATGATTAATCTGTATCTTGGCAACTTGCTCTGAGAAATTAAAAACTTAATGTGAGTAGTGTCATGAATATGATAGCAGGCACTCTTAAGGCTTGCTTTACTTTAGTTTTTGGGAATTCAGAGTTACATAAGGAATTGAAGTAACCTCCATTGAAATGTTATATTTAAGGTCTCTAACCTTCAGTCTGAAATTCAGGCGGGACAGGAACCGGTAGGAGAGGAGGTGGGGTAGCCCTCTATGTTAGAGAGCTTTGATTCCTTCGAGCTCAATTATGGTGGTGATGGGACTGAGTGCCCATGGGTTAAAATCAGAGGAGCCCACAAGAAAGCAGATATTGTGATGGGAGTCTGTTATAGACCACCCGGCCAAGAAGCAGCAGCTGATGAGCTGCTTCTATGAACAACTGCGAGTAATGTCAAGATCGCTACCTCTTGTCCTTGTTGGAGACTTCAGTCTTCTGGACATCTGCTGGAAGTACATGGCAGCAGAAAGGAAGCAGTCTAGGAGGTTCCTGGAGTATATGGAAGACAACTTCCTCACACAACTGGTGAATGAACCAACAAGGGAAGGCACCCTCCTGGACCTGCTGTTTGTGAACAGAGAAGGCGTTGTGAGGGATGTGATGATTGCAGGATGCCTGGGACAGTGATCATGAGATGATAGGCTTTTCAGTTCTAGGTGAGGTGAGGAGGGGGATTAGCAGAACATTTACATTAAACTTCCAGAGGGCAGACTTTGGACTGTTCAGAAGGCTGATTGACCAAGTCCCATGGGAGACAGCCCTTAAGAGCTAGGGAGCCCATGAGGGCTGGGTGCCCTTCAAAAAGGAAATCCTAGCAGCTCAGCTCAGGAGAAAGCCATCCCCATGTTCCGGAAAAGTAGCCGGGGGATTGGGAACAGCTTGGTTGAGTGGGAAGATCTTGAGGGACATCAAAACCAAGAGGAATGTATATGAGCTTTGGAGGAAAGGACAGGTGTCTTGGGTGGATTACTCAGAAGATGTGAGATCATGCAGAGAAAAATCAGGAAGGTTAATGCCCAACTAGAGCTCATATTGGCCAGTTGTGTGAAAGATGACAAAATAATCTTTCTGTAAATACTTTAACAATAAAACGAAGAGCAGGGAGAATATTCAGTCCCTATGGGATGCAGAAGGAACAACAGTGACAGGGGATGAGGGAAAAGGCTGAGGTACTTAATGCCTTCTTTACCTCAGTCTTTAATTGTAAAAAAAGTTGTTCCCTCTGTGTACAAACCCTGGAACTAGAGGAACAAAACGAGGCTCCCATGGTCCAAGAGGAGGTGGTCAGAGCCTTGCTAGCCCAACTAGACACCCACAAGTCTATGTGGCCAGATGGGATTCACCCTAGGGTATTGAGGGAGCTGGCGGATGTGCTGGCCAAACCCCTTTCTGTCTTCTTTCCAGTAATCCTGGCTGACTGGGGAGGTCCCAGTGGACTGGAGGCTGGCTGATGTTGTGCCCATCTACAGGAAGGGTCGCAGGAAGGATCTGGGGAACTACAGGCCTGTCAGCCTGACCTCAGTGCCAGGGAAAGTCATGGAACAGGTGATCTTGAGTGCTATCATGAGGCACCTGCAAGAGAACCGGGTGATCAGGCCCAGCCAACATGGGTTTACAAANCAGTCAACACGGGTTCACAAAAGGCAGGTCTTGCCAAAGTAACCTGATGGCCCTCTATGATAAAGTGACCCACCTACTGGACAATAGAAAGGTTGTGGATGTGGATGTGGTCTTCCTGGACTTCAGTAAAGCCTTTGATACAGTTTCTCACAGCATTCTGCTTAGGAAATTGTTAGTCACTGCACTGGATNAGAAGACCCATGGCATCTTGGCTTGTATCAGAAACGGTGTGACCAGCAGGTCCAGGGAGGTTGTTCTCCCTCTGTACTCAACACTGGTGAGACCGCTCCTCGAATCCTGTGTTTAGTTCTGGGCCCCTCAGCACAAGAAGGATGTTGAGGCTCTGGAGTGAGTCCAGAGAAGAGCAGTGAGGCTGATGAAGGGGCTGGAGAACAGGCCTTATGAGGAGCGGCTGAGAGAGCTGGGGTTATTTAGCGTGGAAAAGAGGAGGCTGAGGGGGGAGACCTTATTGCTCTCTACAACTACCTGAAAGGAGGTTTTGGAGAGGAGGGAGCTGGCCTCTTCTCCCAAGTGACAGGGGACAGGACGAGAGGGAATGGCCTCAAGCTTCACCTGGGGAGGTTCAGACTGGGCATCAGGAATAAAATTTTCATGGAAAGGGTCATTGGGTACTGGGAACAGGCTGCCTATGAAGATTTGTTGAGCCACCATCCCTGGAGGTGTTTAAAGGATGGGTGGATGAGATGCTGAAGGGCATGGTTTAGTGTTTGATAGAAATGGTTTGCCTTGATGATCTTGTGGATATTTTCCAACCTAGTGATTCTATGTGATTCTGTGTTAAATGTATAAAGTTCTTTAAATCTACAGGTAACTTGAAGGTAAATATGTCTAAATTTCAGTCTGTGACAAACTTAGGAGTTAGATCATTAAATAAGGTTGTATGGAAGTATTATATTAAATAAGATGAGAGGCATACACTGTATGTGCATACATAGAGAACATGAGCAATTGATTCAATTACTGTAACTCTTGGAGGTAATGGTCCACGTAGCCTCAGATTCTGAAGAGTAATATGTGAATTCCTGTAGAGGAGGAAAGAAGAAGAAACTATTGCTTGAATAGTTCTGGAGGAGTGTGACTTAAAACATCCTTCACAGGCTCTGAACTATTAGTGACTCTCAGGTACCTTCTATGGTTCTGAGAGTTCAGTTCACTTAGTTTTGTGTTGTTATTCCTATATTAGAGAGACTTGTCAAAGTATGTAAGGATGAAAAATGTGTAATGGCCTGATGTAGTTGCATGTTCCTGCCCATATCAGGGGGTTTGGAACTAGATGATCTTTAAGGTCCCTTCCAACCTAAACTTATCTATGGTTCTGTTTGCCAAGATTTGTAAGTGACTGAATCTTTATGCTTACTTGAAATGACAGAATCGTATTAAAGGATAAAATAACAGGTTTACGATTCAATAGTGTAATATTTGTGAGATGTTATGGCAACTGAGTTTTAATAGCTCAAGTGAGCAGACTGTTGAAATGTTTGAGATATAATTTCTAGAAGCAGTTCTTAATTATTTTTAGCACAATGCAAATGACACAATTTTGACACAATCCTTTCCTGATAGTTGACATCTGGGGAAGCAGGCGTAAGTTACTAAACTTTTAGAGTGATCTGTATGTGCCTCTTGAGGGGGTATGGTGTGTTAAAATGAACTTGGTTTTTTTGTTCTTCATTTTCTTCTGTGGTTTCCTAGGTGGTTGAGTGGAAATTTCATCATTAAAAAACTTATGTGAAAAACTTATTCAGATTTTCTGCTTTAAATATAGTCTGGGTTTTAGAGGAGAATAACACAGTTTATCAAACAAAAGTGCTAAGTGCATAATGATTGCTAGTTAGAAGCAAATGAAGATCCTATTGGGTTTGTTTACTGTGTTCAGTCAGTGGTCTAATTAAACATTTATAACAAAAGGCATTTAAAGGATGCCAGCATTGACCGTATTTTATGCACGTATGAACAAGTGAAATAAACTGGAGTTGACACAGATTCTTTGGCTACTTACAGTTTGTTAATACAAGTAAAAATATTTTTTAATGTACAATGAAGATCAGCTTTTAACCCTGAATTAAGAAAAGTCAGTGAACTTGATTTAGAACAGATTGTAGTTGAGTTTTTATTTACAAATCTTTATTTTCTGACTGCTCCAATGTGTAGACTAGTGTTTGAATAAATGTGAGTGGTCTGTTTAAATGATGACGTCTTTTATTTAGAACAAGGAAAACAGAGATGTTATATTTGACACATTTTTTAAATATTGGTCCATATTCAGCAGGTTACACTGGAAGTAATGTTTGTGTGAAGTCATTTCGTGGCCAAAAGATACACTCTACAGCTCTGCAAAGTTCATGCAGAGGGAACCAAAGTCCTTTTTCACCTTTGGCATCACCACAACCAAGTGACTCTACGTGATAAAAATTTTTGTAGTCTGAACGTACATACCAATTTTGGCACTAACATAGGAACTGACAAGAATAGTGCCTTCCGTACTCTTTCAGTACTTGAAATACTAAGTCTTGAAGCAAGATGTTTTCCAAGGGTTTTAGATACTATCTGAACATCTTCCTATAAATCTAAGTAGGCCAATAACTCTCAGAAAAGTGTAAGTCACAAATGTGCTCTGAAAGTGACTGAAGTGACTTTTGTAACCTGTATAAACACGGCCTATTGTGCAGTTTGATTTCAATGGCTAAAGGGGATATTAGGCTGGTAGCAGCAATGGGCTGTCTTTACAGTTTGAAAGAGTCATCATTAACCTCACCGTGCTTTAGGTGCAGATCCAAATGTTCTAGGTCTGGAAACTAAAATCCTTGCACCACACCAACATAACTTCTGCTCACTTGTTTTTCAAAGCCTGTCTTTATTTCCATGGTAATCTGTTGGCACCATCCATTCCAGATGGTTACACTTCGACTTTTTTCTAGGCTGTGGCTGCAACAGCCATACACAGCCTGCCCCTGCCCCCCCGCCCCGAAAAGGATTGCTATCCAGCCAGATAGCCTGGTCCTCCTCACTGCATGGCAGTCATGTAAGCCATAGTGCAGTGAGCACCATATTTATTAGGGGCAGCTAATAGGAAGGGGTTCTCTAGGCTGCAGAGTTGGTTTCTGCCACAGAACTGGGTTTCTCCTTGGGAGCTGAGTGGCAGAGGAAGCATTGGAAGTGCTGTACCCCGTGTGTGGCCACCAAGGACAGAGACAACTTTCTGGGCCTCCTGGGCACATGGACTGTCTTGGGACGACCACCTCAGATACCTTCCTTTTAAAGTATGCTGGCTAGAGGATGCAGCAGGTGAAGCTGCAGGGGGGTCCTGTTACCCCTGTCACAGGGCCACCACCTGGCACTGCAGCAGTGGCAATACTGTAGCACAGGATAAAGGGGCCTTCATCCCATATCTTGCTGCCTGACTGCCTGACTTGCCAGGGACAACCCAAAGATATCCGAGAGGAAGTCATTGAGGAACTGGTGGAATTACTCGGAGAGGGGAGCTAAGGGAGGGAGACTGGAGGCCGGATGGGACTGCTAGGCATTCTCTGCTGCAAACCCAGCTCCCAGTGGGGCCACATTCAAAGCTCATCTGATGGACTGAAATCCTGTCTTAGGCTTTGGGGAAGAGATTCCCAAGGCTGTTGGGCCTCTTCAACTGTGACAAGACCCAAGGGAATTCCTTCCTGAGGAACACTGCAGGATTCACTGTCCTCATCCCCTGTACAGCCAGTGGCCACAGCCATAAGAAATGTGATGCAGAGATATTGCAAGGGGTCCTAGTTTGTTGGGGTATGCACTAGTGTCTTACCAGGTGTGGGAAGGATTCTTTGCCCCTAACGTTTATCAGGACAGGGGCATTTTGCTGTTCTTGGAAGCCCCTGAGATGGCTCCAGGCTGAGGGAGAATACGGATTTGGTTTCTCTTTGGATGCCCTGTGGGTTGAGGAGGGCAGGGTCTTGCTTATGCACTCAGAGAATAGCCAATTGCCAGCTCTGAGGTCAGGAAGGCATTTTCCCTAGGGCAGACTGACATTGGCCCCTAGGGGATTTTGGGGTTTTTTTGCTTTCCTTTGCAGCATTAAGCATGGCCTTGAGAAAAGGCCCCTTTGGGCCATTTTGGCTGGGTTCTTGCCTGCTGCTCTTGCACCTCCAAGGTGCCACTTGTGCCCTGCCTCTCCCTTAAGAGAGTAAACAGCACCTCTGTTTTGCATCATCAGCAAACTTGCTAATGGTGCGTTCAACTCCTGCATCCAGATCACTGGTAAAAATATTGAAATAACTTGGTAGCCTGGAGGAGTATCACTAGTGTTTATATTTGTGGCTGGCAACTCTTTTGTAGCCAAATGAATCCATAATATCCTATTCTAATTCCCAGCTGCATAGTCATTTCCATTCTGTGTGCCTGCTGTGATTGCTTTGCTATGGTTTGCTCTTCTTGTGAGAAGGCAAAGGGCAAACCTCGTGACCCCTAGTTTTGCAAAACAGTTGTATTGTGAGGTGGCATCTGGAGTGTCTAAATATAGACTGGGAATCAGCACTGGAATAACCTCTATAACGTATGTTGATCCTATGCTTTCACATTAAAGAAGAAAGTGTAACTTGGGGGCAATACAGAATGCTGCTCTTCAGTGTACTGTTACATTTTAAACTATGGGCTCTGCAAGCCTGTCCTCAATTTTCTCACTTTGTTGAAGTCTCTTTGTATAGCTAGGTAAATGTACTTCCCTTTTTGAGTGGGGGGCTGGGTATGGTTTTATGCTTTTACTGCCATTTTGGCATTAGAATTTGGAATAAGATTTGCTTGTTTTCAGTGCTGTTGTTTCCTGTGCTATATACATGTGTATGAGTGTATATACACCTGTATGTAAATGCATATCAATACATACACATAAAAGGTTAGTGATGATCATTTTACACAGTGGTGGTGACTATCACTTGACACATCAAACAACTGGTGGCAAAAGAAAGAATCCTGTACAAACCATGATGATGCCCCTTAGGCCCCTGTTCTTCTGTTAAACAGTTTCTAAGTTCTGAAATTACTGGATCACAATAGTTGTCTTCTCTTTGTAACCTTCTTTCTTGTTTAGACAGACTCTCCCAGGAGCATGAGGTGTTCCAGAAAAATGGTTATCATATAGTTTAAATTGTATAGTAATGCTTATCTGCAAAGGGATTACAAATAAATTGCACTTTAAAAGTTTGGATTTGTGTATTGAATACTTCTGCAGATTTTTTGTTCTTTAAATTATATCACATTTTAAATAAAAGATTGAAGACCTATGTATCTTAAGTTTTCAAGGAGGATTTTATAAGGAGAACCGTTGCTGAGACTGAGAGGCTTGTTATGCTTTGAATTTGTAGCAGTGTCCTATAAATGTCACTTTCTTATGCTATAACTTAGTATCGTGCTGCTGTCTGGAATGTAGGCTAACGTAATTTGGCCTTCATGGCATGGTGGTATTTTTCCATATGTGGAAGAACTGTAAACTTACAAAAATATCTTTAAAGATACAGTGGGCATAACCGATATATCAGAGTTCTGTGTTGACTATGATATCCTAAGAAGAAACTGCAATATTTTGCTGTTATACTTGCAGAATGTTTTCTGTGAAGTTGGATGCTTTATATTTCTGTGTACAAACAGTAGATATCAACTGGTTTTAGTTAATGAACTTTATGAAAAGCTATATAACTATCAATTTACTTCTGGTATGTACTTAATGATAGCGTATGCTATTTCTGCAATGACCTCTACATTTCCTTTACTGAAATATGTATACCTGGAGCTTAGTTTGCAAGGAGTGATCACCGATGTGTACGATGATTTAGGGAGAAAAAATGGTATATATTACATGCACCAAAGTAGGTTAAGATTCTTCAAACCCCCTCTTGCTTATACTTCTCCTGTTTTTAATTTAGTTCTCTATGTAAATGGTTTTTTTTAAGCTGAAGGTGTCAAGAAAAGCCGTTACTTCAGACTGCTAGGGTAAAGTGTCATCTGTCTTTGCAAACAGTAAAAATTCTGAAAGTACCACACAGCTCAGTGTTTCAAAATTGACTCGAGTTCCACTGCCTTACTGTGATGGGCTATTAAATGTGCTTACTTTATATTTCTTTGGAAATTTTCTGATCTTTCAGATTGTAGTATCAACTGAACAATGCAGTCTTGAATAAATAAAGCTTTGGATTCTTGGGGAGTAAAACAACAATGCCCTCACTATTTGCTCAGCGCATACCTTTTCTCCCTGCTCTGTTCCCTCCTGGGCCTTCATGTTTTGTGCTGTGGGGCTGAGCTGCAGACAAGTGCAGAGCTGGGGCATATTGTGAGTGCTCCGCTGTTCTCTGCGAACACAATGGCTGTAGTGTCGCCAGGGCCTACACAGGGGCAGTTGATGGTGTTTCTGTGGAATTGCAGTGGTGTATGGCATCTACTGAAACCTGTAGGATAAGCAAATGCAGAAATTCCTTTAAGCTGCCAGGCCTCTGGAAATGCCATGTTGTGGTCTCATTAAAAAATGCCACAAATAGCAGAACAGTCATGGAGGAGTTGGTTGAGACTGGGAGACTGCATGCTATTCATGCTATTCAAATTTTAACAGTGGAAAGAAAGTCTCATTCCCCACCCCAAGTGTGTGTTGTGAGCAGTCTGCTTTAAGACAGTCTGTCAACTGCTATCTCCAGTACAACAAACTTTTTCCTTGAAATCTGGCACGCAGATGTAAGGCCTGGGCCTGCTTTTCATTACCAGCAATAGTGAGATACAGGATACCCTTGTTTTAATGTACCCAATTCCATGTTGAAGAACAGATAAAACTTCAGGACTAATTACTGTTAGCTTAAGCTGTAGTAATACTGAGCTACAGCAAGCAAACTTATTAGGAACGTCTTCAATTGCTACTACAAAGTAGCAGGTGACAACATTGAAACTAACCTCAAATAAAATTGGGTTTTTTCTTTAATTTTTTTAGTTTTTTACTGCTAACTTCCACAAATATTACTTTTTTTAAAAAAATAAACTTCTTTGAGGTCTCATGTTTCTAATGTATTTATTGAGTACCAAGTCCCTGAATCTGCAGACAGAAGGCAGCCCGCTTACTTTATGCCCCTCAAAACCTCTGCAGTAGACACAGTTGTTTATTTTCTGTTTAAACTTGCGCACTACTTCTACTGGTCTGATCATAGATTGCTTGGATTTCTTGTCTCTTGAGGATGATAACATGCTTAATTTTTCTTGGGAATTGCTGTTACATCATTCATAAAACTCATGGAGATGTATGCCAAAATGCTAGAAGCACAGAAGTTAACAGAAATAAACACTGTAGGAAGACAAGGTTTTTAGAAGACAATATAGAAAAAGTAGGGTCACATGAAGTATTCTGTTATTTTAAAAATCAAGAACCAGAAAAACTTAAGAACTATTTAGAGACACTTAATGGTGCAAAATAGTTGAATCAGTTTAGGTACCTGTATTTTCCTTGTGCATTCAAGTCAACTTTTTTGTCAGATTGAAAAAAAAGACTGTATTTTTGTCAGTGATACATATAAATAAATATAGTGAACAATGAGTCATAAAGAAGTTGCAGCTTTATACTCTATTTTATTGATAATTTAGCTTTTCCTTACTGATACCATGTGATTACAGTATCAGTAATTAAGGATTTACTGATAGCACTTTTTTTTGCCTCTCAGAAAAGAGCAAAAGGCCAAGCACTGTTCGACAAAGTGTGTGAACATCTCAATTTACTGGAAAAGGACTATTTTGGACTGTTGTTCTATGAGACTTCAGAACAGAAGGTAAGCCTGTATGAGGATTTTCATTTGTTTGCGTTTCTATATTGCTGCTGACTTCAGTGAGGAATATTGTATTAAATGTATGCCATTCGAAATATTTGAGTAAACCATTGCAAAACATCAGTTCTAGTCTGCTGTAAACTTCCAGCACGTGTTAGATACTGATTTGCACATTAAGACACCCATCAAAGTGCCTGCTTATTATTGAGAGTGGGGGAATATCTAAAACATCTGCATTGTTTAGAAAATCGAGTAATTGCTAGAATTTATAGGAAAACCGTATGCTATCTCTGCAAGTGAAGACAGGTAGTTTTAACATCTTTTTAGAACGTCTGACAACTCTCCGAAGTTGTGAACAGCCCTAAAGTCGGTAACTATTAGGCTTCAGAGTTCCTTTTTTATTAATTTTAAACTAAAAGAAAATTTTGGAGTTCAAGATGAAAGCCTAGATTGGTGCAAAGTATGTCTTTCCCCCCTCTTTTTAAAATTATTTATTTATTCTAGTGTACTTCTAGTCAGACTACAGGTGTCCTGGTACTTCTAAGTCGTGTTAATGGAGGAAGAGAGTACCATGTGTTAGAACCCTGTTGTTACTTCTGTATGTCTGTGTGTGTTATCACGAATACCTAGCTGTAGTGTGGGTAGAGGCAGTTACTGAAACATCATTACTAGGTCTCATTTTCTTCAAAACTTTCGGGCTGAGGGAAATACCAGAGGTCTACTTTAGACACTTAGCTGGCAAATAGAGATTTATTGTCAGAGTTGAACTGTTTATATACCTCAGGATATTCACTCAGGTGTTTTTCGAAGTCTAAGAAGGAAAAGAAAGGACTGTTTAGTTGTAGACAGGGAAAAGTCCCAGTGTAAGTGGCTTTCCTTTTTCATTGGGTCTAAAGTGTTTGCTTGTTAGGCAGGGATTGTCTGGGTGCCCATTGATTTGTGAGCTTTTAATTATAAGTTGATTTTTCAAACTTATTAGGGCAGCTTTTGTGATATGTAATTCATATATGTTTTAGTAGTTTGGATATATGTATGTGGTGATTGCCTTCTTCATTTGTGTTCTGTGTTTTCTGCCACTTTAAGAATTGATTGTTTGATGTTGTTTTTTACTGCAGTAACTTGTATTCATGATCACTATCTAGAAATATAAGCAACGAGATAATAATTAAAATTATCTGGGTAATGTGGTCACTGTTTTGATTAATTGCATATCCAGGGTAAATCTAGCACTGTCTTCAAAAGAGGAGTAGACCACTTGTCACCTAAATAATGGTTAGCAGCAGGCTTTTAGTTAAATTCCTGGAGAAGTCTGGTCAAATTTGTTGTGAAGACTGAAAAAAGCCAGTTGTTGGATTCTATCGTCTTCAGACCACTAAGTTCTAAGTGTTACTTGTAGAAAGATAAAGAAGTCTTCCATAACGGATGTGTATTTCCTACCTTCTGCTTTCTATTGCAGGCTTAAGCTTAATTTATGGTGAGCTGCAGGAACTACCAAATTTTGAAGGCCAATGAAGGAGGAATTTGTTTTAGGTATTTCCTGACTGGATAGCCCATATATGCTAGATGGTATCCAGAGTGCTCTTATATGGATGGTACTAGGCGTCTGATGGAGTCGTGATTGCCAGATAAGAGGGAATACACAGGTTTCAACAATTTTTAAAAAAAGGACTTTTAGCACAACTAGTCACTTGGCTTACAGGCTTTTTTTGGGTTGGGCAATCTGAACTGTTACATATGCACAGTTGTTTAGGCATGTTTTTTTTTTTTAATTCTTATTCTCACTCAAGTTACCTGACTTAAAAGCTACTGCATTTTTACAACACCATATCTGAAAGCTCTTACGCCATTTATCATGTAAACTGATGTGAAGTGTACCTACTGCAATATCTTAATACTGCAGAATTATGGTGTTTGTGCTGAGGTCCCTCTTCCCCAGCTTCTGTTTCTTTCTTTCTGGTAAGTTTGAAATTGTGTAGCTACATGTGCTATACAGTGTGCTCTAAGATTGACACTTCTTTTTTGTTGAAGTGAATTTTCTTAATACATGGATGAAGAGTGTTTAAATTGATTTCAGTAAGTTAAATATTTGTAGCATGTTTTTAATGAATACTGTGCTTTTGTGTTAGGATTTTTATCTCAATGTTTTTTCCATTCTCTTAAAAAAAGGAGGGCTGGTGGGAAAGCATTTAATGTTCTATGTTTGAATGTAATTCATAGAAGGGAAGAGGAAGGGGCTGATCATTTGTGTTCAGCAATAGCTGCCAGAGAAAGACAGAGGACTTGGAAATTTTACTGGTTTTAGGCCCTACTCTTTTGTTCACCTCTGTAGCAAGTTTGAATTCTTCTCTGTCTTAGTACCAGTTTTCTGGTGCATTTTTTCCCCCTCGTATGACTGTTGCCTTTCCAGATTAAAATGTCACAAGTCTCTGACCTTCAGGCCAGTCAGTACTAAATGCTGAATGATGTGTTTTTCTCATTCTTGTGCACTGATCACAACCACCCATTTATGAGCCAGCTGTTGAACTCTGTGGCAGCTGTGGGGTGTGGAAACTGAATGCCAGGCGCTCTTTGAATTAGAGCTGCTCCCTAATGTACCACTAGGGTACCATTGGAGGGCGAGTTCCATTAACTTTTCTCTGTGGGTGTTCTGTGATGTGAGAGACAAGTTATGTCTTCAAATAAGAATGATTTTTGTTAGCTTTAATACATGTATTAGAATTATTTAGGTCAAATTACTCAATAATGATTTATTTTGTGGTTTTGCATATGTTATATTTATTGGTCTAGTTCAGTGATTTAGTTGCATTACATGCTCAGAAGTTCATGAATGCTCCATTCACACTATAACTGATTTTCAGCAGGGTTAGAAAGCTTTTACTCTTATGTTCTGGGTACCAGCTGGAAATGCTGCTTTTCTGGATTTCTACAAAATACTTTTGTCCTGGTAGAGAACATTTTGTTGTTCTTTGACAATGCATTGCTTTGCCTCTTCTATAACCTTACTGTTCGCAAATCAAACAAATAGATTTCTGCATACTGGAGCACAGTAGTGTGTATACACTTGATATTTTGTTTTGAAAGACAAACCTGTCTTTTATGCATTAAGAGGTCTATTTTAAGGTAGGTTGTATTTTAACAGTGTTTGGTTTATCATAACAAAAAGCATAGATGCAAAGTACCCACCCCAGTAATTATATGTAGACATGGAATATAAGCATCAGATTTTATTTGGCAGAACAGTTATGGAAGTTGGTGGCAAAGTCTGCTTCCTATAAGCATACTCCAAGTTTGGAAAATCTCAGTGAACTGTAACTTCTGTAAATGAAGGATTATTTTTCTCACCTTGCAGTATATTTTACATTGTCTGCCCTTTCTCCTAATTTATAATAATAAAAGATAAAACACTGGAGTGGCATACTCATGAATCCTGTTTTTCTACTGTGCTATATTCTGTACTTATTTACTTTTTTACCTTATACTATACCTTATCTAAATTTTAAGGGCTTAAGCTCCTTCTAGTTATTTCTGTAATTGGAACAAATAGCTGCGTATCATTTCAGAATGACAATTGTAGCTGAAGTGAGTCTCAACTAACATTATTCAAAGACTTCTCTTGTCTTCCGAGGCCTTTCCATATCAAGACTGTTCCAACGGAGAACAGTTTTTCAGACTTCAGCAGAATAAATGATATACAGATCTTTCATAGAAGCATTTTGTACCTCTTCCTTTGTAACGATATTATGACTGTGCATCTCTGGAGGAATTATAGTAGCTATGAAATGTAGAGTTTTCAGCATTCTTAAAGCAAGAAATGTGTGATTATTCTGTTTGTTTACGTCTATAAAAATGGTCTTTGCATTTGATTTGTAAAGAGTATTTTTCTAATATATACGTATGCTGCATTTGTGACGATCAACCTGGATCAGGGTCATTTACAAGAGGGAACATACATTACAGGTCATATTCATAGCCACATCCTTTATCAGCAGAGGTGGCCTATATTAAAGATCTATGCTAGTGCAAAAATATGTTGTTCCAAATTCTCCTAATCCATACAGACCCATAAAATTTTGGCCTATCATGTTTTGTCTCCTTGAAATAACTTTGATCTTGGGTGGAAAAGCTTGTAATAAAGGCTAAGGGATATGGTATTGGGAAAACAATTGTTGCATCTGGAGCTCAGTTCCATAGACTGAAAGGTGAGTCACATATCAGCTATTCATCTGGGTTAGGCAATAAACATTGTTAGAGATATGCCTTTAGCAACATCTGTGCTGACACTGAGTTCCCCTCTGACTTCAAAGTTGCTAATGTGTGCAGTGGTTTGTGGAAATGCAAATATTACACTTGACTTTACAAATTAGTTGCTATTTCTTTCCTACTTTGCATGCATCTGTATTTGAAATGTGCTAAGTCCTGCTGGCAGGCTGGTCGTATGCCTGTGTGTTTATTCCATCTATTTACTTGCATGTGTATATCTGGGCATGGGAAGTAAAGGTTTAAACACTGTATAAAGTAAATTATTGGTAACTGCAGTTAAAAGGCTTATTTTTCTAGTGTCTCTGTTTTCTAACATCTATGAGGAAAAGGATTGTAATCAGGTTTGTCCGAGTTACTGATGAATGTGTTACTGATTTTAGTTTCATTTGTGAAAGTTATATTTTTTAGATGATCAGTCAAAAAAGTCTATTTTGCATATATCAATAACTGAAGTGCTATAAGCCATTTAGTAGGTTTAACAGATTATATAAAAATGTTTTTGTTATTGAGGATAGAACACATGTAATAGCAAGACATCTAAATATAAAAAAAGAATTTATTTGTATTTCCCAAAATGGAGCTGAGTATCTGTATTTGAACCTTGCCATTGTATCAGTGCTGACATAATAAATGCACATAGAGAACTTGCCTTTGAAGGAGTTCAGAAAAAAAGCACATCAGTTTGATTAGGTTTTTCTTAAAGACCTTTAAATACTATCAGAAACAAAAGGTTTATTCTCTAACACAAATAATGGGAATAACTTGTCTCTAGAGGTAGAGAGAAATAGTGTTTTACTGTGTGTAAACACAGGCAAGTAGTGACTATTGTGCTTTTGTTAGTAAAAGGAGTGTGAAAGAAAATTGAATTTGTCAAATGTATTTTTCTACACTACCTCCACTGTAAGACTATCCACTTTTCAAAATTATAAGGCATAAATAGTCTAAAGAAAAAAGACAACCATGAAGACAGTGGCATTACACACTTTGATTTATGTGCATGGGTGGGGAGGCTTGCTAGCAAATCACAAGTTCAATTTTAGAATTGTCCTGGTGATTTTAAATTACAACAGATGCCTGAACAATGCAAACTAACTGTGGTGTATGAAATACCTTCACCATCTTCAGTCTGAAATTATTTTTAAATGCTGATTTGTTTTATTTGTTTGGTTTTTTTTTCCCCCAGAACTGGCTAGATTCTTCAAAAGAAATCAAAAGACAAATTCGAAGTAAGTACTTTTGGTATTCAGTACTTTTGGTATTCTGCTTTCGTCACAGAAATATTCATCATAAACTTAGTAGCCTGAATGTTAACTAAACTGTATGTTTATACTATTAAAATAATTTATATCTGATAATGATGTATGTGGCCTTGGAACAGAAAGCAAAGCTTCGATTCCTGTCCACTGTCCAAGGAGAGAAGTAATCACTCATACTTGTGCTGTGTAAATTTATGATTATACGGGCTGCTGCCCCAAAATTATCCTGTGTTGCATGTGACTAATAGTTGATCTCTGCATCCTGAAACACTAGATTTTTTTTTCTGCTTTGCTGATACTTGGGCTACAGGATAGAGGATGTCACGTTGCAAAGATGATCATCTTTGTTGCTATAGAACTTACAAATTTTGAAGACTCACCAGCGGAATATAAAACTATAAAACAGAATCAGTCTTACAGAAAAAGTATCTTTTTCCAATCCTGATCAGTTTAACGTAGATATTTCCATTTCCAGAATGGAAACGAATGGAGAGCATTACCTTTGAATGTCTCATTACAATGTATTTCAGATCATATCTGTGAGAAGTCTTTATGATTTCTACACTTGGTACACCATGATTAATTTACTTTACTCTTTTTGCATAAAAGGGTATAAACTCTTCACTAGCTAGGTACCTTTTGTAGTAGTTAGGGGAGAGGGAATAGAGAGTAAATTGAGGAAATTGCGTATACATATCTCAAAATAAGTAGCCACATAGAAGTGCTAAACAGCTCTTGTCCTTACTGAAATTATTCTCATTGCTTTTACTCATTTGTGGCCAATGCAGGGGTGTTCTGTTTTGGTTTTGATAGAAGCCTTCTTTTATGACTGACAATAATTTTAAGTGGCAAAGAGATGCTACGATTTACATGTCTACACTACCAACATGACAAGAATTTAAGTTGTTTAAGAAACTGACTTTGATCTCTTTTGGGGAATGTGATCCAGTGGGAGCACTTGTAGTTAACAGCAGTGTTATTTACAATGATAAACAGGTGGTTTCTTCACTATTGGTAATTTGCTTCTTTAAGGCAACACTTGCATTTTCCAGAAATTGGTGGTGTTATGTCAATTAAACCTACTTCAAGTCTGCATCATGACAAAATAGAATAAGTTCCATGTTATCATATTCTGTGGGTGTTTTATACGAAGTAGGGAGGATCCTGATGTTCTGAAGACAGAATATATTGATATAGGAGTGGGGGCTGTTTGTGCTTTCTTGGCTGATAAAGGGTACATATAACTGGTTTTACTATTTAAGATAAATGTAAAGTTATCTTACTGCCTTTTGTCAGGAGAGTGCTTGTTTTGCCAGAAAGATTCTAGAAGGTTCATCACTGTACCTAGAATATGGTTTTTCTGATATAATGTAGGTTAAATGTGTCCACTTAAGGTAATGGCCCTTGTTTTCTGAAGGAATGAGTTCTTTCAGGAGGTGAGTGCGTTCTGAAATGAGTGCCTGATAGGAGAGCTAAACCAGCCTTGGCAAATGTGTTTTTTTCCACCCCCTGCATTGGCTATAAATGGAGTCAGTGTTGTCTTATGTAGGTGACTAAATATCAGTAGCCTGGGATTGAGTGAAAATGTCAATTTGCATCAAAAAAAGTAATGGTTATGGTGATAGAAAAGTTTTCCTTTTTAGAAAGGAGTGTTTAATTGAAGGAGTGAAGGCAAAAAACTTAAATTGAATCAAGTTACAAGCAAATTAATTATTCAGGGAGTTGAGGGTGGAAATCCTCTAATGGAAGTGAATTAAAACAGATGAAAAACTACAATAGGTAGTGCAGCTGGTGGCAAGTCTTGACCAGCAGCTTTGAGTTCAAACCTTGCTCCTTATTCATGTTGAGACTGTTCTTAACATCATCTTGTTCATGGGCCTCTAGCCATTTGGACTGGGGAACTTAAACACCCAAATGGAATACGAGGCTAAGTACAAGTGTCCTGAATATGGGTTGTGGCAATCCTTGGTTTTGATACAGGGTGGGGTATGACATGGTTGAGAGCAGCCCTGTTGAGAAGGACTTGGGGATGCTGATTGATGAGATGAGAGCTGGCTATGTGTGTTCACAGCCCATAAAGCTAACTGTATCCTGGGCTGCATCAGAATTGTGACCAGCAGGTCAAGGGAGGTGATTTTCCCCCTCTACTTCACTCTAAAGAGACCTGGAGTGTTGTGTACAGTTCTGGAATCCCCAACATAAGAAGGATATGGAACTATTGGAATGGGTCCAGAGGAGGATTATAAAGATGATCAGAGGGCTAGAGTACCTCTGCTATGAGGTGAGGCTGGGAGAGTTGGGGTGGTTCAACCTGGAGAAGAGAAGGCTCTGAGGAGACCTTGTAAGTGACCTTCCAGTACCTGAAGGAAAGCTGGGGAGGTACTTTTAAGNCAGTACCTGAAGGAAAGCTGGGGAGGTACTTCTAAGAAGGGCATGGAGTGATAGGGCAAAGGGGAATGGGTTTAAATTGGCTGAGGGGAGATTTAGGTTAGATATTAGGAAGAAATTCTTTACAATGAGGGTGATGAGGCACTGGCACAGGTTGCCCATGGAAGCTGTGGCTGCCCCATCCCTGGAGGTGTTCAAGGCCAGGCTGGATGAGGCCTTGGGCAGCCTGGTCTGGTGGGAGGTGTCCCTGCCTGTGGTGGGGAGGTTGTAACTGGTTGTAATCTTATAGGATCCTTTCCAACCCAAAGCATTCTGTGATTCTTTGAGACATAGGTAGCCACCAATTTGAGGTAGTTCTGAGAATATCAAGGAGCTGAAATGGATTTTTGGCTGTGTGGTATGTTCTACAGTGCATCCTAAACATTTTAACAGCTCAGATAAAAGGATGATGTGGAAAGATAATGATATGGTTAAATGTGTATCTTTTCAGATTACACAGTAGACTAAATGATGATATATTCATAAGTACAATTCTGAGAATACTATATTACAAGTTTAGAATTTTGCAACGCAGTGTACCGAAACATTTAAACTTGCAGCTTGTATTTAAAGTGCTAAGTAAAGTTAGAAGTTTAAGTGTGTGGCTCTGTCCAGCTGATTTTAATGCTAAAAGCACAGTTAAGCTTAGACATGAAAATGAGGATCAGTATTTCATATCTGTCCTTTATGTGAATAAATATATCTGCAGAAGTTGTGGCTAACATCAGTCTAAGCTGATTATGCTAGTCTGGCTTATAGTTGAAGAGAAATAAGCACCTGTGCCAGGGAAGAGCTGTCCTGGAGGAGTGCTTCTGTATGTGTGCTAATTATGAAGAATGATTTTGCAGTTTGGAGATGTCTGAGTTTGTGAACTCAATCTCGTTAGTCCAACTAGGCCTGGCTGGATTCTGGAGTTTGTTTTGCATATTTTTGAATGTGTTAACTGGCTATAGATCTCATTTCTTTAATTTTCTTGAGACAATTAAGCAAAATTGTTGCAGTTATTTTCTTAATTTGATGGAATTTTCCACATCTGTATGGAACAGTGTATGTGTCCTAGTCACGCAGTAACCAAAAATGTTATTTGAGAAATGGAGGTATCATTAGTAAAAGCCAGAAAAAGCCTTCACTGCAGGAAAAAAAAACCCCAAAGCAAAAACAAAAAACAAACAAGCAAACAAAAAACAAGCCAAACCCCAACCCTCAGTGATTTCCCAATTTCAGTGGGATGAGTCATGTTAATTGTATACTTCTAGCTGGTTGGTTATATTNGCAAATTAATTATTCAGGGAGTTGAGGGTGGAAATCCTCTAATGGAAGTGAATTAAAACAGATGAAAAACTACAATAGGTAGTGCAGCTGGTGGCAAGTCTTGACCAGCAGCTTTGAGTTCAAACCTTGCTCCTTATTCATGTTGAGACTGTTCTTAACATCATCTTGTTCATGGGCCTCTAGCCATTTGGACTGGGGAACTTAAACACCCAAATGGAATACGAGGCTAAGTACAAGTGTCCTGAATATGGGTTGTGGCAATCCTTGGTTTTGATACAGGGTGGGGTATGACATGGTTGAGAGCAGCCCTGTTGAGAAGGACTTGGGGATGCTGATTGATGAGATGAGAGCTGGCTATGTGTGTTCACAGCCCATAAAGCTAACTGTATCCTGGGCTGCATCAGAATTGTGACCAGCAGGTCAAGGGAGGTGATTTTCCCCCTCTACTTCACTCTAAAGAGACCTGGAGTGTTGTGTACAGTTCTGGAATCCCCAACATAAGAAGGATATGGAACTATTGGAATGGGTCCAGAGGAGGATTATAAAGATGATCAGAGGGCTAGAGTACCTCTGCTATGAGGTGAGGCTGGGAGAGTTGGGGTGGTTCAACCTGGAGAAGAGAAGGCTCTGAGGAGACCTTGTAAGTGACCTTCCAGTACCTGAAGGAAAGCTGGGGAGGTACTTCTAAGAAGGGCATGGAGTGATAGGGCAAAGGGGAATGGGTTTAAATTGGCTGAGGGGAGATTTAGGTTAGATATTAGGAAGAAATTCTTTACAATGAGGGTGATGAGGCACTGGCACAGGTTGCCCATGGAAGCTGTGGCTGCCCCATCCCTGGAGGTGTTCAAGGCCAGGCTGGATGAGGCCTTGGGCAGCCTGGTCTGGTGGGAGGTGTCCCTGCCTGTGGTGGGGAGGTTGTAACTGGTTGTAATCTTATAGGATCCTTTCCAACCCAAAGCATTCTGTGATTCTTTGAGACATAGGTAGCCACCGATTTGAGGTAGTTCTGAGAATATCAAGGAGCTGAAATGGATTTTTGGCTGTGTGGTATGTTCTACAGTGCATCCTAAACATTTTAACAGCTCAGATAAAAGGATGATGTGGAAAGATAATGATATGGTTAAATGTGTATCTTTTCAGATTACACAGTAGACTAAATGATGATATATTCATAAGTACAATTCTGAGAATACTATATTACAAGTTTAGAATTTTGCAACGCAGTGTACCGAAACATTTAAACTTGCAGCTTGTATTTAAAGTGCTAAGTAAAGTTAGAAGTTTAAGTGTGTGGCTCTGTCCAGCTGATTTTAATGCTAAAAGCACAGTTAAGCTTAGACATGAAAATGAGGATCAGTATTTCATATCTGTCCTTTATGTGAATAAATATATCTGCAGAAGTTGTGGCTAACATCAGTCTAAGCTGATTATGCTAGTCTGGCTTATAGTTGAAGAGAAATAAGCACCTGTGCCAGGGAAGAGCTGTCCTGGAGGAGTGCTTCTGTATGTGTGCTAATTATGAAGAATGATTTTGCAGTTTGGAGATGTCTGAGTTTGTGAACTCAATCTCGTTAGTCCAACTAGGCCTGGCTGGATTCTGGAGTTTGTTTTGCATATTTTTGAATGTGTTAACTGGCTATAGATCTCATTTCTTTAATTTTCTTGAGACAATTAAGCAAAATTGTTGCAGTTATTTTCTTAATTTGATGGAATTTTCCACATCTGTATGGAACAGTGTATGTGTCCTAGTCACGCAGTAACCAAAAATGTTATTTGAGAAATGGAGGTATCATTAGTAAAAGCCAGAAAAAGCCTTCACTGCAGGAAAAAATAAACCAAAGCAAAAACAAAAAACAAACAAGCAAACAAAAAGCAAGCCAAAACCCAACCCTCAGTGATTTCCCAGTTTCAGTGGGATGAGTCATGTTAATTGTATACTTCTAGCTGGTTGGTTATATTGCATTCTTTTTTTTATAAGAATGTGCTTAAAGTTGCTGCAGAAGCATTTTTGAGGTAAAAAGCTGGGTAGAAAAATTTTTGGCATTTCTGTAGTCCATATTATTAAACATCAAAACAGACAGCCTTATCAGGAACAAAATCCTAAATATACTTCTAAATATCAGTTGTTTGAGGTCTTTTTGGCCTTGACCACCAATTCAAAGCTCCAGTAATAGTGTGCATTATTGTGTGAAGACAGTTATGCTTCTTTGCATCCATTAAGTGGCTATACACAGTATGCTGTAGTGAGAAGTATAAATATAAATTGTGCACATCGTGATATCCTTGTTAATCTATATTCAGGAGATGATAAACACATTTTCAGTCATCAGGCAAAAGAGAAGATCACAAACTGTACACAAAATGTTTAGTAGAGAGTCAAGTACACTGGTTTTTTGCTATGAATTAGCCACAAGAATTCATATGAGTAGGCATTGAAATTTTTCACATAGTGTATAGATTCAGAGAATTTATGCTCCCTTTAGCTTTTTGTAAAGAATGTAGATTCAAAGGGTTTCTTGGTCTTCAGTCTACAGTGCTTTCTGAAAGCTACTTGTAAAAATGCTGACAACAAAGAGATACAGATTTAGGCAGGAATTCATTTGTGACTAGTTTAAGTGCAGTTTTATACCAGGAAAACTTGAAGATCGGTTTAGTACCAGTGTAGAAGGATACATCTTTCATCCATGTCTCCCTGCCCTACAGCCCTCTTAACGTGACAGCCTTCGCTGAATGCTTTCTGCATAGGCTTTTTGGACCGATTGATTCTCTTCATCAATTTGGCTTACGCAATACCAGCAGCTTTTCATGAAATTATGTGAATATCATTGGAGATAAATGATGAAAGGTGTGCTAAGTCTGTCTTACTTTTGATTTTGTTTGTTCCTGCTAGATGTATTAATTAGTATTAGACATTTTTAAAGATATTTCTCTTAATTGTCTTGCACTGGATTGCACTAGATGATGCTATAAGGCATATTTTTCCCCAAATCAGTGCTGCTAATAAACGAGGCTTTCTCATCTAAGCAGTTCTGCCTTAATTTTGTAAGTTATCATTGTTCTCAGAAATAATTGATGTCTGGAAATACTAAGATGTGCTAAAACCCTGAGGTCTCAAGAGGAAATACTGATTTAGCAGCCAGATGGAGAATGAGGTTCACATTTAAGTAGAAATTGAAGTGCTCCCATAAATAGTCATGTCTGAAAAGCTGCCATTTTTGAAATGTTGAAGGACCTTAGAAATAATGGTGCAAAGTACTTCACCTTTAACACTTGTGAAATCTTGAGATGGGATTTTTTCTTAAGAAAATAACATGAAACAAAAATATAGGCACTCTGCTAGCATAATGTTGGAAATGGCACTCAGTGTCTGGGATGATTTTGTTATTGTTAAATCATGCTTTGAAAAAAACATTATCTGTGTAATTATTTTCTTATCTTAATTTTGAGCAGATGGATGTTATAGTATTACTTTTATTATTTGGCAAGACATGACAAAGCTTAACTGTATTCACTTTCAAGCATAATCCACTACCAGCATCTGCATTGTAGTTCAAATCTGTTTGAATTAGTGAAGTTCTACATTTTGTCAAGTTATTAGTACTTTCCAATGAATGTATTCCTCTTGCACATACTTTTACAACACTGGTGTAGGTTAACATTCTGAGACTGTATTTTAATTATTGACTTGACTTTGACATCTCATCTTCAGAGTTATACAGTCTCCCAGGCTAGCAGGGGAAAGACTGTTTGCCTTATAGGAGCTGGAAATAAGAACAAATTCAGTGCCAGTGTATTTGAACACGTCTTATTGGTAGGTTTCAAATTAAAAACTTGTGATATTTACATAACTTATTGCAAAACATTCTTTGGAAATTATTTTTAACATTCTGATGTTTCCCTGTGTGTATGAGTTATTACCTGATAATGAAAATGTATTCTTTTTACTAATACACTGTAGAAAAAAGGGTAAAAACCTTTCTTCAAGGTTTTAGTAATTTAAGTTTTACAATTGCCTAACATTGTCCAATAAGTTTCTTCCTCTGCTTGCTTCAACTTGTCTGAGATTAACGATCAGACATTTTCCATGTTTAGGATTACCTTGGATATTCACCTTTAATGTGAAGTTTTATCCTCCTGATCCTTCACAGTTGACCGAAGATATCACTAGGTATGTGTAGGTCCTGATTTTAAACTTAAAAGTTACTGTTAGTCTAACTTGAAGACCATGTAAAGTTTCTTCTCCAGTTTCTGGATGCTGTAACAGGTTTGGCTATTAATGTGGAATACTGCAGATGTTCTTGTACCAGCTGCTATTTTAATTGGGGTTTAAAAAGGCAAAATAAACTTATGGAAGAAACCTGAGAAAGAAGAATTTAATGGTAAAAGGGGGATATTGTTTTGGTGGGAGGTAAGATGCAAATGCTCATATTTGAAAGAAGCCAGTGGTTTATTGAAGAGCAGCTGCTTTATTATATAGCAAATGGGGATTTGAGGGTATTGATAGAAAGAGTGAAACTCAAGGGATCCAAGGTATGGGGTAATAATCTGGGCTAGGTTGGTGAAAACAGTTTTATACATATACATTAAACCCACAAAACATAATACAACCTAAAAATAATTATCATCTTAAGCTCTTAGAATGAAAGTTCTTGGAACAGTCAGTACCAGGTACCTAAAAAGTAGTGTTGCAAGACTGTCATGACTACAGAGTAGAGTACAAGGAATTCACTCCTGTTTTTTCAGGAGTGATGAAAAACCTGAATGTTTGGGTTTGGAGTTAGCAGACCCTGCTGAGGCAGGACGTATGTGTATATTGTATCTTTCTTTTGCACAAAATAACAACTACACAGGTATGTAGTTTATAGATTACTACAAATAGTCAAACACATTCAGTACACAATGTATTTAAAAACTGTCATTTTCTTGAAAATTTTCAACGAGTTGCTTGACTTTTCAGTTGTGTATTTGATAAAAACGCTTTTGCGGTTATAGCTGAAAGCTGAATTCCTGAAATTTTAAGGTTCACTCGTAAAAACCTTTATTTACATTTGAAAACCTGTGCTAGGGTAGGATGTCTACTGGTTAACTTGTTAAATTTGGTTGTTAACTTGATAGAAGACTGTGTGCAGTACCCGAAATATTAAATTCTAATACATAGATTATAGAATCACTCAGTTGGAAAAGACCTATTGGATCATTGAGTCCGATTATCCCTGTCTATCACTAAACCATGTCCATGAGCATCTTGTCTACCCATCTTTTAAACACCTCCAGGGATGGTGACTCAACCACCTCCCTGGGCAGCCTGTTCCAGTGTCCAGTGACTCTTTCTGTGAATTTTTTTTCCTGATGTCCAGCCTGAACCTCTGCTGCTGGAGCTTGAGGCCATTCCCCTTTGTCCTGTCCCCAGTCACATAGGAGAAGAGGCCAACTCCCTCCTCTCCACAACCTCCTTTCAGGTAGTTGTAGAGAACAGCAAGATCTCCCCTGAGCCTCTTCTTCTCTAGGCTAAACAATCCCTGTTCCCTCAACCGCTCTTCGTAAGATGTGTCCACCAGCCCCTTCACCAGCTTCATTGCTCCTCTCTGGACTCTCTCCAGAGCCTCAACATCCTTCTTGTAGCAAGGGGCCCAGAACTGAACACAGTATTCAAGGTGCAGAGTCACCAGTGCTGAGTACAGAGGGATAAGAACCTCCCAGGACCTGCTGGTCACACATTTCTGATACAAGCCATTGGCCTTCTTGGCCACTTGGGCCCAACGCTGCATCATGTTCCATCAGCTGTCAGTCAACACTACCAGATCCTTCTCCAGGCAGCTTTCTTGCCACTCTTCTCCCAGTCTGTAGCTCTGCATAGGGTTGTTGTGTCCCAAGTGCAGGACCCGGCACTTGGCCTTGTTGAACCTCATGCCATTGGTCTCAGCCCAGCGGTCCAGCCTGTTCAGATCCCATTGGAGAGCTATGGTTTAAGAAAACCAGTTACGGGTTCTGTACTAAAATAGTTTTCTGTAGTATTACATGACTTGATTCTCTCATAAACTGCAAGGGACATAAAAGTTAGAATTTCAAGCTAAAGGGCAACTTCTAAGGAAATACCCAGGATTTTGTTTAAGCTCAGATACCTGTAGGATAGAATGTGAAATGAAGGAGTTCCACAATCAGTTTTTGTTACAAATTAGATACAGTTTTTTCATTCATTTATGTTGGAAATCTGAGGTTTTGGGGGTTATTTATGCAAGTAATACTAACTCCTAGAAATGGATGTTAAATATACTTTGTAGCAATAATGCTCAAATAGCGTAAAGTATAGCAAATTATTAATGCATTGATTTATTTTAAAATATGCTTGTATGATCATATCTATCACATTAAGTTCTGCTGCATGTCTCAAACTTGCCACCAGTAATACTTCCTCTGTTCTTGTTTTTGTTTTTCCCTTTCCTTTGTCTTGCAGATATTTCTTGTGCCTGCAGCTCCGTCAGGACATCGTTTCTGGCCGGCTGCCATGTTCTTTTGTGACTCACGCCCTCCTTGGTTCATACACCTTGCAGGCTGAGCTGGGTGATCATGACCCAGCAGAGCATCGCAGTGACTACATCAGTGAATTCCAGTTTGCACCCAATCAAACTCAAGAATTAGAAGAGAAAGTAGCTGAGCTCCACAAAACACACAGGTGTGTCAGATACAATGGGATTAAAGAAAATCGTCATGCTTTGTCATGTTTATGCCAGTTCTTTTCAGAGTATATGTAAAAGTGCTAAGCTGATTGTTTTGCAGCTTTAGCCATCTTCTGCTCTGTAACTAGGACCCCTTTAGTGTTTACACAAATTTTGGTTTGAAAAGCTTTACTAAGATCTCAGACAAGAAATTTGGAGAAAATAATTTATGTGAGCATGTGAATTAGGTTAAACAACATAGAGCTAAAATATATTGGAAGAATGAAAGTGGAAATCTCTACCGAAGGAATATAATATGCTTTGAAAAACAATTTCCCCTTCAGGGAAAAATGCTGTTTGTACCTTACAAACTAAGGCTTTTCTGTGTGTGTGAAATCCAGGATGCTGCTCAAATTCTCAGTTATTTTGTCCATAAACTCAAGGCTTATTCAATGATTTTAGGGGCTTGACTCCAGCACAGGCGGATTCCCAGTTCCTAGAAAATGCTAAGAGACTCTCCATGTATGGAGTGGATTTGCATCATGCCAAGGTACTGGGGATTGGTTTGGTTTTGTTTTAGGTTAGACATGCTTAGTATTTAAGAATGTAGTATTATAAAGGTAACTTTAAAAATTTTTATGCTCTCACTTCTTAGGTATAAGCCTTTTATCTCTCCATTGTGATAATTACTCAGTTTGCAGCTCTAACATCCTTAGAATTTATTTTAAATCTGTTTATTTAATGTGTAGATATATGTGTAGTTTGGCAAGAATCATTTATTCAGAAGAACAGCTAAATACTATTTAAATGACAGAATCTTGATACCAAGGAGACATAGGGCCATAAAGTTTAAAAGAACACATAATTGTTTTTCTAATGCTGTTGTGCTTTTCCCACTCCTCTGGGCAGGTCAAATAAAATTTGCATCTCTAGTGGGATTTTTTAAATTAACAACCAAACAACTAACCAACCCTCATTCACTTCTCTTGCACAAATCCAGAGTCTCAGATCATTAGGAAAATTAATGTATTGTCAGCGTATGAGTCTATAGTTGAAAAGGAAAACCAAGACTTTTACACTCTGGGGAAACATTGTTTAATTCTGTTACATATAGAAACACTGTGCACTTGTTTTAGCAATTTTCTTCCTGTGTTCTGTTAGAAACACTTGAAAGAAATATACTTAAATTTGTAATAAGTGTATGCTAACTGTCTGTAACATTTATTAATTATAATACAAGTGCAGCATGGCAATTCACTTGGCCTGTAATATTTTAAGGGACTTAGATTTTCTGGTTTTACTGGAGCTTTCTTTTGCCATAGTGAACTAACTGCAAATGTTAGAACCACTGTTTACCAGAAGCCACTTGCAGCTGTTAGTTATGCCAGTGAAGCGACTCTTAGTGACAGTGCAGTATTTGATGTAGTTGACTTGTTAGGAAGGACTTGAGATTCTGCTGTAGTGTGTAGCATTACAGTATATTGAAGCCCTGTCAGTAAATAATTAGTTTTGTGGCCTGTAAAACTTCTATGAAGTGCTCTCAGTGGAACAGAAGACTCTCAAACCAAGCTGGCCGGTATTTTGACTATCATTATATTGACATTTTCAACCGACTATCCATTACTTCCTGCATCTTTATCAGACTAGTAGGTGATCATGGTCACCTCATTGACTGTTTTAATTTAGGCCTTTTCAAATTTTTTTTTTTGTTTGATATTTGCTGGATTTATTAGTAGCATGTTCACAGTACCTCTCCTTGCTTGTAGGTTGTTGACTTAGCTCTTGTTGCCAGAATATTAAAGAATTTCCTAGCACTGTGGCATATGCAGACAGAAGCATGCCAAAGCCATTACTTGAAGCCTTTCCCATAAAAAATTATATACTTGGCTATTTCTGCTTTAAGAATCTCATTGTCAAGGTCTTTTGAGTTTGAATATGAATCAAGTCCTACTTGCAGTGTTCCCTCAAGGTATGCCAGAAGTATCTACTTGTTTACAGTGTTATTAAAACTGATTTCTATGGAATTCTCATGTGATAGGATTCTGAAGGTGTGGATATCATGCTGGGTGTATGTGCTAATGGACTGCTCATTTACAAAGATAGACTCCGGATCAACCGCTTTGCTTGGCCAAAAATTTTGAAGATTTCCTACAAGCGAAGTAATTTCTACATCAAAGTCAGGCCAGCAGAAGTAAGTAGCATCTTTCTGCCTTGTTTCTTTTGTGAGATCATTTCTGTCCAGCAACAGGAAAACAACCGGTCCTCACAGGCTTATGTTGGATTTGAGCAGAACTTGTATTTTATTTTCCTATTCAGATTTTACTGATTGTGTTAAACACTTGTTTTGATTAGTAAATGCAAACCAAGAAGAAAAATCTGTTTTCCTTTGTTAATAGATGCCATCTTTTAGTTTTGGTTTTTTGGGGTTTTTTTACAGGGAAAGCTAGTTACACTGACCATATTCTTGCTGTCAGTACAAAATTAGTCCTGGGAGAGAGCCAGGACTCTTCCTCTTTGGGTATAATTGTTCACTTAATGCTAACACCTCTTGAAGTGTAGCTGAAGGCCTGAGTTGTCCTATAGGATATTGTAACTCTTCCTGACAATTGCTGTGGAAATATTGCATTCAGCTTTATTTTCAGATACCATTATAAGCTTGTGTGAGTTACTCAAGGGGGGGTGTGTGTTACAATTTGAACACATTGTAACTGGAAATTTAACAAAAACTTAAAGGTCAAACACGTAATGCTTTCTTAAATCATTATCTAAAATACTCAAGGTAGCTTCTAATATGTGAATAAATAAAACAAGAGAATACCAAATATTTTTAATACCAAAAGTACTACTAACGTTGTAGTATTTTAAGCTTTGGAGCACAGATGTATTGTTCTTTAATGGTTGGTGCAGAGATGTAATTTTTGCTAAGAAACTTATATAGTGAATGGCTCAGGTAAGCTTAACACTGCAGTATGGGTTTTGGACTTTTTTAAAATCTGAGCAAAGTGTGCAGCACAACCTACAATTACTTCGTGTAGTTTAAAAATAAATACAACTGGCAGCTATTCAGAAAATTGGCAAGGAACGCTAAAGTGTAATTGAATTTTTCAAAAGAGTCATTAGTACAGATACCAAGTGATAATGTGAGTATTGCTCTTCATGATTAGCCTGCCAAGTACAATTTTATTAAAAGTTTGGAAACACTGTTTTTTGGGTTTATTTTTTTTTCTCCTTAAATCTCATGGAGATTTATGACAGGAGAATTACAGCTTATTACAGTGATGGAATGATCTGAGCTGTGCCTGCTAGTTAATAGCCAGCTTAAGAAAATGGGTTGATTTATTTGTGGATTTTTTCCAGTCGGATCAGTTTGAGAGCACTATCGGGTTCAAACTGCCAAACCATCGGGCTGCTAAAAGGTTATGGAAGGTCTGTGTAGAGCACCATACTTTCTTCAGGTAAGTGATAATTCTCTGCTTCCCACAGTTTTCCAGCTCCGCTAATATTTCTTTTAAAGGATACCAAGCAAGTAAAGAATATTTTACCCTTCTTTGCCTCAAATTTCTCATTCCAGTAACACCTTGTACAAGACAGCCTAGCAATCATTGACTCTACATTACCAGTTCTGAAAATGTTAAGCACAATTAACTGTTTTATTTAAAGTTTGATTGTGAACAGGATGGAAGTAAACTAGTGATCATACGTAAGACTTCCCAAGAGATTGATTCTTCAGAGTGATCATCTAGAAGGCCACTGTACACCTCTGCAAGAAGGTCTTGGAACTTGACAGTAGTTGTCATTCACCTTACTTTTCAGAACATTTTGCTAAGTGTAAATGCTTACACCTGAATTTTTCTGTATTCATAAATGACGTAGTTCATAATAATCCTTTTAAAGAACAGGGAATCACTTTAAGACCAGGCTACTAGCTTTCTCTGCATTTTTTTCCCTAGAAACTGATAAACAAAATTATGAATTGGTCTTTGAAACTATGGTCTATTTGTAAATGAGCACTTTAAACATCAGGGCACGATTTTCTCTTTTTATTTCCTCTGTTGAAAAGGAATTATAAAAATCAAATGAAGACTTCTTTTTTCAGATAGCACAGACTCCGTGAGGGAGTGCGTGGGCCCCATGCAGCCTAGGAGGCACCGATATAGATTTAATGACTTGTGCATTGGAAAAGCACTGAATCTGAGTTACTTGCTTGAAATTAGCACAGTAACTAGGGTATGCAAAAGGCAAACTTTCAGCCACTTGGTTTTTATTTAAAAAAAACAATTGTATTTTAGGGTAGATGCAGTCCTGTTCCTGAATACTAATCTAAACTGAATATTCTTCCTATTCTCAACTTCAGGGACCTTGAGCACCGAGAGACTTAAGCGGTTCTTTACTGAAACTGTCTCACTGGATGGTTTTCAGTATTCAGTTTTTCATTGAATGTGGAATATTCTTGAATGCATTGTTAGAATTTGTTATGAGATTGGCAATCAATCACAAAAGCTTTATTTTGAAGCACTTTTAAAAAAATCCTGATTAGAGTGGGTTTTTTTTCTTGTTTGGTAGAATTAATTAGTTTAAGTTTATTAGCACACATAGTCCACCATTCTTTTCTTTTAAAATTTGAAGTGTACTTTGGCTGATGGTGTCTGCTACTACAAACAGCATGCAGTTCTGTCTGCAATTAAAAGTTTAGTAGCACTCTTCAATTAATTTATGTAGTGATTTTCTTTGCTGGGAACCTTATTTCTGAATTTTACAGTAATAAAACGGACTTGAATGGGGAAAACCAAATTTTACTGAAGTCAAAATAACCTAGCCTGAGAACTACCATTTGCAAATACAAACATTTTGTGGAGTGTTAATACATATTAGATGATATTGCTACAGAAATTCTGACATAACAAAAGTAATTGGATTTTATTCAGATTGGAAATGGCTTTTCCTAACCAGGAATGACATTATAATGAGAATTATATAACAAATACTTGAACTGTTCTGTAAAATCCATATACTCCACTGATGTCATCACACAGAAAATCCTCAGAACCTCTCATCCTGATTTAAAATCATAAAAATACCCCAAAAGCTCTGTTTTTCAGGAAAGATAAAAAGCAGAAAGCAATTGCTACAGTCCAAGAGACTGTGGCTCTTTCAGAGTTTGTGTAAATCTGGTGTATGATACCACATTAAATTGTATTCAGTCTAGATACAGATTATTAGCTATCAGATTTTTTTAGCATGCTCCATACAATATTGTAAGATTCCTTGTTGTATTTTGCAGTGTTTCAGTTTTTATCAAATAATTACATCAAGATCTGTCGTCTTAAAGTTTATGGGGAATTTAACCAGCATAAAGTTATTTATAAAAATTTTAAATCCACTATATTGAAACTGACAACCAAAAGGCACTGGGTTCACTTGTATCAGCTGTGTTTTAGAGTTCCAATACCATTTTTAAATAGCAACAATCTGTTTTAAGAAATGCAGTCAAGCTGCATTAATCTGTTGAGGTAAGCTTAGTCTGCAACTCTAGACCTTGAACAATAGCTGCAGAAACCTGCTTATAATTCTGCTTTATAATGTTTTATTTGAAATTTTCATGATTGTTTTAGTGTCACCAGGATGTCATAAAATGATAAAAGCATATTCTTCAGTTACTTTATGTAATAAATTTTGTAATACAAAAATTCCATTCATATGCCCTTGATCAGGAAGTAATTAGTTCTCTTGTTTATTCCGCAATAAAAGAATTAAAAGTTTCTATCAGCAGGGTGGAAGATAAAAATAGTAGTTAATGCTGTAGCTTTGCCAAGACTGGAAAATAAAGAACAGAAAGAACCTTGGAAAAACCCTCTTAGCTTTCTTCCTCTTAATGTATAATGCACCCTGTCTTAGAAATAATGTGGAGAAATAAATTGTTACAAAGGTTGCATAAGGCTGTTTTATAGAAGCAGTTAAAGGGAAGTTCCAGATATTTATGATTTTATTACATAAGTGGCCTTAGTGCAGAGTAATGGATTAGTCTGTCTTGAATTCTGTTTTCTCTGAAAATGTTTTGGAACAGATTAGGATCCAGGTACATTCATAGGCGTGTGGGACCAGACCCTCTGGCTAGTGCTCTGACAGCACCATAGACATCTTCTCGTAGAGAAAACAGTAGTCTTCTACCTAGCTCAACATTCTTTTTTCTAAATATCATATAATATGTCTGTTTAGGTGAAATACCTTTAGAATTACTGTCAGTTTTCAGAACCTGCCATTGGATACTATCTTACTCTATGTTAGATCACATTGCACTGATAAAGATTCTCTTTGTGTAAATACTTCAAAAGGGAAGAACAGTCAGCATACTTCTAAGTCTTGCTTGCCTGTCTGTGCCATCCTAAGTACAAAAGGAACAGTAGTTGCTCATTCTGCTTGAAAGAAGCTGATGTTTGGTGAGTTTATCCTTTGCACATCCTCAAATTAAAAAGCCCTGTCTGGAATAATCTGATTTGATAGGAATGGTTGGACTCGATGATCTGGTGGGTCTCTTCCAGTCTGGTTATTCTATGATTCTATGATTTTATACAGCAGGAGAATAGGTCATGGAGACTGCCATGGTGGGTGAGAATCCACTTCTTGCACTACGTTGATCCAGGAAAAAACATCAAAGATATTTCTAAGGAGTGGTGTTATGGTTTAGCAGAGACTAGGAAGAGTTCCTGCAGTGGTGACTGTTTATCTTTTAGTAAGGATGGCACTGGAACAAACAGTGCCCACAGTCTGGGAGCTGATGGCTCAGATTTCAAAAAAACAAGTACAAGCAGTGAGGATTAGATGAATAAATAAGAGCTTGAAGCCCTCATACTGAAGGAAATTGAAGTTTTAGAGGACCTGTGACTTCAAGCTCATTGGATGTCAAAAACTGATGGAACACACAGAATCCCCCGTAGCAAATTCTATCACATTATTTGAACCTTCTGACATTGTCTCTTAACACTTAGTTATTATACAAGGATACATAACCACCATAGAACCCAGTATTAGTAATACTTGTAACTCAATCTCTTTTTCATGAAATGCTTTTTTCCCCCTCCTTATATCCATGTAGTATCAACTTCTATAAATTACTTTGTAAAGAAACCCGGAGACTGAATGTAGCTTGTGAAACTTAGTGTTTGGTCACAACTCTCCAGCCGTCTCAATCTTTTTTATACTTGATACAGCCTTCTATGCAGCTTTGATATGCCATTCCCTAACTCTGAGGAATAGCAGCTGCTGTATTGCTACCTCAGAGTACAGGAAAGACAGTGGAAGCAAGATGTATAATTTCTATTACAAGTAACATTGTAATGAGAGAGATATGAGAGGTATTCTACCTAGACCTATTTTTTTTCTAGAAAAAAAACCCCATTTAACCAAGATAGCACAAGAAAATAAGAATCCCAGATGCTTAGTCATTCTGTAGAAAATGTGATGGTTACTGGCGGCATCTCAATTCAGCTGCAAATAACATGCATTGTTATTTTATATATAACGTTCTTTGCAGAGATTATGGTAGCATCCTTTGTTGCAGTGCACAGATCATGTATGGTCATCTAACGCTGAAATATAAATAACATTAAAATAAGTAAAATAAAACCTTTTAACCTGACTTTTCTCTTGCTTGCCTTTTAGACTTGTAACACCAGAACAGCCTCCAAAAGCCAAGTTTCTAACTTTGGGTTCAAAGTTCCGCTACAGTGGGCGTACACAAGCACAGACACGACAGGCTAGCACCCTCATAGACAGACCAGCTCCATACTTTGAACGCACTTCAAGCAAACGTGTTTCCAGAAGTCTTGATGGAGGTATGATATTTGACTTCGTTCTTCCGTGTAACAATTACATTGTTTTGTCAGTCTGATCTGACCAACATTCAAAAGTGTTGATGTTACAGATGCCCAGGATGTCAACTGAATTTTTTTTTAATTTCAGTTTCTGATGGGCAATATGAAAAATAGCCACTTTAGTTACTAGTCAGTTTTAGGTGACCTAAACAGTAGGTTAAGTCACTGCCTAAATTGTATGGCACTGCTGTGAATTTATGAAGGATTCTATATTGGGCACACAGCATCTGTGTTCACTACTCCTGTCTATTTTATTGCATAGCCATGCGGTATATGCTGTTTTTTAGAACTGTTTGGTCAGCAGTATCTTTTGTGCTTGGAGTGTGTTTCTCTACACCAAAGAGGCATAATGGGTTCTTTCTTCTAAGATTATATAATTTTGTTCAGTATATTGCTGTCCTGGTATATGTATTAGATATTTCTGTATTTAGTTAACAGTGTGTGTTGAAGTTGTTTGAATAGCTGAATTTCTTTTTTTTTTTTTGTTTTTGTTGAGGTTGTTTGAATAGTTGAATTTTTTTTTTTTTTTTAGTCATCGCTGGTGTTTGGTCTGAGTAGAAAAACCTTATGGCTTCCTTGATTAGATATAGGCATGATTTCCAAAGTCAAGTATGTCAACAGTATGTGAGAGAGTTGTAGAAGCACATGTTATACTCTAAATCACTTCTGAAATAATATAAAGTAGAAAAATTCTTCAGAAACTGACATGAGGCTTGACTTAGATTCAGACGTACATGACTTCACTAGAAAAAAGTGAATTTTGATGGCGATGTGAGTTTAGCTACAATTCAGCTGTTATCTTTACCTTATTTTCTCCAAAAATCTTCTTACTTGCAAGACTTCTGGAAATATTCACTCTTCTATACAGGGACAAATGAGCAAACTATGAGGCTTACTCTGGAAACCTAGGAATTCTTATCTTCTGAGAACCAAAGCAAGTATAAAAGGCAAAAGTGCTTGCTGGTAATGTGAGAAGTCCTTGTGGCAACTGAAAGACTTGTTACCACATCAGTGTTGCTGTCTAAGTCTGGGTTAGGTCCTGTCTTGAATTCTTCCCAACTGTCATTGTCTCTTCAAGCCTTTCTGAAACAATCCTGGCAGCACTTAAGGCAGCTTGCTGATGTTGCCACCTGCAGACTGTCATAGTTTTAAATAGTATTCATTCCAAGTCAAATGTAGTTTTTTCAGGCAGTAGTCCAGATGTAGGCTCATAATGTGAGTGTACATGACAAATCCTGTGGTGCTTGTACTCTGCCTCTCCTTTGTGAGCGGTATGCCCAGTGCCACTGTTCCTCCTAAACATCTGTAATTGTGTACCCATACTTGCAAGGGTTATTCTTGTTCCACTCCCACCTCACCTTCTCTAGAGGAACTGCAGCATACTGGAGGAATGAGCTGAATGGAACCTTATGAAATTTAACAAAAATAAATACGAATACCTTCATCTGAGGAGTAGTAATGCTACACACCAGTACATGCTGGGAGGACCAACTGCGCTGGAAAGCAGCTTTGCAGAGAAGGATCTGGTGACTCCTGCTGGACAAGTTGAACATTAGTCAACAGTGTGCCCTTGCAGCAGCTCTAGGAAGCCAACTCTGACCTGGGCTGTATTATTACCAAGAGCAAAGCCAAAACATTAGAAATTATTATGGAAAGCTATTAAGTGCTTTATGAAGACTGTTACTGGAGTACTGTGTCTGTCTTTCAATTCCTCAGTATTAGATGCACATTTATGTCTTGCAGTGAGTCCAGTAAGGGCCACTAAGCTGGTTAGAGGGCTGGGGGTCCTTGATATGTGAGGAGAGGCTGAGGGAACTGTGATCCTTCAGCTTTAAGAAGGGAAGGCATTAGTGAGATATTACTGTCTACAGCTGCCTCCAGGGAAGACTTGTTTTCTCTGAGGTGCCCAATGATAAGACAATGGGGATGAAGTTGAGACATAGCAAATTTCACTTAGAAGTAATTTTGTTTAAGAATACCTTGGCTATGCTCAAAACACAACTGGACAAGTCCCTGAGCAACCTGGTCTAATTGGTTCTATTCTCAGCTGGGGGGTAGACTAGCTGACCTGCAGGTGTTCCTTCCAACCTTCCAGTAATTCTGTGATTTGTCATGAATTACTTGTAGAGCTTGAGGGATGAATAATGAAGAAAAGCTCTGTTTGCCACCCAATGAATGGGTCAGAAGCTGAAGTTGCAGAATTTGCTATTTAGAGTGGTCCGAAAAGCCTAATATCTCACATCTTATCCTTGCCATTAGAAGGCCTTGGCTTCTCAGCAGCATAAAGAAGGCTCTGATCTGGACCCAAGACTGTTTTTAAAAGAGAATATCTCTCCAAATTACTCCAAGAAATGCCTCTTTCGCTCAACTTTATGCACCTTGGCTTCATAAATTTATTAAAGATGCTTACTCTGATTAATTGCCCTGTATTTCATTACCATTTTGACTGAGTCAGTCATCGTGATCTTAAAACAAACAAAACAACAACAACACAAAAAAAACCAAACCCCAAAAACCCCCACAAAACAAAACCCAAACAAAAACAAACCCCAAACATTCTGCTCATCAGTCCTTTTATGCTGAACCAAATAGTAGAAAAACTAATTTAAGGCCTTTCACTCTCTTATGCTTTGACTATATTCCAAGTATAATTATTTACTATTTCCCTTTCCATTTTTTGCAGGCAGATAGGGAGGAAGGGTCTTATTTGCACTTAGCTCTGCTCTTACTTCTGCAGTTTTGCCAAGGTTCCAGAATAAAAATACTGTGGCAATTATACACCTAGCTTCTTCTGCAGGACAGTCCTCTCAAAATAGTGAATTTCAACAGAACAAGGTTGCCTGTTTCTCTCATTGATTATGGTAACTTACACAGTCACAAGAACAGTACTTTGAGTTCGTTTTCAAGACTAATTGGAAAGTTGGGAATTAAATACCTTCCTGATACTGTGAGGTTTTCTCCTTTTCTCATTAAGTTGACTTTGTGACAAGGGCACATTGCTGTTCATATCAGTGCAATGAGAGCCAGGGACACTTTAGAAAGGCCAAGCAGCTGAAAAATACGGTATCAATCAGTTACTAGCCTGTGTTGCTTATTGCTGGCATCACCATAAAATCATTTTGTTATGAAGTCTTAAAACATCCAAATGTTTCAGCTTACCCCAATTAATCAAAATTATTTTGTTCTGTAATAGCTCCTTTGGGTATCTCAGACCAAAGTCTGCTGAGAGGCTTCTCTGGTACTGGGGGGCAGGCTGCTGGAGATATTAACGTGGAAGCTGCTGGCCAGGCCAAGTTAAAAGAAGGTGGCAGAGAAGAAGATGTAAGCCCAGTAACACCTCCACAATTAGAATTGACTCAGGATGGAAAGGTATGGCTGACTTTTACACCAGAATTATTTGTTTGTGATGTGTGTCTGTGTTCGTTCTTAGAGCATCATACAGAACACCATATGAAAATATTGAAGGACAATTGTCAAGTGTTTTGTGTAGGTTTAAATTAATGTAAATGTGTGTAAGCAAAGTGGAATACCAACTTCCAAATAGCGTTGACCTGTCATTTCTTTTATTGCTACAGATTTGAGTTCTCAGTAAGCTTGCATGAGTTTTTCAAAAACTGTTTCAAAGGGTAAATAACATTTTGTTTATTTTCTTAATTTCTGCAGACTTGGCAAAAAAAATGTTAGGATATCCACAGATCTGTACATTTAATAAATTCGTGTGCATTATAAATGTCTTCAATTACCATAGGTAGCAGTATTGTTTTAGTAGCCATTGCAGAATTATTTCATCCTTTTAAAACTTGTGTGTTCGCTGACGTGTAGATTTCTATGAAACATTGAGTACTTTAGCCTTTTCCTGCTGCAAACCACCATTTACTTGTCTTGGTTGTTTGAGCTGCTTGGAGTAACAGGTCAAAAAATTTAGTTTAGGTTTTGTATTATTTGATGTAAGAATTTCCTTCCAGAGTATCTGCTATAATTTTCTTCTCCTCTCTACTGGAGGTCCTTTCTTTTTCTAGCAGCTCTCCAGAATGTTAATATTGAAAGAGTAGTCTTGGATTAAAGCATTTTTGCACGTTTGCTACACGTTTAATTTCTAGGAGGTCTGCTGAGTTTCTCTCTGCAGTTCACATATTCCCACTGTGTTCAAGGATATGGAGGGAACAAATACCGACAGTTGCGTTTTCTTGTCTGGCTGGCAAGTCGAAATAATTTCGAACTAGTCTAAGATAAAGGCACACACAGTTTTATGGAAGAAAATAAATTACTATGGTTTGACTTTGGGCTTAGCAAAATGGTGATGTTGCCTTATTTCAAGGTGGCAGTATCTTTCACTGTTTTAGGAAAGGTGAAAAAAGGGCAGTATTTTCGGAAGCTGTTCCAGGAAGCTGTTCAGTACAGTTTTGTTACACATGCCGATTATGTGAACAGCTTTCCTTCCCCCCAGCATAGATTATTCTTCTCCTTTCCATCTCTCTTCAAGTCCTAGAGGAAATGGTTATAAACGCAAGAATCGAAGTGCCAGCTTGTCTTTCATGTACTGCACTGTTCCCTGACCTTTCTGCCAAATGTCTGTCTCTGAATGTCTGTCTGCTTTCATCTGTTGTAAGTGACTCTTACAGTTCAAAAGAGCACAGTTCTTTACTGCCTGAGAACAAAACATTTGTAATGGGTTCCTGTTGTAATCTGCAGAATTAAACAAGTGTGGTGCTTGTAAAACACAAGGAGATTTCTATTTTTATTTGGATTTTCTGTTGTGTTAGTAGAGCTATCCCTGCTCCTAAGGAAACATTTTCACTAACTAATGATTTCTTTTTCCCTCTCTTCTTGTGCCTTCAAACTTGCATTTTATTGTGCTTTCATTTTCCACTGTGCACATAATTTTTTTTTCTTCAGTTTATTCACATACACCTATCATCACTACACATCCATTCTGTGTTACCCCATTTCACAAACCTGTTGCCTGTCCCTGAGGTGGACATGCTTTCAGATATTTCAGAGGAAGATCATTTTGGGGAGCCCCTCCTTACCATCCCAGACATCTCCGAGTGCAATTCCACAAAAGAAACACCAGATCATAATAAAAATAAAGTATCTTCACTGAATAATACCTCTGAATCTTTGGGACCCCTAGTTAGTCAAGGCTTCCCTCATGTGGAGGGTAAAATCCATACAAATGATTACGAAAGCACCAAATTGTGTGTTTCATTCAGCTTTGTCAGATGCTTTTCTTTCAGTTTCCATTCACTGCTTGATGAAGATGGTTATATCACCTTTCCTAGCCTTCCTGATGTTTGTCTCTCTTTTCTCCCACTTGGCCTTCAGCACTATATTCCTATTACTTCTCCTTCTTTCATCCCTTCTTTTCTCCTTATCTTCATGCTGCTCCTGTCTGCTTTCCAGTCTATCCCCTTTTCACTCACATTTTCCCTTCCTCTTGCTCTGTCCCTCTGCTATCTGGAGCCTAAGGTGACTTCCTTTAATAACTCCAATGACAATGACCTGAATGACAAAGCAGAGGAAGAGGAGGTGTGTAATTCTGTTGCCTAAATGTTGACATTTGCACATAACTTTTATGCTTGTTCTCTCAGAGGCTTGCTTGTTTTTTGCACACTTCCTAGTATAGGAATACATCGATGTTTATGCCTGTATTTAAAAAAATACACACACACACGTCTTTGTATCTTTCTAACTTTCCTTATTTGGGGAAAAATTGCCACTGTGGGATCTTTAGTCAATAGAAAGCTGGTGGCTTTTCTGCCTAAATTCCTTAAACATGCATAATTTCATTAGATTCCACAGATACTAAGCTTCAGGTAGAGTTCTTTGGTAGTTCAAAATATTTACGAGCACATAAATTTGAATACTGGAAGTGTTGTGCAATAATAGTTTTGTTGCTTGATATTATTTGCAAGTTATGCCACTTGCACTATTAGTTTGTTAAAATGCACGGCTCCTGCATGCATTGACTGAAATGGACACCTCCAAAGTTGTGTTTATATCTGAAAAGTGTAATTCCTAAAAGCTGAATTCTGAAAATTCTGTATGCTTTAAAATTGGCTTTTCTTTTATTCCATACTTCAGCTGTTTCAGCTCTACAAAGCTTTATGCAAAGCTGAGTCTTTACAACGCTTTTTTTTTTAAGTGCTTTCATTAATCTCTAGCAGCAGTTCAGGTGGAGACTGATTTCGTTCATTAGCTGGAATTGCAGGTTTTGTCAGACTTGAATCACTGGAGTCTGAACATTCTTTGAAATAAGCAGTTAAAGTTGCTGTAGAGAAGGCTGTCATGCTAATACCTTGCTCTGATCTTTTAGACTGGTTTACAAAATGCCTCTTTTCCTTATGACTGCTGTGCATGTTACAGCAGTGCTATTAAAAAAAAAGTAGTTTTTTTGATCTTCAAAGGAAATATGAAACCAAATGTTAAAGAATACGGAGGGGTGCTGTTCAGTGTTATATTTAAAGCTTATTAAGCTGATTTGGTTTGTACATTGTATTGATGTAAAAACATGCTAAGTGCTACATGCTATTAAAAACACCAATCTAAGTTTAAAATAATGAAAAACATAACTTCAAAGATTTTCTCAGTTTTCTGTAATCTAATTTCTGTAATCTAACAAAGTTGCAGAAAATAGAACCCCCAATAAGTGAGTAAGGAGTAAAAATGGTATGTACCACGTTATGTGGGCATTCATACAGAATCCAAAATGCCAACAGGATGTACAATAAGTAAACCCCTCTCTAAATATACGTACTTGCAGAGTGCTGACTATTAAATGCATCTTTTCATATGATTAGCATTTGATAATTTTACCCGTGGAAAGACTCTGGGAAGTAGTTTGCTTTTAGAAAAATTCTATTCCTTAGGGTATTCGGAATATTTGTAAGATGTGAAGTTGAGCCATCTTTTCCAACGGAGCGCATTGCAGTTTGAGGACAAAAAATACGCACCTAAAAAGGGTGATGGAGTGCCAAAAATTCATATCAAGACAACAACATTCATAAAATAATGAAGGCAGTTTGTAAATTTAGTGTTTAGGTGTTTGACTTGATTTCTAGACTCTTACCCGAAGAACTCATGCGTTGAATTTCATTTTACCATCCATTTGTTGCAGAGTTTAAGGCACTTGCCATAGAAATTATTCATATCATTATTTTTTCTTTACTCATTCTTAAATTTCCAACTGGGAAAACATGAGAAGTACAGCAAGAAAGGGACATAGTGTGAAAATTCCATTTTCATGCCACTTACACAAAGTATTACTTCAGCCATTCTACAACAATGTAGGTGAAGGAAGACCAAAGTCGCTTTATTTCAACAACTGAAGCCGAAACAGTAAAGGTCTGTAAATATGGCACGCTTTGCAGCATTTACAGAGAGATGAAGCCTCTGTGTTATTCTGTAAGCATATTTAACAGTTCATTTTCTTGATAATTTGCCACATGCTCACGCAGGTGGAATCTGAAGAAGAGGAAGCCCCGCAGAAGGTGCATGGTTGTTGGTTGTTTTTTTTTTACAGTTAAATCTGACTGTAGCTGCCTGCCTTGTTAGCACCCTAGACTTTCTGTGGGTGTAATCTGAATACTGCGTGTTTGCATCACTGTTTTATTTCCTTTATTTACCACTCTGATTCTGAGGGTTCTTTTTTATTTACTTGCCTGGTACATTTTATGTTCATTTTGAATTTTTTTTGTGGTTTAATTTCACAGAGCAATTCCTTGAGAGTAAATGGGGAAAATATTTATGTCAGACATAGCAATTTAATGTTGGAGGTTTGTATATAAGATAAATACTTTCCCTTCTCACGGGCTGCCAGGCTGCATGGGTTATGAAGTCACTTGCAAGCTATTACGAACACAATGCATGAAGTGCATGGGGGAAAAGCAGCTTGGAAATGTTGCATGTTGGAATTCTACTTTCAGAGTTTAAATTTAAACAAACAAAATTGGTAAAATCCAAACCAAAAAAACCCTCTCAGCTTGAATTCTGAATGTAATTTCTGTATATTTTTCCTAGATGTTTTGAAAGTGGCAACTGGGAATAATAGCCCTATTTAGATAAAGCAAATGCATGGATCCAAGTCATAATCCTGAACTGATATTTATACTTTGCTCTTCAATGTGTGCATCTTCTTTTGAGAAACGTTTCTAGTTTTCACCAGTTTAATCAACCTTTATTAAATATGTTATCTGGATAAATGGAGTTAGGAAGGCACAAGCAGTGATAGACGCATGAAAAAACTTATTCTCGTTCTGGTGCTCATTGCTTGGAGCTTTGAGAAATGTATATGTGGATCAGGTTATTAAAGGGGATGGTCCAGAGCTGCTTTCTGAAATCTGCCTTACTTCCATTTGAAAAGTGAAAAATTAATTCTTACTTCCTTAAATGTTGGTTTTAATTGGAGATAAGCAAGACCAAAGTTTTGAACCGTATGTTAATGTGTAGTGCTTTGTCACTGAAGTAGATGTTTTTACTATAAGAATTTCTTTATAGTCTGTTAATCTATATTATTTTATCAAAAACTGTATTGTAGTCAGTGTCACTTAGCTTCTGGTTAAGAATGGAAACTAGCAACTGAAGAAATTTTAAAGAATTCTACTACTGTCTTGTCTTTAGTTCATCCAGATGGGGCTATAAATAATTCCCTTTGTCACAAAAACTATCTTTTTAAAAATCATTAGTTCTTTTCAGGAATAAGATGTACAGACCGCAGTAACCCAACTAATATGTTTATTGGCTTTTTGCAGCTTTTGATCACTATTGAAACTTTGCTTGTGTGTAACTTACTAAAGCACTGAAAGTGTGACTTGCATAACTGTGCTTTGATCAAGTCCAAGAAATGTGCCTTGTGTCAAGCCAAGACAGGTTTTAAAATTGACATGATTGTTAAACTTCATTTGTGTAATGGAATGCCTTTCACATAACGTTTTAGAAAATACATATTTTAGGGGGACATATTTAATGTATTATTAGTTAGTCCTGGATTAAAAGAGAAGCATTGGTCTTGTGACAGTATGAACCCACTAAGTTGCCAGAAGAGGAGAGGTGTTTAGTGTTCAAAGTCTACGTGTGAATATTTGTAGAATTAAGAAATAGATGTGCAACATAATGAACATGCAAGTGAAAAGAAATTAGAAACTAATGACTATGGGTTTGGATTTTTTCATGACTAAAGATAAGGCATCTTTGCATTGTGAGCACTGACTACAAAAACCCTAACTAAAATATTAAGGTAAACTTCAAAATGTTCTGTTACGAACAATATAAAATCTTGGTGCAAACCTCAAATGCTTTACCTAAATTGTTGTATCTGATTACATTATTTTGATAGAACTCCATTAATAATTGTGTAAATTGATATTCCATTTTTACCTTCAGTCTTTTAATTCTGTACTTAAAATGGATCCAAGGCTTAAAGTTGGATTTCACCACAGAATACTGAAGAAGTATTCTTATGTTAGAGTACATAACCAACACAAGCTTTTCTAAAGACCTGACCTGCCAGAAGGAGGACAGGCTATGGAAGTAGAGTGAAATCTTCTCCCACTGGATCCCAGCATTGTACTTAAATAACAGAATGGTTGGAGTTGGAAGTGACCTCTGGAGATCTAGTCCATTCCCCGTGGCTAAAGCAGGTTCACCAAGTCCAGGCAGGCTTTGAGTATCTCCAGGGAAGGAAGGAGACTCCACAGCCTCTCTGGGCAGCCTGTCATGGTGCTTAGTAAAGAAGCTTTTCCTCATATTAAGGTGGAACTTGTTGTGTTCAAATTTGTATCTGTCACCCCTTGTCCTGTTGCTAGGATCCACTGAAAAGAGTCTGGCCCTATCCTCTTGCCACCCATCCCTTAGATATTTATTAGCATTGATTAGGTTCCTCTGGTCTTTTTTCCAAGCTAAACAGACCAAGCTGACTCAGCTTCTCCTCATAGCAGAGATGCTCCAGTCCCTGATAGTTTTGGGGGCGCTCTGCTGGACTCTCTTCAGTAGTTCCTTGTCTTTCTAGAGTTGGGGATCCCAGAACGGAACTTACTACTCCAGATAGAGCCTCACTAGAGCAGACTAGCCATTCTCTTTTTAACCCAGGCCAGGTACCATTGGCCTTCTTGGTCATAAGGTCACCTTGTTGGCTAATGATTAACTTATTGCCCACCAGGACTCCCAATTACCAGAGCTGCCTTCCAGCTGATAGCGAATTTCCAAGAGATCTAAGCAGGTCAATTTGTATCTGCTTACCCGAACGGTTATATTTCTGCATAGCTCCTGATCCTTATGTCTGCTCCTGTATCTGGTATAAAGTAAGAAACTAGCATGTTATTATTTTGATCCATTGTGCTACGGCTTATCCTCAATGGGTCATCATAAAATCCACTTCAGTATTCACATTGTGGTGTGCCCTTTGACTTGATTATTTAGGTGCAATTTAGAACAGAATATCTCTTTTGTATCAGTGTGCACAAAACCTACCCCTACTTGCAAGCTGAGTCTGCTCTCAAGTTCTTAAATGTGGAATTGAAGATTTTAGGCTTAAAGTCTTGAAATATGATTCTTCAGGTATGTTTAAGCCTTTGTGACAGGCCCAATGAGTAGTCCATCTGAAGTTAAGCAGGTGTTAGTTGCTTGCATATTTGGCCCTGGAGTATTGTCTTCACAGAGGTATTCTCCATGGAGGTTGTAATATCAAGATAGAGGTGTTTTACGGTGCTTCTTTCTTACAACTGCCTTTGTCAATGTTAGTTGTTCAATATCCCAAACCACTTGCTTCTGTGCTTACAAATTTTAGGTGAAAGCAATTAACTTCTGGAAATGATAATATTTTTTATAGGGGTAGTAGTTTCATGTTTTGGATGGAAATAGCCATCTGTTAAATAACCCTGCATAGTATTATTTTTCCTTTGCCTTAAAATATGGAAGAAACAGTGCATTAGTGGCCCTTTGCTACAGAAACAAAACAAAAACCTCTTTGTTCCCTTATAGCCCTAAACTTTTTTATTTTAAGGCACTGCAAAGAATAGCTTTTCAGATACAAGGCACTTTCCTTGGTTTGGTTTCTCTTTTTTTTCTTTATGTCAAGTTTGCTTTTCTTGTTGTATTTTGTTGTACTTTGTTTTACGTTGCGCGTTGCTAGGACCTGGATAAGACCCAGGACGACTTACTGAAACACCAGGCTAGCATTAGTGAACTCAAGCGCAATTTCATGGAATCCACACCTGAGCCACGCCCAAATGAGTGGGAAAAGCGGCGTATCACACCTTTGTCACTACAGACACAAGGGGTATGTCACTGCAGACTCTCAGCAGCATGTTTCCGTACAACACTGTAAATTCAGTTTGTCCTTTCTTTGGCTAATGTTATATTTGTTCATACTAAATTTACATGAACTTTTTATCTCTTACAATTGGACTTGACTTGAAATAACATGTGGCGTCTTCTTCTACAAGAAAAACTGAATTAGAATCACTAGAAAAATATGGAGTTGATGGCACTATTTTGCTGTGTGTTAAGGATAGCTTAAATCTCACACTGATATACTCAAGTCAATGGAGATTTTTCAGTGGCAGTAGAACTTCTCCCTCTAACTCTTCATAGACAGCTTGTGCATAAATACACACACAGCCTGTGTGTTGTTTCAGAAGCACCTTACATGATCACTTAATTTACAGTGTTGACTTCTTCAGGATCTATTTAATGTAGTTAAAATTTACTCACCTTAATGTCCAAGGGTCTGTAAAATGAATTAATCTACTTTTTCTCTATACCTCCTTCCTGACTTGAACTTAAAGCAGCAGTTTGGAAAATTATTTTCTATAAATACCATCCTGAATGCTTGTGGCAGAAAAAAAACCCCTCTACCCAGATAGATTTCTCTTGCTGTTGTGAAACTTTTAGGTTTATGAGGAGTTATTTGCTGTTTCTTTCATAGAGTAGAAGGACAAATCGGTCTTTAAAGGAAATCAGTTTATCTTGTGTAGCTATCCTTTTCTTCTGCTATTGTCAACACCCTTCCCTCCTAAATGCATTGTGGTCCTACCCCATTAAATTCTTAAGGATTCTTTTCATTCCCAGAAAAGTGAACTTCCCTTTAAGCTTGCTTGATGCTACCAAATGATTTTTATTAGTAAGGTGATATTTCAATAAGATGCTTAAGCAATCTGACCTGTCAGTATGCACATACAGATAATAAAGTCACTCTGTGGATCACTAATGTCCACAACACATTGATTCGTTTAATAGCTATGAATGTCTTTTATCTAACTGTCCATTTTAACCAAACAGTGTAGCTTAAGTTTTGTGATGTGACTGTGTATTGTGTTGATTACTTTGTATTGAAGTTGAGGCCCTTCCAACTTTTTATCTCTGGGTTGTTTATTTTTCCTCACTTGGTATGTTCTGTCACTTTCAGATGGTTTGGTTTTATGTTTATATGTAGTGTCTGTCTGTCTCATTGCCTGTTGATTTACACTGGTTTTATAAAATGAAAACCAAATAGAAAAAAGGAGACCACATTTTCCAAGTGAAAACCCTGCCTGGGAAGGAGAAGCAATGGACTGCAATGCCATGGATTGCTGGAGCAAAACCAGAGGAAACAAATAAGGTGGCTGCCCTGAAACCTACTGCCTTTTTGCTGTATCTGCTATGGACTAGCTTGGGCACTTCTTTCTTTTTTCCTCTTTTTTCCTGAGCCAGCACTGAAAGGAAATGGTTGAGTTGTAAACCAGGATCTGTGTGCATGTATGTGTGCGCGCGTGTGTGTATGTGTGTATATATATACACACATACATATATGGATATCAGCAACATTCTGCTTAAGCACCAAACTATCTGTAGCTGTGAGGTTCTGAATGGCTACTGCTTGGGAGGAAAACCAATTTTCCACAAGAAAATTACAGTATTTTGTGTGACTAGGATGACAGCAAAATGTGCACTTCTCTTCTCTATGGAAATAATTGTCTGCAGTTGTTTAACACTTCAGACAAGAACTTTTGATTTCTGTTCACTACTTAATCATTATTCAAATCAATAATGCTGGAAGCAGCTTCATTTCAAAGGCAGCTTGGTTCTGAGTACCTCCACGCTTCCGTACCTCTCTTTTAATCTAGGAACTTGTTTACCATCCATGCAGTGGAAAACATTGCATAACCAGTGGGACTGTTAGCAGTGTGATAGCAATGGTGGGTAACAATTGTGATGTTGCATTTTTACATCACTTTTGGCCTATTTTCCACCACCTAGGAGCTGGGAGAGAAGAGGGTTACTGTAAAGCTTGCAGTGCCACTGCAGTAACATATTTAAATACAAGGGGTTGGTTATAAACTTGCTGCTATTACTAGACAAATATGTTACTCAGTCCTGTTCATGGACTGTATGTTTCCTTGCCTGTCTTTTTGGAATAGCTGGACAATAGATGAGAATAAAGCTGGGATGGTATTGCTAATATTCTCTTTTCTTCCTTCTTTTACTCCAGTGAAAACACTTGCAAATAAGTAATTTTCTATGTACGAGAAATATTATTTTGGGTACATCTTGTTTGTGTAGCTACACTTTTGTATCACCATATTCTCAAATGCACAGCCTCTGTGACTTACGTATAACAGAAATTATGAAACACTGATATTAGAAGTAGATATGTGAAATTTTGTCATGTTATAGATGCTTACAATATTTTAACTTCTTATAATCCATTCCCCCTTACTCACTGCTTGTAAATAGCATTTCGTGATAGTGTATGATTATAGACTGGAAGGAATTTAAATATTTTCAGATTGATACTTTCTTGCAACTTGAGTGATTTGATTAAAACTGTCAGTTTTATCAATACATTTAATCATTTTATTAAATGCCTTCTCAGGGAATAGAGGTTGCATTCTCAAACAAATAGTGAGATTGGGGTTTTCCTTATAAAAGATTAGAAGACCTAAAAATGTGAAGGTGGTAAAATGCAAAAAGATGTGGTGTGTGCCTGTCTATAATTATATATGTAGATAATAGACGAGATGCCCACAGTTTGACCATATAACACAAAGTTGGGGTATTTTTTTCCGTGCCTTTTTACTACTTCGAGTTAGAAAACATATAGTACCAGAATACAGTAGGTCTATCATGAATTTTTTTTACTCTAGATGTAATCTATTAATAGAGGAACACTTACTGGGCACAGTAAAATAGGGAAAGTAAATCAGGGTACAGCACGTGTTGCCCTGATAGCTATTCAATGTTGCATGAGGGCAGATTTAGTAGCTCACTTTCACGTTGAATTTTCCTAGTCACTGTTGAACTATATTTCAAATTATATTGTAGGGGGAAAAAATACAGGATTTCTTTTTCTTTTCTTCCTCTGTTCTTCTGCATGCCGTATGTGTTGTATATGCACGGTAGCATGGTGTAACTCGTGTCATTTCAGATTCTACAACGCTCCTCACGTGGCTGGTCCACATGGGCTGCAGCTGTCTGCATGGCACCTTGGCTTTCCTCTGGCATGTGATTCTCTGTAGTACCTTTCTCTGAGACAGCAATGCATCTTGTTGAAAGCTATCAAAGTGTGTGTCATGTCCACATTAGCTATTTGTTAGATTATTGGCTTTTTGTTTTAATGGTTCTTTCTTCTAAGTTACTACAAGGGCGTGTGGAAGGAAAACTGGAGTAAAGAATTTTAGCCTTTTCAGAGGCTTGTACCCACATGAATTGTACAAGTTTGCTTTTACCGTACAGATTTATAGTACCACAAAGTAGACCAGACTGAAGATGATTTATGTGTTAAAACAATGTTTGTTTTCCCAGTAGAATGGGAAATGCTTTTAGAAAACAGGTTCTTTAATAGAAAGGAATGTGCTTGGGTTGTTTAAGCATATGAAAAGCACAGGTGTATAACCTGTGTTATAAATAAAACCTCATTTGAGCTTTGTGGGTATGTGTCATTCAAAGCAAATGCATTTGACTGCCCTGAAGCTCTGAGCCAGTCGGGCACTAGGACGTTTTAAAAGGGAAAAATCCTGGTAGTAAATACAGAATTTCTACATAACTGATGTGATTGGGAAGTCCATGGAAATACTGATATCGGTAGTTTTTATTGTGCAGTGTGCACGGTCGAAGAGGGGAGTGTTGGACCAGGACTTTGTAGAAGCGTCAACCCGTTCTTGTCCTGTCCCCGTTTCTCCCCGTTTCACGCAGTCTGTCCCCTTCCCTCTCCTCCCAGCCGACTCCTCTGTCGTTTCTCTCTTGCCAGAGCTTTCCTCCGTGGGTCGCTGTCTAACTCTTTCCTTTCCCTTCTCCGCCTCGTCTAGAGCCTGGAAGAGGAGATAACCTCCATCCTCTTCGGCCGGGCTGGCTCGGGGCCGGCAGAGGGCGCTGCGGGGGAGGCGCCGCCGCGACAGGTGCGGGCTCTGCCCTGGGCGAGCAGCCTTTAGGGCTCAGATGGCGCGTGGAACTTTGTATTCTTGGCCTTCGAGCTCAAATCTTGCAGCAAGACATTCGCTGAAATATACATTTGACCGAAATAAAACAACACGTAGGCTTTTCCGATACATTCATCGCAGATCGCTTTGTTACAGAATGAATACTAATATAACTGCTTTAATCTCATTATTTTGGCTCCAAACTGAATACTAACGGGATCGTCTTGGTAATCACGTATTGCTATTCTGACAATGTACCCCCTAAGCAGTCTCCCTTTTGTTACCTGTTCAAAAGTCACAGACCAGAGATGAACAGCTAATAAAATCTTTCAGTAGTTTTTTTTATTATTATTTTGCTTGTTGATAAACTGATAGTAAAATGTTGAATAGGTATGGATTTTTTTTTACTTTCCTGTGGTGCTATTTGTTCCAAATTCCTGACTTAACCAAGCAAAATAACTGTCTGGGTAGCATCACTGACCAGCACATTCATGCTTTGCTTGTCTTTCATAACTAAAATCTTAAGCCGGCTGAAACATGTAGAGTTAGACATTACTAGGCTAATTCTTGCCTACTGTTAAATGGAATATTTCAGTAAAAGGAATGTAGTTCTAGGAGTCTTGCAGTGATTATACAGTATCTGTCTAATATCATATATATGTCTTCTTAAAGCTTGCTTGGGGTATGTTAGATTGTTCAAAAAGGTTATGCATTGATTTTTGTCCTCTGATTGCTTTCTGTTTCACAGAGACATGCTTCCAGAGCAGAAGGGGCTTGTACTGGAGTCAGCGATGCTGATAAGGTTCTCCTGATTTTTTCCACGGTTAAATTTGCCTCTAACTGTTTCAATCCATCTTCATTCTTTATTTCCTTTCTTTCAGTTAACCATCACAACCATATTTTGTCTTCTACATGACATGAACCAGTCATCAGCTAATTTTGTTTCCTGCATTTTAATTTATTCATATGCTTTACTTTTGTTTTTCCTCATCCATGTTTTTTGTGCAGAGGTCACATGAGACTCTGGCCATAGTGGAGGAGAAGAAGCAGGCAGAGGTTGGGATAGAAGAAACAGTAGTCGTAGATGAAACCAACAAAGGGAAAATGCAAGTTACCATTGATGCTGGGGAAACATGTAAGGTGGAGCATCTGTCAAAAAAGGACTCTTCATCATTGCCATCAGATAGTAGCAGCAGCAGCAGTAGTAGTGAGAGTGAGGATGAAGAAGTGGGAGAATACCGGCCACATCATAGGGCAGTTGAAGAAGTCATCAGGGAAGAACGTGAAGAAGAGGAAGATGTGAAGAGAAAAGAATGCGAAGAAAAACAGCATGTGGAATGCACACCAGAAGACAGTAAACTAAATGTACCAGTTGAGCACACACAAGTTACAGCTGAAGATTTGGTCCAGGAAAATGCAGTTACTGTAGCTACAGAAGAAAAGAAATTGTCAGAGGAAATTAAGCAAGATTTAGGGGAAGAAAAAGAAGAACAGTTCAAACTCAATGGAGATGTCTCTCATATTGACACTGATGTTGCACCACAAATAATTTGTTGTTCTGAGGTAAATGGTAGTAGAACAGTTTGACAACTAGATTAAGCAGAGGTTTCTTGGGGTCAAAATATACCTGCCTTTCTTCTTCTCGTATTCCTCCAGCTCTTCAGGCATACAGCAGTATTCAGATCATTTGGAAGGGGAAACCATTGATGAGCAGTGAAATTCTGTCTCCTTCAGTTATGGTTTCTGACTTTTTGCTAGAACTGAGTGAGAATCACCAGTAAGGCAAACCTTCCGAAGACTGCCATCTCCTTTTTATCTCCCCATTATTTTATATGCACATACATAATGTATGTTTATTGTTTCCAATGTTTTAAGTCTTGTCTTGTCTATTTGTCAATTGTTTTTGACATGTCCATGACATGTAATTGTGATTGGAAAATTACTGGCAATTAACATTAGAAAATACCCGTCACTATTTTTTTTGTTCCATTTTCCCCCTTATTACTCACTGGTTTTCTAGCCTTTTTTCCCCTTTTAATGTTATGAATTTATAGACTAGAATAAGTGCTGAGAGCACTGTGTTGTAAGTAATGAGGCATATATCACAGTGTTACTATTTAGTCTTCCAGTGCAGTAGATAATTAGGGAGGCATGCATTTATTTCAGTCACAATCAGCTGTTTTAAGCCAAACAAGGTCAAAGGGTTTGTTACTGTGTAATTGTTATAAGGAAGCAGAAGAGAGAAGAACTAAGCACAGAGTTGCATCTCTGTAAGTCAACGTATGATCTTCTGCTGAGTTTTTCAGTAATCCGGTGGGTTATTTCCTAGTTGTCTACATGCTTGTTCTTGGCTTTTTTGGTTTTATTTTTTTTAATTGCACTCAAATCTGAAGAACTTACCCTCTTGCTTTGGTTTTCTTTTTGCATACACGGGTTTTCTGATCAATGATGTGAAAGAGCTAGTTCATAAGACTTTCAGAAGTTGCAGACACTCACACTTCCTAAAATCATAGGTAGTTAGGAAGAAAGGAAGAAAGCCTGCTGTCTGTGGAAGTGTGTGTGAGGGTGAGAAGGAATGACTCTTTTCCTCTAGATTTCCCTCCATGTGCATCCAAAACCAATGGGAGATAGCAGCTGATGCATGTAGGAGGATATTAAGAAGCTTTTACTAGTTATGGGGTTTTTATTTCTTAAATATATTGAAAGTCTCCTCTAATAAGATAAGTTACAAGTTCACAGGCTTATAGACCTTTGGTTAACAGTTTGCTTTGGGATATTGTGGAGAGCTCCGTTAGCTAGTGGAGTTGTAATGGTTACAATGTTTTTTTAAGATTGTTGTCCAAAGAAGCTATTAATTTCGGAATTACTAGATTGAATGTAAACTGCTTAAAATCCAGTTCCTGAAGTTGTTTTCTATTCCAGAAATAGTACATACTAAAAAGTTTTTTACATAATTTCCTTGGAATTTCTTGTCTTTATTTGCACTTCGACTCAACCATGATGGATGTTTTCTCAGATTAATTCCAATATGAAGATTGTCTGAAATAGCTGTCACCTTTATGCAAACTAAGGTGTTGGATTTTTTTCCCTAGTGATGTTTTTTTACATGTTTTCAGTTGCTGGATTGCAGCTTGGTTTTACCAGTTGCCTTCTGTGATATGTATTGTTGGCTGAAACACTCAATTTTGAAAAGGTTATTAGGAGATTAAGTTTTCCTCCTACAGGGCTGGTATAGTAGTCTTCAGTTTGCCTGTTTATTGCATGCTTTTTGATTGGGAAGATAGTCAAATACTTAGATTACTGTTGTGAGCTTTTGGTCGTTTTGGTCCACTTTGCAAACCACCTTCTGTCATTCAAATTGATTCATTATTTCTTACACCACAGCCTCCAGTAGTGAAAACAGAGATGGTAACCATTTCAGATGCCACACAGAGAACTGAAATCTCCACTAAGGAAGTTCCAATTGTACAAACGGAAACTAAAACTATCACCTATGAATCTCCACAGGTATGGTGGCTGGGTTACTATAGTGTGTGCAGCTGTTTTTTTCCAGTTATTTGTAGATTGAGCTAGATCATGGCCAGAAAATCCTTTTCAAAAAATATATACTTTTTTTTTTTCCAGCAGCCAAGATTGTTTTAACTATGAATTTGGTAAGTGAAATGCATACAGGCATAGCAATATTACTTCTGAAATTCTAGGTGATGTTTTAATATAAGGACTTAGTTGCTGTCTGCAAATATATAACTCATTTCTAGTTTTGGAAACTTGATTAAGATATCTCATTGCTTCTGAAAGGAAAATATAACTGTGATTATTAATTTTCCACAACAATTAACCGTAACAATACTCTTACATGACTCGGTAAACTTGGATGGCTGCTATGCAGGTTTCGGTTCTAAATGAGCTGAAGAATGCATTTAGTTAGAAAAACCCAGCCTTTTCTGCTTTGGAAACAAAGCTTTTGGATGCCAAATTACAAAATTACCATTTGTTTCTTACAGTTTGATGGTGGTGCTGGTGACAATGCTGGTGTGTTGGTGAGTGCACAGACAATTACGTCAGAGTCAATTTCTACTACCACGACTACACACATTACAAAGGTAAAATATAATAATGTGTCTGAACTAGAAAAAAAAACAAACCCTCAAAATAGTCTTTCTTGATGTTTCTTGTGTATGGTGCTGAGTTATGTGCTTAGTTTTGAACTTTTGTCTTTGAACTTCCTGTAATTTTCTTGGAAAATTACGTTAAAAGTATTGTTTAGGTTGAAGCAAAAGGATGAAGAAAATGCTAAGATGGGAGTTGAAAATTTTCTCCCTGTCCCCTAGACTGCGTAACGGAAAAAGGAAGTTATGATTTGGTCTTGAGAATATTTACTACTAATTGCAACTCAATACCAGTTTATTTGCTTCAGTGCAACAGAAAGCAGTGTTTTGTAGTGTTATGGAATAATTAGAAGGATTTTTTTTTTTAATACCACCTGTAGATGGTAAAAGGCGGGGTATCAGAAACAAGGATTGAGAAGCGTATTGTCATTACTGGAGATGCAGATATTGACCACGATGAGGTGAGTGTGCAAGCTGTTAATACTTCTAGCGTGCTTTTTGTAGTCCAGTGATATCTAGATGATATTTTACAAACCTGAAATGAGACAAAGGTACAGAATTTGAATAAGAAGACATAAAGATCCTGACTGTTAATCATGGCAAAATTAAGTGATTGTGTTTTGTGAATAAGGAGCCTTTAGACTATAACTGAAAGGAAAAACAACATTTGTAACTTTGCATCATGGATCATGTGAATGGATTTCTTACTATTTTTAGATGGATTTCTTTTCTGGGGAGAGACTTAATTTGTTTAGTGCTGCTTTTGCCATTTGTGAAGAAAAGCATTACTAAATAATCTTACTTTGATACATTAATCTATAGAGGTAGGAGTGTCTGTTGTGTTGTCAGCTACATCTGAATGTGTTTTGATTGAAAGCTTTGAAATATATTAAAGCATAAACAGCTTGAATTTAAAAATTAGTTATTGACTTGTGTTTATAGAATTTTGTATAACAAAAGTAATTTTTCAGAATCTTAAGTTTCATGTCTATCAGTATTAAAGCAGTATTTTATGATGTTTTAGAAACTTAAGTTTAAAATCACTTCTCCCTTTCCTATTAAGACTGATTTTTAAGCAGTACACAGGAAAATAGTTGAGAAAGTGCTATTATTTATTCTTTATAGTAATGATTATGGAATTTTTTTTTGTTTTTTTTCATCTAAAACTATGGTAGTAAAGTTCATCACCAGTCCTTGGATAATAGAAATGGAAAAGCCTACCTTCCAGATAGCTACAGTGAATCCAATTCTAACTTTATGAAAGCTGTAGAAATCAGTGTCACAGGATTTAACTTCTTAACCTTAATATACTGAGAGCTCTCACAGAATTTAATTTCTCATTTTCATCTGCCTCCACAAAGTGTCTCTTGACAAGTTGAATCTCTTCTTGAACTTATAATTAAACGATAGGGCTGTTCAGCATCAGGCATGGTTCTTGTCTGTCTTGACACACGTTCCGTGCAACTCAGGGGTCTGGAAAGTTTATACAGTACAACTAGTATACCAGACAATACTTCAAACCATTCTTGAAATGCTTTGTTTTGTGATAAGTGGTAATGAAGTAAAAATGAAATTATAAAATAGGAAGTATAAAATACGGTTTTAATCACTGAAGCTCAGAGCAGCAGTGGGAAACGTCAACAGACTTAGGAAATCTCTACCACTTTTTCTTCAGTGGATGTGCTGCCCTTTAGATGCACACACTACAGACTGGATGTTTATTCTTTTGTCTTTTAGCTTGGAATATTGTAGAAGACAAACTAATAAAAAAATTTTGAGAATTAATACTTCAGCAAACATCAGTATTGTACCAGTGCACGCTTTATTTTCTTCTGTACATATCTCTTTACCAGGACTTCAAATTCATTATCATCATTAAGGTGGCTAATGTTGGTGTTTCCCTTCTCTCTTCAGAATTAGTTATTTTTTCTCCACTTGCCCCCTCTGGCTGAGGAAATTTTCAAAATTAATATAAACCTTTCTGGTTGCATAAACTGCCTTCCAGTTTCTTCTTCCTTTTCTTGCGTCGAGTTGCAACGGTAATACAGCTCACTGAAATAAGGTTCCTATCAGGGGAAGAAATAGAAGGTCACAAACTGTCTTTCACTTCTTATCCATCCTAGGATGCTCTTATGTGGTTGGCTGTAAAGCCTTGTGTAGAATAGGATTGAACATTTTCAGTTGGAAAGGACCTGCACTGATCATCTAATCCAGCTGCCAGCTGTATCTCTCAAAATAAAATTTCTTAAAACGTGGAGGTAGGATCATAAGGAATAAGGATATAATTCTTATATCTACATTTCCCTGAGTTAAACTAGAGAAAGTTCTTGTAAACTAGTAAGAGGAGAAAAAGGAGATTCTTGTGCTGAAAAATAAATTTCTATTATGATCTCCCGACATTTCAGCACTGTACTTAGTATGCATTCCAAAGAATCTTTCTGTTCTGTTCAGGAAACTGAAGGGAACCCTTTTTGTACTGTGAATGTTCTTTTTAAGTTTTTGTTTGGCAGATCTGTTGCAGAAGCTCAAAAACTTCTGAGGTATAGGAATACTTTTATTTCTTACGGAATGAGCTAGAAAAGTTACAGAATAAATTTATGGTTATTTTTTACTTCCTGAACATTTTGATGAACCTTTGTCATAATGGAGTTTGGGGATTTTCTGCTGGGTTTTGGGTGTGGGTTGGTTTTGTTGGGTTTTCTGTTACTGTTTTGGGTTTTAGTTGAGGTTTTTCCCCTCCGAGCCCTCAGGTTCAGGAATTTAGAGTTCGGAACAATTATAAAGAAATTTTCAGTGCTATTCATCCATTCTCTGGTCCCACATCTTTGTCTTTCAGCTGTTGTGGATTTACGTATTTTGAATATATTTGCAGGCCTTGGCACAGGCAATCAAAGAAGCCAAAGAACAGCACCCTGACATGTCTGTCACAAGAGTGGTGGTGCACAAAGAAACTGAAGTTGCTGAGGCAGATGAAGAGTAAAATCAAAAATGTCCTCGAGCTAAGACTTGCGGTAAGCTTATGTATGTAATTAACATAAGAAAATGTAGCATCAATTTTTTGCTGCATCCTGTAGTAAAAGGCTTGAAAAATACAGGGGATCTTTCATAAATGATGTCACAAAAAATGGCAAGTTGAAACAGACACTGATAGACTGTTGGTGTAAGAATTTTTATCGTGAATCTAATCTGAGATTAATCGGACATCTTCCTGTATGTGTCTCTGAGTTTTGTCACAGTACTTTCATGGCATCTCCTACAATGTCTGGTTAAGTTGTTTTAATTTCTATTGGAGTGAGTTTGAGCTATTTCTGCAAAACATGAAGTATTTGTCACGTTTTTCTGTTTAACCTGTGTGATTACAGTCTTTGCCTTACATCTTGTTTGTTTAGAGGAAGACTATAGGGAATTCCTAGTAGTGAAAGGACCTACTTAGATGTTTTGGTTTAGTCCTCTACTTCTTGATCTGAAGCACACTGAAATATTTAAGTTTTTATCATTTTTCCCAAGCAAGGAGGTAAATGCATTGCAAACTGAAGTTTTAAAACCTTATATCAATTGAAAGAGGTAATTGAAGGCATCTCGGCTTATTAGGCCCTCATTTCTAGGAATGAAAAGATCAACCAACCTGAAAACAACAGAAAAAAAGCCCAAATGTATGAAATAACCTGCTCCACTTGATACATTCAATAGGCAGATTGGAATGAACATTGACTAAATTTCCTCTTGCCCTCATTATATGTAGTGTCTTAGAGCTCAGGAACTATTTGGGTATGTTGAGTGTCAGATTTCTTTTGCTTGTCACCCTGGTTGATGTCGTGAAAGTGAAACTTCACATTTTTCAAACTTGATGACTTTGTTAGTTGTAGATTCAAATTCAAGGAAAAGGTATCGCTTGAAATGGTTTAACAATGGGAGTTACTTAAAAACAGATTAAAAATAAAAGTCAATGTTTTAAGCCTTCCTTTGGGCACACCTTATTTTCTTCTGATACATCTGTTTAGCTAGAAGAGCAGATGTATTATTGGCACATCTTAAGACAGAAAGCTCTTTTAATAAGCATTGTGATCAATGTTACCATAGGAACACAAGGTAAAAAAAAATTGTATTTTTGTTACAAATGAGAGTTGTCATGATTCTTATTTCCTAAGTGACTTATATAATAGCGGTTGTGGCCCATGGAAAAGTGTTCTAGGTCCTGTATGGGCATGCATTCCCTTAATATCGAATGAAACTTTTTACCGAAGGAAACTACCTGTTATAAACTTCATGCTGCAGCTTCAGGAGACTTCTGGATATTACAGATACTATTCACAAAGTGCCAGGAATGTATGTATGAACAATGAGTCACTGACTTGATAGCAAATTTATGTAAGTTGCTATAAAGACAGAATGTACATCACATAATCCTGATAAATTCTCATGTTCAGAAGGTCAGTTTCATTCTGGTGCCCAAGTTTTGTAAGAGCTGAAGAAATCACTGTTGGGTATCACTTCTGTGATCCTGAGGAGAAAATATGCAAGATTCAGTTTGAGAGGTCGTGAAGTGCATCAACTGGATGCTACTCTCTTAAAGATGACTAATGTCAAGGAATATGTGGCATATTTTCAGTTGAAAGATATAGTCAAATGCCTTTGTTTGTTTTATCTACCTCTGAGTCTTGCTTTTTTTTAACATTGGGATTAGAAGTGGAGGGGCTGATGTGGCTGAGGAAAGGGAAAGCTTAAGATATCACGGAATCACTAGATTGGAAAAGACCCACAGAATAATCAAGTCTAACCATTCCTATCAATCACTAAACCATGCCCCTCAGCACCTCATCCACCTGTCCCTTAAAAACACCTCCAGGGAAGGTGACTCAGCCACCTCTCTGGGCAGCCTGTTCCAGTGTCCAGTGACCCTTTCTGTGCAATTTTTTTTCCTGAACCTCCCCAGTGGAGCTCGAGGCCATTCCCCTTGTCCTGTCCCCTGTCACTTGGAAGAAGAGGCCAGCTCCCTCCTCTCCACAACCTCCTTTCAGGTAGTTGTAGAGAGCCATGAGGTCTCCTCTCAGCCTCCTCTTCTCCAGGCTAAATAACCCCAATTCTCTCAGCCGCACATCGTAAGGCCTATTCTCCAGCCCCTTCACCAGCTTTGTTGCTCTACTCTGGACTCGCTTCAGAGCCTCAACATCCTTCTTGTGGTGAGGGGCCCAGAACTGAACAGAGTATTCCAGGTGCAGTCTCACCAGTGCTGAGTACCTATGTTACCACCTGTTGACATGTTATAATCAGTAAGAGGCTACATGTTGTGAGATCCTTGGAAGAGATTTTCCTCCATTGAGAAGTATGTGTTGGCGTAATTGTTTGTTCCCATCACTTCACACACCAACTCTTACGGGAGTTTATCCTGAACTTCTGCTACCTGCAGCACCGCATAGAGCAAAGTGTTTGAATACCATGAAGTCAACAAGGTTAACGGTAGAATCATAAAATCCCTAGGATGGGAAAGACCAACCGTATATCTGTCCACTACTAAATCATATCCCCACGCACTTCATCTACCTGCCTTTTAAATAAATAGGATGTTTGCCTTCTGCCTGCTGATATTTTATTCCTTTGTCCATCAAAGTGCTTGAATTTGCTTTTCTTGGCCTACAGTTTGTGCTGGAACTATGATTTTTTTAAATTATGTGAGTTTTTAAATTATATTTATAATTTTGGGGCAATTTTCCTCTGAGTTTGCTGAGAAGCTGGAGATTTTACATCAGAATGGAGCTAAGTTTGAGGTGTTTTGGTCAGATTATTGTGTGTTTGAAAAAAGCAGTAACATTTCTGTAGACTTGTTTTCTGTAATAAAAGTGAGATATGTAGCATTCTAGATTAATTGAACAAATATTTTTATTTATGCACTAAATTGTGGATTAAAATTTTTGGTAAATTGTGCAAGAGGTAAATTAAAACACCATGGGAATTTTGGGGAGGGAAAAGTACCAAGAACATCAGTGATAAACTGAACTACTGTTTACCTTATGACTGAAGGGAGCTTTAGTTAAAACAACTTTTTTTATTAAATGACCCTCCCCCGGAATAACCTGTATGGGAAAAATTACTTTTTGACTCTGTGACATTCATTAAATATCCTTTATGAATGCTTGTATAATCTTCCTCCTCCTTTTTCTTCCAGAAGTAAAAATGATACTGACCGTGTTTATGACCATGAAGAACTGTAATCATTCCAAGTCATCACTACTCTGCGGAATTCACCAAGCCTAGCAATGATGACCACACGTTCAAGAACTAAATGCCAATACCAAACTCCATTTTAACATCTTTGGTCTATATTACATTACATTCTATCTTGTTTAATTTTTTTTATAACCACTTCTTAACAATCTTAGATTTTTTTTAAATGACATTTTAGAAGGTATGATCTTCTTTTACACAGATACTTGTATTTTTTAAGCTCATCCTTAAGTATATGAAAGTGAACAAAAAAGTCTGGAAGGCGTTGTTCACTGGAGCAAGTGGTAATTGTGTGCGGAGATCTTAACTAATTTAGATATAGTATTTTCCAGCTATTTCAAGTGAAATCTCTTACTGGAGTAATTTACAGATACTTTTTTTCAGATAATTCAGGTAAATATATGATATTTCATAACAAAGATTTTTATAAAATGCAACATTTCCTAAAATTTGGAAAAGGATATTTCTTTGGATAAATTTTTTACTGTAACTCTGTAACTCTTTCTGTTCTAAGATTCTCCTCTCTGGAGCAGAGATGGTGTGATGGTCTGTAGAGGAGAAGGAGTTGCAGACTTTTCTTCTGACTGAGCACTGTGTTCTTTTTGCACTTTGGTGCCAATGGTCAAATTCTTGCAGATGTTTTGTTGTCTGCAGCATTCCAGATAAGGAAAGAAGGAAGTAAAAAAAATCTTTTTCTTCTTCCAACAAGAGATGATCTAGGCAGCTTAAAACCTTAGTGCTTTTTTTCTTACTGCATCCAAACTTCCAACATTTCCATTATTTGAAAACACGTTAGAATGCTTACTTTTTATTAAACTTCATTGTCTCCATGTTAGAACTGACTTCTATTATTGAGAAGGTATACGTTTCAGATGCTTTGTGTAATGGTTAATGCAGGTTTTAGGATACAGAGTAAAAGTGTATGATGGACTCTATTCATTAAGTAATAAGACAGTATCATCATTTGAGATTGCCATTGAAAAAGCCTGTTAATTATTTCTGATTTTATTTTTATTTTGCTTTTGCAGGGTGGTTGTTTGGTTGTTTTTGGTTTGTTTGATTTTTTTTTGCTGTTGACTCTGTGTATAGTTAAAATGCCACATTAGATTTATAGCAGCTTGAGGTTGTATTAAGTGATATTTTGCTCTCTGTAATTCTGTTAAAAAAAATAAAGTTGTTTATTCTCTGTATGACTTTTGGGACTTGAACATAAGCTTGGAAGATACTTAAAGTGAACAAATCAGTTACAAGAACTGCAATTATAGGAGCCACAGAACGTTGGCGTGGGGATTAGTACAAGTAATCTCCAAGGTGACCAGAGGGGTGGCCTCTAATACTTACACTAAAGTTACCGGGTTATCTTAGACATGTTCCAGTAAGCATCCTGGTTTCTGCAATTCAGAGAAGAAATCTTCAGATGTCAAAAAAGACAAGGTTTGTACAATGCACATCAGTCTGCAAGTGGTTTTAGAGTTCGTTGAGTTGAGACATAGTACGATCTTCAAGTAGCAACAACAAAATCGCAATACTTCTTATTGCATTCTTTCATTTCTGAGCAATGTATTGTTGGTGCTATTCTCATCTTAGATTGTTGCCATCTGTCAGCATGCTTCCTCAACAGAAATTCCTATTGCTTTTAGCTTCATATAATTTGAATAACAGAAGACAGCAGTAACCAAGATGTTGATTTATATGTGCATGTAGACATTCACAGTTACATCCTACCTTATCCAGAAAAACAGCACAGAACAATATTACCTGCTTTTCTTCATAAAGAGATATTCGACCTTTCAAAAGGGAGAAGAGAACCCCACCTAGCCACATAACGTAAGAACACTGTCAGAACACTGTCCTTGAGTTAGGGAGGTTGTTAAGGAAGTTTGGGATATATGAGTGGGGGTCAAAATGGAGACAGGAAGTTAAGGGGGTGTTTTCCTGGTTTTTTTTTCTTACAAAACTCTGTAAGAAAGCTTTATACAAACTTTGAGGCATTTTTGATTTAGGGTAGTGTTAGTTGCAGAACTTCTTTGAAGAGTAGGCAAGCATATTATTTCAATTTCTTATTGAATCTTTCTGATTTGCTAGATGTGCAATTGTATTTAATCCTTGAAACTGCACATAATACTGAACAATATTTCTCTCAATGAGAGCTGTATTTCTTCAAATACTAAATAGAAACTTTTGTCAGGGAAAAACTAGTACTGCTTTCAGGTCAGCAAAGCTTGTACATAGCTATTGCTTCCATTGATGAAACATGTACTAATTAAAAAAAAAATGTTGCCATGCAGAAAAGCTTAGGCCTCAATTGTGTTCAATCCTTAAAAATAATCAAGCTTTGCAGATTCAGTTTATATGTAATTATGCAAATGTTCTAGAATATTGTGCAATTCTTGTGAGTTTTCATTAGGTTTGGGGTTTTTTTTAAATGTATCTGTAGCAAAAACTGTGACCTGCAACAAAAGAAATTGTTCTCAAGACACATCATAAGCTGGCTTTACAATACTGAGGCAATTTCAAATACAGGTCCATTTAATGAGAAAATACTTCAGTTATCTATTCTGCTTAAATACTGAGAAAAGTGAGTCATGTGGATCCTACACAAAAACACTTAATACATCTTTATTTTCAATCAAGGTCACCTAAGTGTTCATAATAATCGCTGAAATTGTTCTACAGGTTGTTGCCTAGATTAAGATTTCATAAAGTACAAGGCAGAAACTGGTGACAACTTCAGAAATAAACTACATTGATTGCGCAAAGTGATGAATAAGGAAGTACAAAGTGTTTCTCACAGTGTTCCGTTTGAGCTCAGGCTGAACGGCAACTTTTAGTTTGGCCATGGGAAAATAACTAAATGATAATAAATGAAATGCTGTGACGGAGGTCAGCGTTTGTGAGATTTCATAGTGATCAAAACAACTAACTTTGACCAGCATGAAAAGGGAGCTTCTCAGCTTTTACACGTGTTAACAGTGGAAGTGTGCTGCTTGGAGCAGGTGGTGTGTCTCACTGTTGACCTGTCTACACCTCTGGAACATGTGAAACTTGGGATTTCAGGCTGTTCAATTGGCTTTTATGCTGTGCTTGGAAAAGATATTAGATTAGAAATATTAGTATGAATTACAAGCATTAGCAATGCTGCTGATACTGGTAGTGTTTGTACTGCATGAAGGAAATCCTACAAGAGTTCTTGGAGGTAAGTGTATACAAATGACTACACTGGGTGAGGCTAAATGACTAAGAATGCCAGAATCCTATCTTTGACTGAGGCTACTGGTAGTTGCCTAGGGATGTGTTTTAAAATAAATGCTGTAGTAGAAAGTAGTGTTTTCTAAAATTACATCTTTTGGCAATTTTCAAAAACTGGTCTCAGCCGTTTGTATTTATCTGCCTCAGTGGATTTTTGTTTTATATGTTTACTATTTGCTTTCCAAAAAAAATTTGTCTGGTAGGCACTTCTCCCATTCCATATATCTTAAAAAACACCAATCTTTATTTTGAAACTGTCTCTGCTAGCTTCATCTGGTAGCACTGCTGCAGGTATCACAAGATATGCCTAACAGTTGTTCTCTCTTTAGTAATTCCCCAGGCAAAAGCTTTTCAACAATTCTTCATCATTCTTATCACCTTTCTCTGTACCTTTCCTATTTAAATGTTAGGACCTTAGATTCTGTTCCTGGAAGTGAAGAAGCAGCAATCACAGACAGGCAGGATGGTTTTAAACATGCTTACTGGCTGTCAGTGGTGGTGGAATTGTAGCTTCACGTTATTGCTAGTGAGAAGAAGACAAGAAGGTTCCTCAGTAACAGCAATGAAGGCAAATTATTTCCCTGCAGTCACTATATATATATATATATACACACACACACATTTAGACAATGTTTTTATAATTTATCTGGACAAACATTTGGTTCTATCATGTCATTTAAAGACACCTTTGTTTTCAAAGAAGTGGTATAAGATACCATAATTTATTTCAAGCTGGTAGCATGAAAGCAAAACATTTTTCAATGCTCTTCAGTAACAGAATGGGAAATGGCAAGGCCTGAGGATTTTCATGGCATGTTGCAGGATCTTGAATGAGAGATCCAAATACCTATGTGGTATTCTTCAGTATTTATGCCACCATTCCCCAGTAAGATGTTGAAGAGTAATGTCACTTTCCAACAGTTTAAACCTCTCTCTTCCTAGTCATTTTGTGAAATGAAAAAGATTGATTTCATATTGTGGTAGGGCTTGCTAAACTTAATTTCTTTATCTTTACATGGAGTCCAGACCAATCTTTTCTTGAGTGGTGGGGGAATGGATATTTGGGATTGGGATGTGAGAGGATGTGTGTTATAATTCCTTCAACCTCTGATAAGTAGCCAAGATCACTGCTTTACTATTGGAATAATAAGTGTTCTAAAGACTACTAGTTCAATATTCTTGTGGTTTCAAAACTCAGCATGAGTTCTTTTGTTTCCTGGAACAAATATATTTTGCTTCCAAATTCTATGGAAAACATACTTTACAAAATCTGTAATCTTTTCCAAAGTGTAGAAGCTAACAAAAACAAGTCAGTTTCCCCTAATTACCCTTCCCAGGTCCATAGATATTGGTGTGTGTGTTATGAACTTCCTATTTATGCATCTTCAAATTAATAAGACTGCCTTCTTTATATACGCCTTCTCACTTCACTCAGGAGCTCATTGTGTAGCTTTCTTCTCAGTAGGTTAGTGAAGGGTTTGTGAGCAAGGTAGTTTCCCTCCCCTTCTCAGCCTCCATGAATCCTGTATCATGTAAGGGAATTGGTACAGTACACTGCAGGTGTTCTCTGGAGTCTGATGAGTTGCATAGAGTACTTTTTAGTTGGCCTTATGTGAGAAAACAAAACTGTTACAAGACCTTTTTGAATAGCAGCAGCTGTTTCCTTTGTATAGCACAGCACGGATTTCTCCTCTTGGTTTTGTTTTCCTTAGTGGTATTTATCTGCAGCTGGTTCTTTTTAAACCTGCAGAGCTGGGTACTGGGTTTAAGCTTGCTTCCTGAGACATGAATCTCCCTTAATATCTTTCAGTTCTTGCGTTTCTTCTCTTTTTGTCCAGATCTCCTGGGTTTCTGCCACTGGCTGTGGTAATTCAGGAGGGCTTCTCTGGGGTCTTGTTCCATGGCCAGTTTCTCATTAACTGAAAAATAAACAAAAAACCCCACAAAATTCCATAATAATGTGCTCACTTCCTATGGTGAATTTTTACAAAGAAAAGGAGCTGACATATATTAGTAAGAACTAATCTTATTAAATTAAAGGTGCTTAAATAGCGTGTTCATGTATGTGCTGTGTTTGTAGAAGTAAGTCTTCTGAGTGTGAGATGGGGACTGTGCGTATGCCCAGTGAAGCACTGCCACAAACTATTAACATCAACAGAAATACTCTTCTCGTTTGCCTCCACCAGCACTCAATCAGAATAAAATCCTTAAACAGCTAGGAGAGCAGTTAATTTGTACTGGCAATTTGCATTCTGCTTTACTCTGACAGTGCCATGAGAGCCTCAAATTGATCTGATCCTCCCAGTGCTGCCTGTGATATAGACAGAACAGAAAAAAATTATCTCTGCCCCCATAACCTGGGATCTTCAGAAGAGGATGGTGTTGTCAGAGGCTTAGGCAATGTTTGGAGAGGGATGGAGAAACAAGAAGAAAAAAAGAATGGGAAGCACCTAGTTAGTATAAAACCCTTTGTCATGGGATATTTCCCTTGTCATTGCTGGTTAAGGGGAAAGGTATGCTGTTTTGTTGGTCCTAGTTTTATTTTTAAGGAATCTTGAAAGGATGATGTGAAGATGGGATTTGATATATTTACATGGAGCCTCTCTTGCTGCACAGAGGAAAATGAAATTATGAAACAAGGCAGCCTCGCTTTTAGTAATGCAAATTTGATTTTTTTGTTTGTTTGCTTTGAAAGATCTAAGGAAACGGTCACCTAAATCCTGCTGAATTTCTGAGGTTTTGTCAGGAAGGGACTGTTGGTGAGTCTGTTTTCAGGCTTTTCTGTGGTTAGTTGTTTTGATCACCTGATGTTAATAAGCTGAAGTTGGCTCTGCTTGCCTGTACAGGGAGACCTTCTCTGGACAAGCTGTGAGTTGGCTGGAGGTCTAAATGTGATAAGCTCGACTCTAGAAGTCTCAGATCAAACAATAGAAGGGATTGGAAGTGTAGCTGGGATTGTGATGACCAAAGTATTATGTAGACAGGAATCCATCCATTTCACATCTTTAGCTGATTCTCAGCCAGGTGGCTCCCTTCAAGCACCTACCTCAGCTATGAAAGCAGTGGAGAGGCATGGAAGCAATATTCCTTTGGCAAATTAGTTGCCTATTCGTTCAACTCTTCAAGCCTTGATTGCTAATCTCGGCAAATTTAGGAAACTGATATTTTTATAAACTCAATACAAATCCAAACCCTAAAAATTCAGTGCTTTAAGGGAAGCAGGGTTTAGCATCTGGTTCTGCATGTCAGTTACAGACCTTTAGAAAGTGCAGCTAAGGGATATGTGGGCACTGTGAAATAGGGCAAGCTGATTTGTGTCAGAAGTTGTTCATGCAGCATGAATGTGATAATCTTTGAGGTTTTTTAGATGGGCTGTTTTGGCTTAAAGTATTGCCTGAGCTTTAACAAGATACCTGTACTGATGGGATCCATAACCCACCTAACACTTCCTGTTTTACTTGATCCTAGCCAGAGTAGAAGAGCAAGATCATCACTAGGTAAGAGCGAGTCAGTAGTATCCCAGCTTTATTTCATAATAATAATATGTCTGCTATCACCGATTGACACAGAGGTTATTATTTGTTTCTATCCAAATTCTAATGCGATGATTTTTATTAGGTTCCTTTTCAGCCTTTTTCCAGAAAGATCTCTTGATATTTAGCCATCCCCATAGATACTGAACTGCATGACATTTTGGCACTACGCTATTTTTTGGTGGTGGTTTACTAGTGTGTGAAAAACTGTCAGCATCTTTGCTGTAAGGATAATGTATAACTGAAGAAAGTAACACGTAAGGCACGTTAAGGCGTTAGGCACGCGTAACAGGCTTCCCTAGCTGATTAATTCAGCATCTGAAAAGTCCATCTTGAACAGAACGTGGTTGAGTTGTAGCATCCTGAAGGCAACATCTTTATGCTTGTGTGCAGGCAAACACCCTTTCACTCTGTTATGGCCTTGGGTCTAAATGCCTGGAGATGTTACACAAAGTAGGAAGAGAACTCATTCTTGAAGTTTACAGAGGAAATCTAGGATATAATCTTGGCTCCCCTGATACCCTCTGTTGAGAAAAGGTTCAGAAGGCAGCTAATTTGAGGAACAAACTTAGGCCAGCGTCTGCAAGAACATGGTTTGGAGGGGCTGAAGGAAAGAAAGGATGAAGAGTCTGATCTGAGCATATGCTCAGGCTCGTCTTGGCATCTGGAGGCATAAAATGAACAGTGCAAGTGAGAATCTGCTGCTGGGCCTGATTCAGCCTGAGGCTTAACCCCAAACCTGGAAGGCATGATGATCATCCCATTAAAACTGGATGGTGTGAGGTACAGGGGTTTCCCTTCTGAACTCTGCTAGAGTTGTAGCTCAGTGCATTTTCTGTGCAGGACCAGTCAGGCTTGGTGAGCAGCCTTGATTTGCAGCTTTTGGATGCATTGCACTCAGCATTTACTGGAGGGGACAGTTTCTGGCTTTGGATGTTCTCTGAAGCTGGATAGTTGAAATGTGTATAAGCCAATTTTAGAACAGAAAAGATAGCATGGCAAATGTGCTTTTAGGTACAAAGTAGAAGTCTATACATACCTTTGGAAGAACACAGACATGTACTCAATAATCAACCAGTTACAGGGTGTAATTGCTGTTACCTGACTCACTGAAGACATGCATTGTGAAAGCACAGAGGAAAATGACCTGTACTTTAGCCATCTTATTGTTTCTCTCCATTTTTGTTGCCTCTTCCATAGTGTAGAATAGTGAAATCTTCTGTAGTATGGCTTATAAAACTGGATTTTTAAGTGAGGGTTCAGTCTCAGTTCTAAACAAATTCTTTTAATACATTTCAAATAGCAAATGTCATTAAATGAAGTACAGCTTCAGAAAATTGTGATTGTATTTCTTTTCAGTTTAGTTAATGGTAGCTTGTTGTATTAGAATATTGTCTGCCTACCCACTCATGGCCCTAGAGCCCTGACTCACCTTCTAACAGTTCGATCCAGCAGTAGGCAATTAGCAGCAGGAGGAATACAGTCACAGGCATAAAGATCCCAAAAAAGAAAAAGAAGGCAGGCATCTCCTTCCAAAACATGGAAAGTAGGTAACTTGTGCTCATTTTCCTCTGTAGAAGCTGTGCTGAACAAGATCCTTCAAACTCGGAGTGCGGACCTGTTTTCGTTTGTCCTGCTTTCTTCCTTCTTCCTTCCCCCTCACTGCATCCACATTCTGCCCTTTGCTCAGGCTATTATCTCTTTTTGGACTTCGGTTTGTTTGTGCTGCCTGTGATTCCTCATAGGACTACAGTTCACTTGCAAAATTACTCAACCATGAAGTTTAAAAGAACATATTGAATTAATGTAGGGCTCTGAAACGTTTGGGTTTCAAATAATAGGCATCCTCTTTCTGTATATATTATTGATTTTTACAATAGATGCCAAATGCTCTCTCAGAGTGAAGACCCTGTTACATACATCACACAGATGTACATGTGATCTCTGCTCCAAAGAGTTTTCAGACCAGACCACTGACGCAAGCAGCAAGTGACCAAGTGCATGCTGGGCCAACAGCAGTTTTATTCTAAAGAACAGCTGCAGAACAATGAAATTCAAGAAGGTTTATTTCTTAGCAAAGTGAAAAAAATGTGATATTGGGGGCCTAGATGTGCCAGAGAATTCAAGAACTTTTTAGACGTTCAAGGATACTGGGTTTGAGGTGTTCACTGTGGTCAGTTTTTCCCATCTCGTAATTAGCCTAGAGTTGATCTGTATCTAGGATGCATGGGTTCATTTAAAAAGATGTTTAGTCATTTTATAAACCTTTCTTCCACCTCAAGGTTTCTAAAAACATCTAATTGATAGATTTGACATCTTGGAAGTGCTGTTGCATGCAGGTTGCATTGGTTTCACTGAAGGGCTTGGAGAATCTTGCTGTTTGATCTGACCATGTGCTTGAATTCCAGCAGAGAGGTTTCGGGATGTGGGATATAAGGTCAGTCTACCTGAGCATTCAGTATTTGTCTTATCAAATCTAATACCTAATGAAGGTATCAGGTAACATTAAACATTGTGTGTTCATGGTTGCAGCAGCTTGTGACAGGGACAGAAAACCTGGCTCATTTCGTGTGTTTGAGAGACAGCAAGGGTTTTGTTTGCTTAATACCTAAAAATCTGAAATTGGACCATGAGGATCAAAGTGAAAACAATCATTTTGAGAGCAGTTCTCTGCAGGCATCCAGAAAGGATTACTATGTTATTTGCCTGACTAACTGGGAAGTTTTGAGGGGAAAGTAGATTTTGAGGGGAAAGAGGTGTTTGTGTTCACCTTGTTTTCCTACCCTATTGTTTTCAAAAGGCAAACAACCTTCCTTCATAATCATTTAAGTTCATAATTTTTTAACTGTAACACTTTTGATATCCTCACTTTGTGACAGCCACTGATGGAGAATAGTATGTCCACGGGCAAATTCCTGGGTTTTTTTTCTTTCATCACCTGCTGTTGTGTTTGATAAAAGAACAAATGGAGTGTCTTAGTCTTGCTTATATTTGTTTGGCTTGGCATCTAACCATCACGTCTTACTCTGATTTTTCCTGCTAGATGTTTGACCTCATTCATAAAGTGCTTTATGACCTACTGATGAAAAGTGTGGATTAAGAGCCGGGTGGTAAGGATATTAATAATATTATAAGCCCATTGATTTCCCACTAATTCCTTACTTGCATATATACCTGTCATCTGTGATCCATAAATTCCCTGAACTTCTTTTTTTTTAACACAAAAAAAGTTAACTCAGATTTCTTTTTGGGCTATTGTAAATGTTAGCATTCCAGTCTGCAAAACAGTTACAGTATTTTGATTAAAACTCCTAGATCCTTTTAAAAATTCCTTCCTAACTGGTGTTCTTAAAAAAAAAAAACCACACACACACAAAAACCCCAAAAAATAACCCAACCGAATAACCAATTAGAACCCAGTCTACAAAAGTAAAATCTGCGACTGAATTCCAAACATGGTGACATTATGAAACAAGCCAGGAGGGTATACCTGCATACAAGGGCAAAAGAGTCACTTGCATTTTTTAATTGATTTTCCTTGTGTGCCTGAGATATTAGTTCTTTCTGTCAAATGTGAGTCAGTGTTGATGAAGGAAGCATGTATCTAACTTGCTTTTGTCACACCTTACTGTCGTGGGGCTAGACAGCTGATGGACACAGAGCAGACAGCTTGGATGTCGTTTGTTTCTGATGAGGAAGAATAGGAAAACTTTCCAGCCTTCGCTTTTGTACAATCTTTTTGTGAAATTGGAAGTGTCAGCTCTGATCACAGCAGTGACACAAGGATTAAAACTTCGCTAATGGCTGTCCAGTGTGGCAGACATGTAAAGCATGTTTCAATGCTGAAGCAGGACAAATGAGATCTGAACAGACTGGACCACTGGGCTGAGTCCAATGGCATGAGGTCTAACAAGGCCAAATGCCGGGTCCTGCACTTGGGGCACAACAACCCTATGCAGAGCTAAAGACTGGGAGAAATCTTTTCTAGAAAGCTGCCTGGAGGAGAGGGACCTGGGGGTGTTGGTTGACAGTGACTGAACATGAGCCAGCAGTGTGCCCAGGTACCCAAGAAGGCCAATGGCATCCTGGCTTAGANAGGAGGTTGTGGAGAGGAGGGAGCTGGGCTCTTCTCCCAAGGGACAGAGGACAGGACGAGGGGGAATGGCCTCAAGCTCCACCAGGGGAGGGTCAGGCTGGACATTAGGAAAAAAAAAATTTCACTGAAAGGGTCATTAGGCACTGCCAGGGAGGCTGCCCAGGGAGGTGGTTTATTCACCTTCCCTGGAGGTGTTTAAGGCATGGGTGGACGAGGTGCTGAGGGGCATGGTTTAGTGTTTGATAGGAATGGTTGGACTCGATGATCCTGTGGGTCTTTTCCAACCTAGTAATTATATGATTCTATGAAATGCAGGTGGAAACAAGGTTAAGCATATTTTTACCACAAGCAGTTCTTTTTCTGCCCAGGTGAGTTGGGATGGCAGTGGGTGTGCATGAAGAGGAAGGGACCTTTGCTGCTGCACAGACACAGGTGTTTGGCAGAACAGGGCTTCTGCACCCCAGCAGACCCAGTGTGCAGTGGCAATGCCTTGCATGTCTTTGCAGTGTCATCGCATCTACCACAGTCAAAAGAAAACTGGGAAATTTGGGCCAGGCATGGATTAGTAACACTGGAACATATGGCTTCCTGCATAATCCGTGAAGCTTGGATATATTTTTTGGAAAACAGATGGTTTCATGAGTTTTGTGACTACGTCACTGACTTCTCATGAGTCCAATGAATCATAGAAGCACCAGGCTGGAAAAGACCTCTTGGATCATTGCACTATCTACCACTAAACCCTGTCTCTGAGGCAACAGATTTCTCTTCAACCCCCGAGTGCTGCCAGTCCCACCGGACAGACCTTACTGAAAGCTTACTTTCTGGCTCACAGGAAATTCAGCCATTTCAACATTTCCTTTTTGCTTGAATCAGGAACTAAATCTCCTGTGAGTTTAAGGAATATTTATTTTAGAGCCACTTAAACTCTTATTTCAGCTTAATTTTTGTTATTTACAAAAAATATGAATACAAATGGATTAATTCAAACTTTAAATGACTTACATTCCCCAAACCTGTCAGCTAACATTAGAAATAAACATCACACCTACCTTGTTGGAAGGAATTACATTAACTTCAGATTTGTGTCTGTGGTGAGCAACACATTCTTATTAAATATTTTGATTCAATCACAGATTCCAAAGGGAAACTCTCTTAAAATTTCTAGATGGCTTTCCAAGAGAATATAAAAAGGAAACAAAATACCTATCGGAGCTAAAGGAAAGATCAGGATCTACCTGTAAAGGCTCAACTAGAGTAAACAAAATAAACCTTGCTTAATTACTGTGGGTATTTGAGGGCCTTTGGGGCAGTAATCTAGAGGTACACATTCCAGAAAAGCAAATCACCAGTGTCCATGGTTGCTGAACTGACAAAGCCAAGGTTGCTTTCCCTGTTTCAGGGAAAACACTGAAAAGCTTGCAGTGAGACAAAGTCTATTTTTAATAAAAACATATTTCTATAATTATGGTGGAAAGGGGAGGCAGTGGTTCAGCCCAGGCTCAGTGCACACAGAGCTTTCTGGCACAGACCAGTGGGTCGGGCACAGGCTCCTGTTGCTCCCTCAGTCAGGGTTGAAATTGTCCTCACAGGGCTGGATTTTCCCCCAGGCATCCCCTCCTAGGAGGGGTGCTAGTAAGCTGGGTTTGCTGCTCAGGAGGCACTTTTTGAGTAGAAAAAGGGCCTTAGTTTCCTGGGTTATCAAGCTGAAAAGCTTCCTGAAAAGTGTGATAATTTTGTTAAATTTAAATGCTAAATGCGTACTTTGATCTCATCTTTCTCATGGATCTCCTTGCTGGAACACCAACATCCTTTATTTTTCTGATCAACCTAAATTCATTTAAGGTCATTAGATCAGGTAGTTTATCATTACTGACCTTTGTAGTGTCAATAAATTGATTGTTTAAGACTTGTTTTCCCCCAAAAAAAATCCAGCCTATTTTTAAAAGCATGATGAGATGGAGAATTGTCTGTCCCTTTCTACAGCTTTTCATAATGTAAGACACTTGCCTTACATCTGGTTTGGAGCTTACCACACTTGTGTCTGTAACTGTTTTTATTGCTTGCCTACTCCTCAGTGGATTAATGAGATTTTGGAACCCTGGTGGTTTTTTTTCCTTAACTACTGACACCTTGCAATGATATTTCTCAATCTCTTTTCTGTAAAACCACGTGCACTCATCTTTAAATTCCTTGCACTGAGTAAGAGATTGTTTTGCCCATCCTTGAAATGTCCTCATAGGTTTTCTGATTTTTCTACAGTTTTTAAAGGTCCCTTGTAAATTGTGGGCATACGAGAGGCTGCAGTCTTGTAACAGTGCCATCTGCAAAACTTCTAAAGGTAAAACTGTATCTTTATTCTCTGTTACTGCTCTGCCGTTCACTCATCAGAAGGGCTTATTAGCTGTGATTGATAGAGCATTCAGAGGCACTTGCTGTGTTGCATCCCTGCTCCGCATCTTGTTTGTCTTCAGGATTGTAGTCTCCTAGGACAGTCTTTAGAGATGATCAGTTTGTCTTCTTTCTAGATGTAAAGCTTTGCTTTGGAAATGTTGCAACATGATTTGTTGTTATAAACTCAGCTTCTCACAAAGGATTCTGGTCACGTAGCTTAGCTGTTGTGTTCTCCTTATAAATTAGCATCAAGCCTTTGATCATCTGCACATTTTAGGAGTAGTGACTTTATATCAATTTTTACTTTGTGGTTGGGGTTTTCTCTCCTACTTTGTCTATTTTCTACTTTGTTGCTTTTCCAATACAAACATTTGTGTCTTCACATGGTAAACATATTCAAGTTCTTGATCTAGCTGTAAAGCTGCATAAGCTGCTTCTGAGCTTTGAGGGAAAGGTATTAAATAGATTTTTTTCAGACTGGATCCATTTTCTGACTGAGTTTACTGTATGGGCATCCACAGGGCGATGTGGTGCAGACTGTGAGGTGTACAGGGGTGGTAATGAGCTGCTTGCCCAAAGTGGAGGCAGCAGATGGAAATGGCTCTGCTGCTGAATGCATATCGCCTCACCAGAAGCACTGCATGCAGCGATTTCCCTGTGGATATGACTTTTAAGATCCTTGCAGCAATTCCTAATTCATTACTTGTGTGCTTTATTGATACAGAAAAGTGATTACTTTTTAATGAGCACTTTGTGTGTTACTAAGTCAAGTGCCTTAGGACATCTAAGTGTATTGAAGCTGTGGTTGCCTTTATCAAACAAACTTGTAATCTCATTAAGCAAGTAACAACTATTTTGCATAAGCCATGCTAAGTAGCTTATTTATATTCCATTTCTGTATCTGTTTGAACCATCTTTGCATTCTTCCTGCCTAGCATTTATTTTTCTTATTTATAACTAGGCCAGATCATTTCAGTGTTTGCATGAAAATATTGGGTTTCTAGTTTCCTGGATATTATGCTTAAGAATTATGAAAAGTTAGCATCAGTGAAATAAGAACCTGATTAGCCAACTTATAACACTCTCTCAGTCTTCTTGATTTTCAGAGTGTTTGTGTTCAGTACAGGTTATTTAAATTTTTGCTTTGTTATCAATCACTTGTACAGATGAATATTAATCTACCTATGCAGAAGTATCTGGTAGTGGTACCAGTGAATGAGCCTTGTTTCCAACTACAAACCAAAATATTTATTGAGCAGTAATATTCCCATTATTTAAAACTTCTAGTTATGGGCTGCTGTGAACATACCTCTTTCTTGCAGTATGATTTTAAAAGAATGAAAAAAAAAAATCTAATTCTTCCTAGTCCCTTGACCATAGCATTTTCCATGATGAAAGAAGCTGCTAGTGTCCATTTTCTGTATTCATGGCTTCAGATGTGTTGAATGCAATATTTTATTTTCTTTTCAATTGTTACCTTTTTTCCCAGGCAAGAAAAGTTTGTGGAGCCACAATGCTTGTCCTCCCTAATAACTCTTAGCCGAATGCAAAAAAAGTTTAGATGTGTGAGTAACCTTGAGTTTTCCAAGTACTGTGAAAATTTGTGGTTCAGCAGAAGAAAAATTGCAATTAGGGCCCAAACAGAGCAGAAAGAGCAGAGCCCTGCTCCTGCATGTTCAGTTTTGGAGAAGGACACTAGCCATGACCTGTGTGGCCACTCAAGCAGCAATGGTATTAAAAGGGGCATATGTTCAACAGTGGAACTACTACACTGACAACGGTGTCTAGTAGCAAAGGATACAAGCTCATAGAGAACTAGGCTTTACTACTTCTACTACTTGTGGGGGAAGATTATTTCTAGCTGCTGCCTTTCCCATTTAATCAAAAGTTTGTTTCAAAGTCATGCTTATCCTTGACTGGCACTATGACTTTAGAGAGAGGCTGAAAAGACTCATATTTGTATTTCTGTTACATCTAATTTTATTGAGTACGTTGGATGTTTTATTAAGTTAATAAGTATTTATTCTTTTCTGTCAAGCACTTTTGCTGCGAACTTATTTCTAATGTCCTTTTTAGAATGTGTGTGTATGTAGGTTCCTGTTAGAGTTGCCAGCTGTTTGCCTGTATCTAGTAAGACTGGTTCCCAATGGCTGTTATGTAACCAGCTGCTCTTCACCAGTCCCAGCACAGGGATTATTTCACTTGTACCCGACATGACCCAGTCCTACAGGGTCCCTCCCTGTAGCTGGATCCCATTTCTGTTAGAACATTGTAGATCTTTAGAAACCATGTGGTGAACGCTCTCTGCATGAGTCTCCAAGAAGCAATTTTTTTTTAATGGAAAGGTATCTTTATCTTTTTAAATAAACACTGCAAAATGGATGGAAAGAGATTGAGTTCGATCTCTTGGATGGTTCAAAGCTGTCTCCTGATGTGCTTTTCTCTGTGATTAGTAAAGAGGAAATCATTGCAACATTCAGAGTAGATAAGCGAGTAGTGAAAAACTGCTGTCCTGTTATCCCAGAAAGGCAGAGCAAGGCTGAACTGGGCATAGTTGTGTGGTGGTACCACAGTGCTGTATCTCTGTCTGACCTGTAATCTGTGGCCCCAGCTATGATGCTGGTTTGTTGCATTAGTGTTTGCTACTGATGGGTCATTTTTCACCCAGTAACACACAAAGCAACAAGCTTGGCAAGATATGGGTCTACAAACTGAGACAGATTTAACATTCATCTGACACCCCAATTTGTAACTGATCTTGACATCCCTATGCAAAGTTCCATTTAAGGGATCAGAATGATTATGAAAACTAAGCTGTTTCGTTTTTAACTGACCTGATTTTGAATGTGTTATGACCTTAATTGTCTCTTAGTTAGCTAACGCTTCTTGATATTGCTTTGCAACATCCCTACTATTGCTAACCTGTCATGCTGGAAGCGAGTTTGAGTCACCAGCTGGCTGCAGTGCAATGCGTCTTTTCCCCTTCCTGCTTCCCTGCAGTAAAAAAGGATGGGGAGCAGGCTACAGGGGCAAGATTTACAGTTGAGCCATGCTAACTCAAGAGGCTCAACTGGATATGTCTCAGCCAGGAAGGCCTATGGCTCTCCTTGGGAAGCCTGATCCCAGCCTGGGCTAATCCAGCACAGGGCTGAGCTGGTGCAGTAACATCTGACTGGAGCAGCCACAGCACAGATAGCAAGGAAGGCTGCCTGGCACTACAAGCTTCTTTTAACCTTATGCACAAGCTATGCTGCGTGGTACTGCTGTGAAATTCTCATTCAGTAGCTAAAACTGCACAGGTGAGTAGCTGTATTAGATTTGAGGCACAGCTCTGCAAAGTAAAGGAAGTAGCATCTTCCAAATCTGAGTGCTTTTTAAGACATATTAGCTACTTGTGCTTACTTGTGTGCCGTAACAGTGACTTGAGCCATGATGTCTCAGCTGCTTTTTAGGACAGCTGAGAATTTTGCAGGATCTCAGTTCCAAGGTCCCTATCAGACACACTTGAAATAAAGCTCAGGTTTTCGTCGAGTTGATTGAGCTGTAGAAAACTTTGACCCACATTAAAAGTGCCTGTGTTGCTGTTGCTAGTAACTTACATCATTTAAAGTTATTCACTAAATGTGTGATGGGAATTCCATGTGGACTTTCCTTACGAGGTTCCCTCACAACAAGGTGGTCTGCTACCTCCTCCCATTGCATGAACTGCATTGCTGGAGAAGCAGGGCTCCATTGTGCAACCAAATACCAGGGAGACAAACTGCTGTTGTTGAGCTGTGGTTTCATCAGGAGTCTATTGGGCTAAGGCCTAATGTTACCTTGGTTGAAAATAATTTACAGTGAAATGAACAGGATGGTGAGGCAGTAAGTAATGCTGGGGAGGTGTGTTGGCACACAGCTGCCTCTGTCACGGTGTCTGTAAGGGAATAAAATCTCTGTGTGAGAGAAATTTTCAGCTTATCTACTCCTGCTAGCAAAAGCTATGGTTAGTTTAACGCATTTTGTCAGTTATCAAGTACTCGATTAATGTGACATGAAATAAAATGGCATGAGCACATATCGTGCTCTGTTATGCATTCCTAGCAAGTGTTAATTAATTTGTCATTCTGCTTTCCATGCTGTACATTTACACAGTAATGAGTTGTAGCCATCTGCTGGCATGAAATGATCATGTTTTGGTTTTTTTATTGCTTCCCAGAAAGAAGGTAGACGGCCCTTCATGTTTTTCCTTATACTGTAACACATCCAGAAAACCTTATGTTTAACCCTGACACTAGCATCAACAAATGCTAATTTACATATGCAGCTGTGTGAGACCAAGGAAATAAGTTTTAACCCTCCTTCATTCAATGATTTAATATAATCACTGTGAATATTTTGCCTTGGGGAGCTTCATGTAGTGTTTTATGAGATGGGCATTTTTTCCCCGAGTGAGGAATGTGCTGTAAGGTCTTCTAGTCATTAGAGTGACATGGCAAATACACACTGTCCTCATCAGAAAGCTGCCCTATAGGCAACAGCTTCTCTAGCATGAATGTTAAACCGCATTGAGCTATGTCAGTAGGATAAAGGAACTGCAAACTGACAAAACAGAAAGGGAAATTAAAAATTGAGACAAGTATTTCCTGTTTGGCTGCTTTGAGGATCTGTTGCTGCAATTTGCTTAACTTCCCAGATTGTGGGCCTGATTTATATGGAAAACGCTGACAGGCCCTGTAAGACCCGATTGACATAACAGCAAATATATCTGTAACAGGGGCAAGACTGTTTACCTGATTTGTACAGGTACTTAAAACATTGAATGAATAGTTGGTCCTGAAGGACAAGAGTGAGGGGAAATGAGATCTCTTTTGCTTTAAATTGCAATAAAATGCTTAATGACTCGGTACTAGCAGGGAATGATGAGAATGTACATCTTGTAGATCTGAAGGTTATAAATGCTCCTTTTCCCTCTAATGTTAATTTCAAGAATAGAACTAAGCAATAACCTAATGGAGAGATGGGCATTCATTTGTGAAAAAAGGTGGGTCATTTTGGGTTGATCAGCAACTCAACCTTACAGGGCCTCACAACATGTTATAAAAACCCTCTGTTGAATTGCAGTTGGCTTTGGAAAAATGATATTTTCCATAAAATGGTATTTTTACTAAAAAAAATTATAGTCCACCCCTATTTTGGTCCAGGAATCAAGTAATCCTGTCCTTCTGTTCCTTTATTAATGATTTACTAATTTGCCTAATAGAGGCATTAACTTTGCCACTTCTTTTACTTTGAAGTTCCTAACGTTTGTCTTAAAACTCAGTGTCTTTTCTGCACCATCAAGCCCTGACACACCAAGGCAGTTTTAACCAGTTCCCTACTACTGTTAATACCTCACCTGTTTCATCCTTGATTTCTCTTAGAATTTCTCAGGCAGTCATGGGGATGTGTTGGTGTTTGCTTCACAGTTTGTTCGGTAACTTCTAAGCCACTTAAAATTTCAGATATCTGCTGCCCCTTTATTCTCTGCTGAGGAGTTCCAGCATGGGAGCCTCCCCAGTTTCTTCCACAGTGTATAATTACAAAAGGAATTCTTTCTACTTCACTACAGTGTCTTGGTCAGGGTCTGCCATCATAGAGGTGTCTGATCTCCATCTCGGAGGAATAGAGGTCACAAATATCAAGAAGATCAAACAAAAAGGACAGGCAGGAAGAGCTGTGGATATGGTTAATGTACTAAACGCACTGAGGACTCCTGGCTTGCTGTGTGCTATCAAAGAAATTTTAGTTTCTCTGGGTTGAAAAGAGTATGAACATGGAATAGCACTCTGGTTACTTGGTGAGGATGTACCCCCAGTCAGTTTTTGCCTGCCCTGTCAGTGTGGTGTTTAATCGCTGTCCTGGTGAGCATATTCATAGAATAGTTTGGATTGAAAGGGACCTTAAAGATCATCTAGTTCCATCCCACCTGTGACAGGCAAGGACAACTCTTTTTAGATCAGGCTGCCCAAGGCCCCATCCAACCTGGCCTTGAACACTTCCAGGGATGGAGCATCCACAACTTCCCTGGGCAACATGTTCCAGTGCCTCACCACTCCCATTATGAAGGAATTCCTCCTTATGTCTGCCCCTTTACAGTTTATAGCCATTGTCCCTACTCCTATTACTACATGCCTTTGTAAAAAGTCCTCCCCGGCTTTCTTGTAGCCCCTCTTTAGGTACTGGAAGGTCGCTATAAGGTGTCCTCAAGCCTTCTCTTCTACAGGCTGAATAATCCCAACTCTCTCAGCCTGTCCTCGTATGGGAGGTGCCCCAGCCCTCCGAACACCTTTATAGCCCTCTTCTGAACCTGTTCCAACAGTTCCATATCCTTCTTATGCTGAGGATACCAGAACTGAGTCATAATCAGAAACTACCTATGAATTCATAGCCTACTGTACCTGGTGACGTATTTTCTGTGTACGTGTGTATGCTTGGATGGATCTGAAGATTAGGATTTATCAGTGTTGAGTGTCTGGCAGTTTTATTGTTTACAAAAACCATAAACACCATGGCATCTGCAGAGCTACAGTCATCTGTGTTGTTGCAGCATGTTTTTTTGATAGATTGAAACATTAGAGAGAAACTAGTGTAAATATACATGTTTAAGGTTAATTAATTTTCTTGCCCTTTATCACCTATACAATTCTCTCTCCCACATACTGTTTCTTCCATTCCTGCTGTTTTTATCTTGGTAGCATCATCTGTTTTCACTTATAGTTAGTTGTGTGACAGCAACCTGCTGATTTTTTCAATGGCTTCCAGCAGCATGTATTATCTAGCACTCTTTTTTAATTAGGGCATTGCAGAAGCACAGCACACTCAGGGATACTCAGATAATGGGTTACAATCAATGACATTAGAGAGATGCATTCTTGTATCTCTCTGTAGATGTATTTGTGCATTTGTCAGAGAGTCATAACAGCAACATTTGAAGTGTGTTAGTGCTTTCTTTCTAAGGGTCCTCAGGTGCTACACAAAGCCCTGGTAGATTCATTCTCTTAGATGTGTTGAGAACTTCAGCACCTTCTGGGAACACTGAGACTAGCAATTGCTATTTTACAGCCACAAAACTAGGTTTTTACCTCATCTTAACAAATTTATAGTAAGAAAACAGTTTATTTAGCTTCTAAAAGTTTCTTGAGGTTGCCTTGATGGAGGACAAACGGGGCACCTGCAGCTGGCAGATTTCCCTGAAGCTGGTTGAAGGCAGGGATAAATCTCGTTTTAGTCAGAGTGGTAGAGTAACTTAGCATATCCTTTATTTGGTTGTACCCAAAGAACTAAGAAACATGTCCTGTATCACAAATTGATGTGGGAAAGGTGGGATGGCACATTGACAGAAGATAACAGGGGCTTTCTATGGGCTCTGAACATTACAGAAGGCAATGGCTGTAGTTTAATGGGTCTGTCTGAGTAGGGAAGAAGCAAAAGCAGTGGATGGAAGACAGTCCAGGGAAGTGGAGTAGAAGTCTTGGTGGCTCAGGCCTGAGACAAATTGTGTTCACGGCATTGCTGCTTACCAAGAAGTTGGAAATGGAAACAAATGTCCTCCTACTTTTTTGATTGCTGAACAGAGTCATGTTTCTCAAAAATAGACACTTCTCTCTCTGTTTTAGTTCTTTAAATAATAATGTAGGTTGGATGTGTTCACTGCCAGCTGAGGTGGAAAGGGAGCCAAAGGATGGCTCCTATAATCTACTGTGGTAAAATAGGATGAGAAGTACATGTACTGCTCCATTAAGTTAACTCTACTTGCTGGGAGGGAGAGAAGTACTAGTACTTAGAAGTACTACTAAGTACTAGTAACCAAAAGCAGTTAACTGCAAAAGGAAATCTTAACCACACAGCTTACTGCTACAGGCATTATTTGACATACTGGGAGAAGTAGTATTAAGAATAATGTGGGTGGACTGCTCTGTCTCAGATATCAGCTGTATTCCAGTACAATTTGGGTAAATTTACTTAAATGTGAAGAATTCTGTCACTGTTGTCTGTAGTTAGCAAAACAAACTTATCAACATCAGACTAAAAAAAGATTTAATTGAAGTAATTTGCTGTACTTTTTCATAAAAGTCTGCAGTGTATTGAGAAGCTTTCAAGTTAGAAGTGTACTTTATAGGAAAATTTTACTCAGAAAAGTAAAAAAGTATTTTAAATCATTTAAAATAGGCTATTATGACCTTGTTGGCTTGTTGTCTCTGTGAATATGAAATGCACTTCTCTGTTTATAAATTCATTGTTTGTGCTGAAGTGAAGAGGAAGGACTCCTTCCCCTATTGCATTGACCATTTTATGCAGGTAGCTTCTGCAATTAGACTGAGATGGATATTCAGTTTCTCTAGTAAACCATTTGGTGGTCTGTGCTCTTCTCTTGGTGAATTATTATTTTTCTCTGCCTAAAAATATTCCTCTCTTTATCCCCCACCCCACTTCATCCTGCTCTAAGGCCTTATGGCTTTTGTCACTCACTGTGACTGTACTTAGATCATTTCAGTACAATCTCTGGAAAGCTATAATTCTCACCCTAAGTATTGTTTTCAGTGTTTGAGAGTTAAATAAAGAAATCAAAGAAATGGCACTGGAAAATTTTTCAGGAAGTTGTGTAACCAATACCCTCATCTCAGACAGGGTTGAGATTACCTTTGTTTCTTGAACATATCAAAATAACTCTTTAAAATTCACTGAGACTAATGTTCCAGTAACCTGCCAAGGTATTGCTTTCTTGAGGTACAATGTAATGAGTGGTATGCTTAGACTTCCCTTATCTAGCCTAAATGTCCTTTACTGCATAATAAATGAATTATTGTTCTATCTTTCAATAACAGTTGTTCATCATCCTTTTTTTTTTAATTTACGCATTCTTTCATTCTGGTGCTAGAAAAAGCTGATTTTTAATTTTTTTTCTTTTCTATACCTCATTTTTCAAAACCTTATAGTTGTGGCTATTTTTCTCTGAATTATGCCCAGCCTTTCTATACTTTTCTGAGAATGAATGGCTCAAAGTCCAACTAGAGGCCTCAAGTACTCTCCAGAGTATGATAATTTTCTCTGTGTTGCAATGGTTTTTTACTACATAGGTCATAGCTGGGCCAGACCTGTTCATTTGAGTGTACGGGTCAAGTCTGGCAAGTGTTGGCCATCAAAAAATAGAAAGAGATTTGTAGTAGAAAACTGGCTAAAGATTGATCCTACAAGGGAGGTCAAGAAGGACTCTACAAGAAGGAAGTGTCATACATATTAAAGTATTGCTAGTGGGCCTTGTACTGTCTGGGAAGTAAGTAATGGGGCAATAAAAGTCTCTGACTTCAGAAAAGGATTTCTTGAAGGCTCAGAAAAAGGCTATGACTTGGTAGCTGGAAATACCATGGAAAAATGGAAGAAAGACAGCATCTTCAAGAGGAGATCAAGTCAGGGGCAGCCTAAGGAAGTGATGGGACTCTTGCAGAAAGCCAAACTTGTAAGAATTTCTGGGAGGAGTATTGTGGGGATTAGTAGGTCTGGGTTTCCCTATAGCCCTTGAAGAAGGACCTTCTCTAGAAGAGCTCATATGGAAAGGAACAATTGAATAATTGTTGGGGGGCAGGGGGGAGGAAGTTGTAGAGTTGAACTTAGAGAATACATTGAAGAGGAAAGAACAAGTGGGAAAGAGGGGAAAAAAGGATCAAGCGTGATGTCACTCCTCCATACCTGAGAAAGGAGAGATGGTGCTGGTGAATTTCGGTAGATCCCTTTTCCACCCCCCACAGTATCTTTTCCCTTCCTTTTCAAAAAACCCAATGCTGGAACATAGCTTGACTAGTCCCCATTTTGTATGTGTGCATTTAGAATTTTCCTTCTAGCATGCTACTTTGAACTTTCAATTTTATTATGTTCAGACTATTCCTCCAATTGTTCAAATTAATTTTAAATGCTAATCTTCTCATCTTGACATCACCTGTGTGCTAACCCATAACTCAAATCATTGATAAAGATACGAAATAGATTGGTCTTGGGACAGACTATGTGACTTGACTTGAACGACCTTCTCACTTGAAGCAGATAGGCTGGGAAATTAATATGCATCTACCTTACATGCTTTCTGTCAGGCTCTTTTCTGAGAACAAAAATGGGACTGTATCAAAGGCTTTCTAAGATCAAGATGTGCTGCATCTAATTTCTCCCTCTATGGGAGACTAGTCGCCTCTTCAGAGAAAGAAATTAAAAGATTTCTTACAGTTTCCTCCTGACAAATACAGTGTCGTTTAGGAGGGACCTGATTTCAGGGTTGGAAACTCTGCAGAAACATCAGTCAAAATGGTGGAGCGTAAGTTTTCTTGATAAAAATGTATCCTTTTTCTACTCATATCTTTGAACAGATGTAGTTCTGACATCCTCTTTCAGCTTAATTTCTTGTAAAACATGTATACTAGCTGAACGACAACCGTTTTGAGTATGTTAGCTAGTCGACTGACATTAATGGGTGATTTTGTATTGCCTTAATTGGCCAGGGCCCTAACTGACTGCAGCCAAGAGCAGCTGAAAGCATGTTTCTGTGCCAGCAGGAAAGAATAATTATGCTCAGCAAATATTACATCTTGGCAGTTGCAGCTGATAATCTCTGAACCCCGTACCTCAAGTCTATTTTTGCCTATATTGATTCAGTTAACAATTATTTTATCCTACGGTAAGTAAAGTGGTTGCAAATCTATTTTGTTCTTGATTTTAAACTGCATAAATGCTACAAATGGACTGCAAATATTTTTTATGTTATAGCAATAAAAAACATGCAAGACATTAAAATATCTTTACATGCCTCTCCTGTTCTCTATTAGCACATACACGTAACAGCAGTAAGTGTCCAGTTCACTTGGCAAGATGTAACATTAAAGCTCCTGCAGCTTTGAAATAATTTTCCAGTATGCTTTCTTTCTCCATTCTTTTCCATTCATCTTTTTCTTATTTTGTTCCACTTTCCTTCTACTTTTTTCTCATCCTCTTGTCTTTTTTTCAGTGAAATTGTTTGGCTGTGGTCTTTTCCCAGTCTGGCAATGTGAAACACAGGATTTGTCATGGGCTGGAGGAATGGCTCATCTGGCAGTAAGGAGGTGAGTTTTCTACCATGCCCAGTGGATTAAGAAAACCATCCAGTGCCTTTTGTGACCCAGCGGTTGCCTGTTGCTGTTAAATGCTGCTGGGGTGCAGGCTGCTCTGAAGGAGCTGATGACCGGCTGGTTCAGCTTTTTCTGCCTGTTTCTGATGCAGGAGCTGGCTCCTAGCAGGTACTTTCACATTGCTGATAAGGGAGCCACCTGGGCAGGATTCTGTTTACATGGGTGAGTGAATGGGCTGGAAGTATCTGATACAGGTCAATTCTGTACTAAAAGTCAATTGTACTGCTGCCCAATCTCATTCTGAGGCAAAATACGAAGCCCATAGTGTGTCTGTGTGCTTTGGAGAGCAACAGTCTGTATTTTCAAGATAAGTCTAAGCTTGGGTGGCTCATGAGGTAGGTATTTTCCAGAACAAGGCCATACTTTTGCCAAATACTGTACTGCTGCTTAGGGCAGCTTTCACTTCAGTAGTTTTTTCCTTGCCCAATGGTCTATGCTTCTATTATGTCTTCCTGCATAATATTTACCCTTTGTCTTTAATCACATCTGTTAGAAAGTACATTACTCAGCCAACAATACTTCTGATGGCATGTGGTGCTCTTTAATTAAATGTAAGTATTCACAAAAGCATAGAATGTGGTCTGGTTTTTAGGCCTCCAGCTATCCCCCATGGCTCTCTTTATTCATTTAAATACATCATCTGAAAGTTGAAAGGCTTTTTCCTAATACACTAGGCATAAAAAATGGAGCCTGAAAGCATAATAATGGTACGACATTATGCAGTGTGCAAAGTTCAGGGAATTTGAATCTTGGAGTTGAAATCTGTGTTCTTGTGTTAAAAAAAAAATAAAATATCAGGTACTTCCATGTAGACATATGGTCATCTTGTACTAAAAGCCAAGTGTGAGACAGTATGTAAGTTGAAACATGGCCATGATATCCAACATCTGGTAAAACTGTGAGCAGTAATGTAGTAATTTTTAATTGTTTAATTTTCTTTATGGGGTTGTTTTCTGAACATGGAATGATTCCCGTATTTTCATCTCTTCTTGAAATATCTGCTGTGGAAAAACGAAGTTTTGCTCTCTAGTATTCCTAAGAATAGTGTTATAAAAAAATAGCAAAGCTTTACTTTATTAAAAACACTTCATTTGTGGGTCATGTTGTTTTTTACACCAATATCTATAACACAGCATGCAATGTTAGTTGAAAGCATTTTGCTGTGTTGCATTAATCTATTGCCCATGACAGAGTTACACATACATTGTTCTGGAGGCTTGACATAGATCCAAATAATAAAGACTGCCTCAGATATTGTATAAGCCAAGTACAAAGCTGGACAGTCAACTGCTAGGTGTAAACAAAGAAACAAAAGACCACATTAGTCAATGTAAGAAGCAACAGACTTGGCACCGCTAACCATGACTTTTGGTAGCCATTACAGCAAGAAAAGTTTTAAGAAATAATCTGAATGCAGTTACCAAGGAAATTCATGAGGTGCTACCTTCTGGGTCACCTTCCATATATAACTTGAAACTCCACAGGTATATGTTGCAAACTGGCACCGTGAACCTATCAGGTCAGTGAGATGGGACAGAATATAGGATAAATTGGAAGAGAAATGAAGGAGCCAAGATTGTGTGCTTTACAGGGAGAAGCAGCATGGGTAGATTGCAAGGTTGAATACCAGGCTGGTGGTCTAGAAAAAACTTTTTCAGGTGTGCTCTGAATTGATGAGAGCAGATGGAGGAGAAGGCATAGAATCATAGAATAACCGTTCCTATCAAACACTAAACCATGCCCCTTAGCACCTCGGCCACCCATGCCTTAAACACCTCCAGGGAAGGTGAATCAACCACCTCCCTGGGTAGCCTGTTCCAGTGCCCAATGACTCTTTCTGTGAAAAACTTCCTCCTAATGTCCAGCCTGTCCTGGCGGAGCTTGAGGCCATTCCCTCTTGTCCTGCCTCCTGTCACTTGGGAGATGAGGCCGTCACTCTCCCCTCAGGTAGTTGTAGAGAGCAATGAGGTCTCCTCTCAGCCTCTTCTTCTCCAGGCTAAACATGGTTGTGCCTGTCAACCAGGGAGGAGGATGTTGAAGAAATAGATTCATGGAGTTGAAAGGCTGTCACTCCAGTCCTACACACACACTCACAACTGACTTGTTAGATTTTCATGTTTAAAGTGCAGACTTCAGCTATCTCAGTAATCTTTCATGGATTAAACCACTGTCACTGGAGAGACAACATGAGCTCACAATGTTAGGTTTACACTTTACTGTTAAATCATAAAAAAGTTGAGGTTCTATAGTGAGATATTTTAGACCTTACCCTTAATCCTAAGGGAATCACAAAGAAACTCACTCTTGAAATATGTAAATTATGTGCAATATCTAAATCAGTATGCAAAGCAAACTGAAATTTACACTAGCTTTCTATGTTGCAGACTTGTATTTTTTCTCAGAAAGTAGAAAGTGTTCTGGATAAATTCTAGTGGCAGTATGGGTTTGGGGCTCACCTGTGAATGAGAGGGGTTAATTTCTCATTGCATTTGTCCCATGAAAATTCACCATCTACCGTACTGCATAGTAGGAGGTAGCGCAGCACTCCTCTGTCTGCTCATTGAAGCTGTCCAGTCAGTGAAAACAGAACTTCTGTTTAAAATGATTTAGGAATGAAACCCCAAGAATTAGAGGAAATTTGATGTTAAATGGAACTTCTATTTAAATTCCTGTCTTCCTGTTTTTATTTGGGTAATTTTGTTAGTTCCTACATGATGTGCATATTGCTTTCAACTACCAGCAGAGCTTTCCACTGCCATGAAAAGAAGCTGACAGTAAATTATAGTTGTGACAGTGTGCTTTTTTCTTTATCTTAGTGGCATCAAACTATTTCACTGCCTCTAAGTGGAAAATGCACTACAGTTAATACAGAAATTAATTTTGATGCATATAATTGGTTTTGTGGGTTTAGGCTTTTTGTTGTTTGGTTTTCCTTTGATTTTTTTCTTTTCTTTTTTTTTTTTTTTTTTTAAAATTTTTTTGTTTTAAANNNNTAAGTTCTTGGCTCTAAAACAAACATCTTTCTGGAGATCTGCATTGAATTAATATTTCCAGCTGTGAATTTTTGAATGGATATATATCCTGTTTCAGATTATTGACCTCAGTACAGTAAAAAGCAGAATCACAGAGTGGTAGGGGTTGGAAAGGACCTATGGAGATCATCTAGGTTCACCTACAGCGGGTTGCACAGGAATGTGTCCAGGCAGGTTTTGAATATCTCCAGAGAAAGAGACTCCACAACCTCCTTGGGCAGCCTGCTCCTGTGCTGCATCACACTCAGAATGAAGTAGTGTTTCCTCATGTTAAGGTGGAACTTCCTGTCTTCCAGTTTGTGCCTATTGACCCTGTCCTGTCACTGGACACCACTGAGAAGAGGCTCACCCCATCCTCTTGACACCTGCCCCTCAGATATTTGTAAGCATTGATAAGGTCCCCTCTCAGTCTTCTTCAGGCTAAACAGACCAAGCTCATTCAGCCTCTCCTCAAATGAGATATGTTCTAATCCCCTGATCATCTTTGTGGCTTTCTATTTTACTCTCTCTAGCAGTTCCTCATCTTTCTAGAGCCTGGAACTGATCACAGAACTCCAGATGGAGCCTCACCTGGGCAGAGTAGCAGGGGATGATAACCTCCCTCAACTTGCATGTTACACTCTTCTTGACACACCCCAGGAGACCATTGGCCTTCTTGGCCACAATGGTACATTGCTGGCTCATCATCAACTTGTCATCTACCAGGCTCCCTGGGCGCTTCTCTGCAGAGCTGCTTTCCAGCTGAACAACCCCTAACCTGTGCTGGTGCAGAGGGTTATTCCTGGCATACTCTAGGGGCTTCTAACTCACCTCTGATTGCTCCTGGCAACACCCAAGCCACACCAGCCTCTCTTGTAAGAGCTGCCAGGTCCTGGTGGGTCCTTCTGTTCTTCAGCAGGCTTCTCTGGGTATGGGAACCCCCGTCAGTCTCAATCTAGCTCTCAGTCTTAGCACTTGCCATTGCTTCTGCCGTATCCCTTGTTGATGAGTGCAGTTAAAAGTTTTGGTCCATTTAAATCAGGTATTAGGAGCTGAAGTTCATGACTTCACTTCATGGTAATCCTACACTGAAATCTTGAATACACATATCGGAATACTCCCATCATACTCCCATTATTGTCACATCAGTCTTTAAGGAGTTGGTACCAGTCTTTCATCTAATAAGTGTTGTAACATCTGTGAAATCCAGAAGCAGTTTAAAAACTTGCTGTTAATCTCCCTTTAGTTTATGCTGCTTGTTACTTTGCATTGGTTTCCAAAGCACTTGTTTAGAATAAAAACATTTCAGTAGCACTTGGTAGAAATCCAATGAGTGAAGGAAACTGAGCACACATCTTTTCTAGTTGATGCTCCCGCAGGTCAGACATTCCAGGCCAGTCCTTGGACCTCTGCAATTTCTGGTAGCCATCACTTTGGTTGAGTCGTGAGCTTGCATAGGAGAAATGATCAGATAAATTGAAAAGACATTACAAAATCTAGTACCATTTCCCTTAGCATAATCAGTGTTTTCTTCCTTTGTAAAATATTAGTGCCTAAAATTGTCAACGATTTCTTTACACCAAAACTTTTTAATTAAATACATCTCTCTGAAGTCTCAACCGAATGTCTTTATTAAGTATACTTCATCACTTAGAAGGATTTTGTAAACAAACTTCAGAAGGAAATGAAGGAAATTCCCAAGGAAGGCAGTGGGTTTGCAATATCCAGCACTACAAACTATATTTTTAATAGTACAAGGGTTCCAACAGAGTTAAGGAATTCTACATATTAAGTAGTTAACTGCTGTCAGCACTCTGGGTGCGTTAAGAACAGACAGGAGAGCTCAATATTTGAAGGAAACGGAAGTATTGCTATCTCCATTTCACATGTAATGGATTGGTGGAGGGAGTCTAAATGATTGACCAAAGGTCGGGTGGATGGACTTTGTTAGAGTCAGAAATAGAAGCATGATGGCTGAAGCACTTAGTTCCAAGACCAGCCCTACTCTCTCACATCTCTGATTGCAGTTAAAATGCTTGCTTATAACATGAAAACCTCAAAAAAAATTGGTTCAGATAAGCTTTCATTCTTTTGAATGCTTATCTTAACCTAACTTAAACTTTCTGCCTGACTCCTGACCCTGCAAAAATGGATGTCTTACAAGAACTTTTAAAAATTATGTTTCAGTATTTTAAATTCCAGTTAGAAGCAAGCACTGAGTGGGATGAAAATAAAAGATAACATGAAGAAAGTAAGTTAAATTGTGAATTCCGATATGATTTCNATCTTTCTGGAGATCTGCATTGAATTAATATTTCCAGCTGTGAATTTTTGAATGGATATATATCCTGTTTCAGATTATTGACCTCAGTACAGTAAAAAGCAGAATCACAGAGTGGTAGGGGTTGGAAAGGACCTATGGAGATCATCTAGGTTCACCTACAGCGGGTTGCACAGGAATGTGTCCAGGCAGGTTTTGAATATCTCCAGAGAAAGAGACTCCACAACCTCCTTGGGCAGCCTGCTCCTGTGCTGCATCACACTCAGAATGAAGTAGTGTTTCCTCATGTTAAGGTGGAACTTCCTGTCTTCCAGTTTGTGCCTATTGACCCTGTCCTGTCGCTGGACACCACTGAGAAGAGGCTCACCCCATCCTCTTGACACCTGCCCCTCAGATATTTGTAAGCATTGATAAGGTCCCCTCTCAGTCTTCTTCAGGCTAAACAGACCAAGCTCATTCAGCCTCTCCTCAAATGAGATATGTTCTAATCCCCTGATCATCTTTGTGGCTTCTATTTGACTCTCTCTAGCAGTTCCTCATCTTTCTAGAGCCTGGAACTGATCACAGAACTCCAGATGGAGCCTCACCTGGGCAGAGTAGCAGGGGATGATAAACCTCCCTTGACTCGCATGTTACTCTTCTTGACGCACCCCAGGAGACTGTTGGCCTTCTTGGCCACAATGGCACATTGCTGGCTCATCATCAACTTGTCATCTACCAGGCTCCCTGGGCGCTTCTCTGCAGAGCTGCTTTCCAGCTGAACAACCCCTAACCTGTGCTGGTGCAGAGGGTTATTCCTGGCATACTCTAGGGGCTTCTAACTCACCTCTGATTGCTCCTGGCAACACCCAAGCCACACCAGCCTCTCTTGTAAGAGCTGCCAGGTCCTGGTGGGTCCTTCTGTTCTTCAGCAGGCTTCTCTGGGTATGGGAACCCCCGTCAGTCTCAGTCTAGCTCTCAGTCTTAGCACTTGCCATTGCTTCTGCCGTATCCCTTGTTGATGAGTGCAGTTAAAAGTTTTGGTCCATTTAAATCAGGTATTAGGAGCTGAAGTTCATGACTTCACTCCATGGTAATCCTACACTGAAATCTTGAATACACATATCGGAATACTCCCATCATACTCCCATTATTGTCACATCAGTCTTTAAGGAGTTGGTACCAGTCTTTCATCTAATAAGTGTTGTAACATCTGTGAAATCCAGAAGCAGTTTAAAAACTTGCTGTTAATCTCCCTTTAGTTTATGCTGTTTGTTACTTTGCATTGGTTTCCAAAGCACTTGTTTAGAATAAAAACATTTCAGTAGCACTTGGTAGAAATCCAATGAGTGAAGGAAACTGAGCACACATCTTTTCTAATTGATGCTCTCGCAGGTCAGACATTCCAGGCCAGTCCTTGGACCTCTGCAATTTCTGGTAGCCATCACTTTGGTTGAGTCGTGAGCTTGCATAGGAGAAATGATCAGATAAATTGAAAAGACATTACAAAATCTAGTACCATTTCCCTTAGCATAATCAGTGTTTTCTTCCTTTGTAAAATATTAGTGCCTAAAATTGTCAACGATTTCTTTACACCAAAACTTTTTAATTAAATACATCTCTCTGAAGTCTCAACCGAATGTCTTTATTAAGTATACTTCATCACTTAAAAGGATTTTGTAAACAAACTTCAGAAGGAAACGAAGGAAATTCCCAAGGAAGGCAGTGGGTTTGCAATATCCAGCACTACAAACTATATTTTTAATAGTACAAGGGTTCCAACACAGTTAAGGAATTCTACATATTAAGTAGTTAACTGCTGTCAGCACTCTGGGTGCGTTAAGAACAGACAGGAGAGCTCAATATTTGAAGGAAACGGAAGTATTGCTATCTCCATTTCACATGTAGTGGATTGGTGGAGGGAGTCTAAATGATTGACCAAACGTCGGGTGGATGGACTTTGTTAGAGTCAGAAATAGAAGCGTGATGGCTGAAGCACTTAGTTCCAAGACCAGCCCTACTCTCTCACATCTCTGATTGCAGTTAAAATGCTTGCTTATAACATGAAAACCTCAAAAAAAAAATTGGTTCAGATAAGCTTTCATTCTTTTGAATGCTTATCTTAACCTAACTTAAACTTTCTGCCTGACTCCTCTGACCCTGCAAAAATGGATGTCTTACAAGAACTTTTAAAAATTATGTTTCAGTATTTTAAATTCCAGTTAGAAGCAAGCACTGAGTGGGATGAAAATAAAAGATAACATGAAGAAAGTAAGTTAAATTGTGAATTCCGATATGATTTCATCTGGCTTGTTTTGGTAAGAGTCATTCTAGTTCAACTTTTTAACTTCCCCTTGCACTGGAAAAAAACAAATTCAATTACTTCCATGTGTACTAGAATTAAAACAATCAGGAAGGAAATGTTTTGCATGGACTGTGTTTCTAAAAAACTGCTGGCAAAGAGCTCCAGTCCCCATAATCTCTGAAGCAACTGAAGTGCTTGTTTGTGAATGTGTAATAAAAATGTTTAAAATTGTATGTTTATGATAATAGAGATAGTAAATCACGTGTAATGCTTAATAAGTAGTGAGGTTGGGTTTGGCAGCAAAAAGGCACAGCACTTTTGTTAGCAGCACAGAGGCTTAGTTCAGTCTGATTTAGCTCTGGCTTCTGGAAAGATTTATTTTATATTAGATGTGCTTAGAGGTTCAGTGCAGGTATTTGCAGTCTGTCTCCATGATAAGTTGTAACAGGCTGGTGCTGTTATTGAACGCTAATGTCATTGAGAACTTCCTGCTACATAGACCTTGTTTTCCCTTGCTTAAACCTTGCAAACCTGAAATGTTTTGCTCCATGGCTGTTGGTCTCAAATGGAATAGGATATGGAGAGAATAAAAATCCTTAAGAGGTCTGCAGAGTGTTAAGTAGCAGGAGTTGGATGTCAGAAGAGTGAGAGGAAGACCCTCTGCCTGAGATGTCTTCTCCCATAGCTGGAATAAAACCAGATTCCCAGTCCACAGTTATTTGAGTAATGACAGGGCTCGTATCCCTCTCAGAGGTTAAATGCCTAGTCTCATTAGACTCTCCATTAGCTCAAGAAGCAGAAAGGTTTCTGCGCATGGTAATCCATCCATACAACTACCACTTCAAAGTTAGGTTACAGCTCCACAATTCAGTTTTTAAAATTGGTGTTAACATTTAGCAGTTCCATGTCGATGTACAACTAGTACATAGAAACTAAAAGTTACAGAATCCAATGTGCAAGAATGAGGACGTCCATGGAATTTTCATTAATCCCTATGTGTCCTTTATAATATTTAATTAATACATTTCTGAATCTTCATGAGCTTAGCAAAAAACAGTGCAAAGGTATTTCTTGATCTTAGAATTTCTTTTGGGGCAAATATATTGTTCTTAAGAACTTCAAAGCAGAAGCAGTATTCGCACATAGTTTTTTAAACATAGATTCATATGCTAAGCCTATCCATAAAATACATTAATGCAAATTGCACCATAGCCCAGGGTAAAAACACCTATATAATTTTTTTTAACATTGTGGGGGGAAAAAAAATTGAGGTAAAATGTTATTTATTTGTAAATTAAAGCATACAGCAGACCAATCTAATTTCTGAACTAAATGGACTTTAGGGGGGAATTAGCCAGGCTTCTAGGGCAGTTCCAAGGCTTCTGGCATCTTTCTATTACTGCGAACCAGTTCAGGCATTCTTTCTATTTTAATAATTATAATAGTTTTACTCTGTCCAAGCATATTGCAAAATTATTCTCTGGTATTTTATATGGTGTTTAAATGCACCTTCATAGTTTAACTGGTGAAACTGTCAGATTATCAAGCAGTATTTTTAGTGATACACAAGTTTTTGCAATAGTTTGTTCTGTTATTGTTTTAAATTTTTTTTTGAAGAATGTTTTACTATCAAACCAAGATTTAGATGATTACATTCATAAGGGCTTTTGCCAGTACTTTCCTACTGGAGTTGCAAATAATCCAGTATTCGGGCCATGCCAAGAATTTAATCCTCAATGATTTTAGTTTAGAATTAGTTCCCTGATTCTGTTTTCTTACTGCATTTTCTCCCCAAACATTGTTTTCTGTAGTATTTCCATTAACTGAAAATGTTATCTCCTTAATAAAACAGAGTTTAAGAGTTTCCCTTCCCCTGGAAGGTCAATACAGATAAAATAATTTCAGCTGTTTTGCTCTTTTTTTGTGGGAATCCAAAATAGACTCAGTTATTTAGGAGGAGTAAATATGGATTTATGTCCTGCTCAGAATAGCTTTTCAATAAATTAATAATTTAAGCAGATACATATTTTCTCTTCAGTTTTGAGAACTTCCCAGTTCTTTGTGTGTGCACGTATATATTAAACCGTTGTTGGGTACTGACATCTAGTATGGTCCAAATTAAACATATGTTGGTTTGATCCTAGTTAGAGCTTCATGTGCACTTGAAAAATCTCTTGTTCAAATTTGTAAGTGCAATGTTCTTGATAAGTAATTGCAGTATCCTAAGGTAAGTAAAATTATCGTTCTGCTTACCTAAGGCAATGATTTTGTCAATGTGCCTCTATGAAAAAAAAAGATATTGAGATTATTTGTCAAATGGCATTAAAGACTTAAAATTATTGCATACTTTAAGGAAAAGCCATTGCTGTGAAAGGTCTTGGACACTTCTGTGTCCACCATTTCTAAATGGTGACAAACATTTATTTTCAACTTAAATTTAGGAATTTGATGTCAGAGAGCTATGTGAGAAACTAGGGAGTAAAAATTTGTGGAAGCTCTGCAGAAACCTGTTCTGTGTCATAGTTTTTTTTTGTTGTTGTTGTTTGTAATATTTTTGAGGTTTCTGAAAGGACTAAAATGTTAGACATCTGAGTTTCTGTGCTACCAACTTCCCCCATTCTTGGTCTTGGCCTTAAGGACTGAAGTTATGCCAGCATAAGAATAATGAGTGAGAGGCCCAATGAGATTTAATTAGGCTCTCTTCTTCAGAAGTTAGAGCAGCTAGAAGCTTTTAAATGTTTCTGGAGCTTTGACATGAAACCATTTGGATAACTCCAAGAACTTTTTGCGCTTCAAAGGCTACATCTTCACATCACACACAGAAAGAGAAAGCATAAATTAGAGGAAGATGTTTTGCCGGTTCAAGTTCATCTGGAAAATATTTTTAGTGCTACAGGCACTGGTGGCACCAGCAAATTTGCCCTGGTGCCTGGCAAGTCCTTTAAGTAAACCTCCGTTTCTCTTTATGTTGTACACACTCAGGTTCTCCCCAACTTATACTTGCAAAGCAGTGACAAAGCAGAGAAAATGGACTCTGCATAGAGAAATTTGGACTCTACTTCTTGAACCCCTTTCAGTCTTTAAGTACAGGCTGTGTGACTCTCATCCGATCCTTTTCCCTAAAGGAGACAACATCCCAGCCAAAACCTGAGTACTTTTCCTAGCCCAGAAACAATTTGACAAACTGCTTCCCCCCTTTCCTTGTAAAGAAGTACTGACTGCTGCTGTCCAGGATGTTCTGAGATTTTGAGGGAGGAAAGATTGTTTTACCCCAATAAAGTCTCAGTTTTAGGCAAGCATGACCTAGCAAGCAGATCCTACTGCAGGATGCAGCAACCAGAGACCATTATTTGCTCAACCTGTTTTGTGCTGTTTCAGGATAAAGCAAAAGCTCCTAGCTCATTGGCAGACCTCAAGCTCTGCTTTCTTACCTTGTCTCAAAACCCACTCACCCCTCTTTGTTAGGCTTCAGAAATGCTATAGCAAGTTCTGGAGAGAAATTACAAGGCAGACTGCTTTTCCAGAGGGTCAAGATAAAGGGGCAAAAAGCCAATTATGAGAGATGTGCAGATGAGTTGATATGTTTGAGAGCAGCATCTGCTGTGGAAGGCTACTGTCCAATATAAGGCATTCATTTACCTTTCCTGTTGATCTTTTTCAGCTGAGCTATTCTGGCAGGACTTCCCTAATAGATGCAGCATGACAGCATTGTATTTCTTCTCTCACAGACAAACTTCAAGAAAACCTGGATATCACTCAATGGGATTTTTAGGTAACAATATCACTGAAACTTTCCTGTCTTTTTCTGGGTTTTGTCTCATTTTTATAGAACTCTCTTCACCCACTCTTTGCCTTTTGCATCATATTATGTGATAGCTAGTAGAAGGCTGTGTGGTTTCCTGGGTAGGGGATGAGTCTGAGATTTTATTTGCAGGCCTATCCTGAGGAAAGTGCCTTGCTAGGTAAGCTTTCTATATGTGCAGCAAAACAACCTTCCTCCACAAAGCCTTAAGGCACACTGCGAATATAGATCCTCAAAAAATTGCTCTATCTTTAGTATCAACGCTGGGCATTGGCCCTAATACTAATATCAAGACTTGCCTGAAAAATGTCCCATGCATTTGTCTATCATGCCTTTCTATGTTTTCCTTGACTTTTCTGTTCTTTGAATGACAAGATTCCCCTGAAATATCTTTGTTACCTCAGATGTGTTTCTGGAGACAGACTTGTGGGGTGTCAAATGTTCCTAGTTTGCTGTCTGGGCCTCATGAGTTACTGAAATACAAGTACATTTAAATGACTAGAACCATACATTCATGCCGCTGACACTATATAGTTATTATTTATAGTTGACTTTTTGAAGGGAAATACAACACTCTTCAGCAAAACGTAACTTCTGCACAACCTTTCTTACCTCTATCACTTTTTCATTTTGTACATGGAAAGAAAAAGAAGTAATTTCAGTCCTTAATTAATATCTTTGCCTCAGACAGGTGTTAGTCATTACACTGTTAACATATCTCATTCTGGTGGAGTATGTCTAGAAGAGCAAGCAAGGTTATTCAGGCTATTAACTAGGCAGAACTAGAGTTCATCTTATAAAACAGTTTTATTTTGCTTAATAAGTTGCTATTAGATGCTTCCTGAGTCAGCGCATAATCCCTCTGATTTTGTCATGACTGCAGTGAAAGCTGAAGTTCATCAGCCCTAGATAAATCATAGGCTTGCAGAGATCTACTCTACTAAAAAGTTTCCAATTTAAATGTCAGCTTCCTAAGAGAAGCTCTGCCCACAGCTATGTGTTGTCCTATCTGAAAGGCAAGCTCCTTCCTCTGTCCTCTAATCTAACAGTTGCCAGTTGACCTACTTGGAAAATGTCTTTGAAATCACATGCTTTGGTAAGACTGTATGATAAAGCCCTTGAAACTATATTTATTGCAACTGAGTAGTTTATTATGGCCTTATCTGCAGAAATAATTTCTTATTGAAAGTTGCTCCAGCTTCTATTTAATTTCGGGGGATTTGCATCAGTATCAGAAATGCAGAACGACAAGAAGGCAGGATAATCATGTGAAAGGCAATTCCAACTTAATGAACCATTGAAATATTATAGTGGAACAAATTTCCTTAGCAAGTTATAAGATAAGAATGTAGTAAAGAGTTTCATAGTAAGGCCACAGTAATGAAATATGTTCTTGTTATCCTTTAAGTGTTTTTCAGGTATCCATCAAAATTCAAGGTAGTATTCATTGTTCTTACTTAGCTTGCTAAATGTACTGAGAAATGGAGCTGAAACAAGGAGGGTTTTTTCATAGGAAATGTGTGCTAATTCTGCTTACCTATTATTACATCTTATGAGGAGCAGCTGAGGAAATTGGGGTTGTTTAGCCTAGAGAAGAGGAGGCTGAGGGGAGACCTTATTGCTCTCTACAACTACCTGAAAGGAGGTTGTAGAGAGGAGGGATCTGGCCTCTTCTCCCAAGCGGCAGGGGACAGGACAAGGGGAATGGCCTCAAGCTCCACCAGGGAGGTTCAGGCTGGATCCTAGAAAAAAAAAAAATCATGGAAAGGGTCATTGGGCACTGGAACAGGCTGCCCAGAGAGGCAGTTGAGTCACCATCCCTGAAGGTATTTAGAAGACAGATAGATGATGTGCTGAGGGGCATGGTTTAGTGGTTGATAGGAATGGTTGGACTCAATGATCCTGGGGTTCTTTTCCAATCTAGTGATTCTGTGACTATCATCTGAAACATTGCTTGCTTTTTGTACCCTCTTTGTTTCCCTTCCCACCCAGTCTGCATCTTAATATGTACAGTGGCACAGGATCCTGGAAATCAGCTCTCTAAGTGTTGCTGGGGGAAGCATTTTCATCCTGAAAGGACAGAGCCTGGGAGCTGGATGTGAGGAGAATCCTCCACCGTCCACACTTGACACATCCCTCTCATGGGGAGATGCTTAAGAAGATAGTTCCTTTGGCCGTTTCCAGCCCCAAGCTGAAACCTGAAAGCAAAGTTAATAAATCTGAACATTGCACCATACAAATGTACCTGTTGCCTATCCAATTCAGTGCCAGCTGTGCTCCTAGAGATTCCCTTGTGTCCCCTTCCTTGGCTGTCTCCTCTTGGCATCTTAGTTGCCTGAAGGAAAAGCTGCTCTTACTTTACCTATTGTTTCCACTTAGTTACCCCAGGAGCTCTCAGCCATAAGATATATTTCAGTAGATCAGATAATTGTGCTGTATGCATGAGGATAGGAGATCTTGACATATTTACTGCCACAAAAAATGGGATAGCTTGTCTCTGTAATCTCTATGGTCTCTTTATGAACCAGAGATGCTGCATGGCACGGTGTCAGCAACATGTGAGCAATAACTCTGTTCATTTTCAGAAGCTCTTGCTCAGAAGGATCAGACCCCAGGGGGCGTCTGCATGACCTTACAAATTCATGAGGCTGTTGTCTTAGTGAAGAGATGAGTCTCGTGCTGTGCTCTGAAAATTGAAGAAGGGGAATATATTCTGCTGCTGTCACTAGTGAGTGCCAAAAATAGCAATGGACACTTGTACTGGTGAGAATAATTCTAACTTTTTTCCACAGAGAATGTACAGCCCTGACTTTAAAAATCTGCTGCGTATTTCCAGCGTATTTGTGCTCTGGCTTGACAAGTTTTGCCTTGCATAATAGTGCATGTAATATGTCTTCCAGGCATGCTGTTGGGTATGGTGGATTCAGCTGGTTATGTGATTTGTCAGTGTTAAGGAGTATAGGAAGTACTAAAAGGATTGAATGTCTTAGTTTCCTTGCAAAGATCACATTTCAAATTTTCTGTTAGTGCTTTTGGGCAAACAAGTAACAACGTCTAGAGCAATTTAGAAAGCTTTAATAATTGCTCTTATGCTTTAAATAAATTCTTAGAGCAGCATTAAGACATTGACATGTTAGTGCTGGAGACATGCAATTTACTGTGTGTGTGGAGGTGATCAAACACAGTCACAAGGCAGTGCAAAACCTGTTCTTCAATCACGAGATACCTGGAAGGGGACACTTCCCCAGAGGGCCTATCTGGTTGGACTCCCTATTACGAAAAAACAGTTGTGAACCAGCCCATGTTATCAGTAGTCTGTGTGCTCTCTCAGCAAGAAGGACTGAATAAGCAGTTTCAATGTACATTCCATAGCAATGGACTCTACATTTGGGTCAAAGCAACAGCACTTGCAGGGGTAGAGAAGCTCCTGTTGCCATTAAAGAGTCTAAGGGGGCTGTGCCCTTTAGGCCAGTTCAGGTCCCTTAGAGTTGCTGTCCCTCTTACTGGAACGATGTCAGGCACAATCACAGTATGACTCTGTCTCAAGCTGCTTTCCTTCTTTTCAATACTTATTTTCCAGATATCACAGTAAAACTGCAGCTACTCAAAAAACCTAAGATGTTGACCTTCTAAACAAGTTTTAAAAATAAATTATTAAATTAACATAGATCTATGAGCTAAAAAAAGCTGCTCTTCAATTAAATACACACAGCTGTTTAGTCTGTTTGCAATGCAGTTTTCCCTGTGGTATCTGGCATTTAGAGCATAAAAAAGCATTCTTGAAATCAAATTACATTTAGGACTCTTATATACAAAAGTGCCTGGATGCTTCAGAGAAAAAAAAAAGGAAAATTAATATTGCTCAGGCACTCTAATGTTTATTAAAAGATAAATGATTTCCAAAGGTGTATTTCTGGTTAATATAATCTTGACAAAATTCTTCAGAAAACAATAGATGTAGAGGATGAACATAGCATACGTGGCACAACATTTCCTTGCAATCCACCCTTGCCTGAAGCAAGAGTAATACTTTAAGTTACTGATTCCAACTAGTTTCCTTGGAAGTCAGAGTTCAATTTACATTTATGACTTCCTGAAGCTATTTTGAGGAATCCAAATAAATGAATAGCCAGTCTTCAAAGCTGTCTCAGATATGACACAGAAAATGCTAAGTATACCTGGGCTTGCACTTGTGTCATTTGTTATCATTAAACTTTATTGCCTCTAGTTTTGAAATCTCAGGGGAATATTTTCTCTGGAAAGTGGCGTCTTAAAATGTAAACTTATTTTCTGAAATGAATTTTGTTATCATTTCTGCAATACTTTTGATCTTTTTTATATCTATCCTTTAAAAAAAAAACCCCAAGAAGCCCTACAGAAAACAAACACTTTTATTGCCCTTACAGTGACAGTTTAAAGAACAAAGATACAAACCAACCAACCAGGAAACATTTTCATAACTGTGGAGTTGAAGTAATTTTCATAGTAGGTCTTCATAAATGGCAAAAATTTTGAAGACCTTTAAGAGATTTATTTTTTTTTAATATGCTGTAAAACTACAGCAGCTCTGTGGAGTAAACTTTAAGAGATTTAAAGGACTAAAATAGGGCCAGCTGACAAGGATTAAGTCTGTAGACCAGATAGATCAGCAACCATGCACCAGTACTGCACTCTCTTTTCTGGTGCACATAAAGCCCAAGTGGACCTAGACCTCTGCATGGTGTTAGTACTCCCTGCCTCGTCTTTGCCATGTAGAATTGCTGCCAGGGTATTGTCTCAGGAAGTATCTGCAGCCACCCAGAACATCCACCTAGGGAGACAAGAGGTTGAGAGGATAACCACTTTTGCCTTACTGAAGTGTGAAGACTGTCTTCAGTATCTCTTTCTAGCATAAATCACTCGAAGGGGCTGAATTTTTAACAGACCTTGGAGGGACTGACCAGTGCTTTGCATTGGAATTTCCTGTGCCTCCCTGTGTAATGAGCATCCCTAAAAGACCAAAAAGGTTTCAGAATTTAACAAGCTAAGTGCAGGGCTGGTGCTTTCTACTTTCATTTTAGCCAGGTCAGTGTCTTTCTAATTGTAGCAGACTCTCCACAGTCGTCTTAGGAAGACTTAGGAAGGTTTTTTTCCTGTCTGTAAGATGGCCTCTTATGTCTGTCCACCTCAGCAACCTCCCTGCTAAACCTGTTTCTCTCGCTACCTTACTGCCACCTTCTCTATGGTGCTGTCAGATCTTCTCCCGCATGGTTCAGTTGCCTTAGAATCATAGAACAACCAGGTTGGAAGAGACCCACCGTGTCATCCAGTCCAACCATTCCTATCAAACACTAAACCATGCCTCTCAGCACCTCGTCCACCTGTGCCTTAAACACCTCCAGGGAAGGTGAATCAACCACCTCCCTGGGTAGCCTGTTCTAATGCCCAATGACCCTTTCTGTGAAAATTTTTTCCTAATGTCGAGCCTAAATCTCCCCTGGCAGAGCTTGAGGCCATTCCCTCTTGTCCTGTCCCCTGTCACTTGGGAGAAGAGGCCAGCTCCCTCCTCTCTATAACCTCCTTTCAGGTAGTTGTAGAGAGCAATGAGGTCTCCTCTCAGCCTCCTCTTCTCCAGGCTAAACAACCGTTGTGGAGGATGATCAATCTCCTTCCCTCAGGGGATTTCACACCACACTGTTCCTCTTCCTAAGAGAAGAGCTGGGAACCCACAACCAATATACACACTATCTGCCCAAGTACTATAGCCACCAGTACTTCACCTGGGTTTCATCAGAACCCTGAGTGAACAGACAGGTATTTTTGGTGCCACAGACAAAGGGGACCTGGTAGTCAGTGTCCTGGTTTTATCTCAAGGGTTGTGACACAAGTGTCCTGGAATAGGTATTGCCACCACCTCTCACATATTCCCATTTCTAGCCAGGAATAAAAAAGAAAAGTTCAAAGTCCAAACGATAAGACATCCTTAGTAGCAATTTCCCTAGTTTGAGGCTTTTGGTTGCTTTTATTATTTTTTTTTCTACTTAGCCTGGATAAGTGCTACTTGTATCAATCAAGAAAGGCACTGAAGACACTGTAATCTCAATTATTTGCAATTTATGGCTTATTGCACAGCTCTGTGTGTGTTATATTGGGCACAGAAACACAGTTAAGAAGTTTTTGTCCTCAATAATTTATTTGTAGTTTCCTCACTTGAGCTGATTCAGCTCTCCGTGAGACTGAACTGGAAAGCAGATTGCCAAGATCATCAGAGTTTAAATAAGTCAAACCCATGTTTTATTTTGTTTTTCTGTATGATGGGATGAAGCAATTAGTGTTTAGCTTTGGTCGGCAAGGAACAGAGAGGAGGCAGGAAGTTCTGCAGCTCAAGAGAAGGCACCTAATACTGTCTGAATTTAAAATTTCCATTGACCTTTAAAGAGCAGCACGCAACACAACTTAATGGCACAGTACTGAGTCACAACTTTTAAGCTCCTCTAAGCTCAGTATCTTGTTCCAGAGGGGTTATCAAACTCAGAAGTATCAAAAAGACTCTAATCACTAAATGTATCTAGTTATACCTCTCCATAGTGTTCAGAGATGGCTGGTCTAGGGTAGAGCATACTTTCCACATTAACCCATCAGAGAATTCTGAAAATTCACCATAGCATTTGGAAAAGTGGAAGTGAAAGGAACAAAAATTTCCACCAGCTGCATCAGTTATAAACTGTTGAAATGGAAGATAGTGAGCATTTCTGGACTGTTGATTATCAGCATAGAAATTCTGATTGATAGACCCAGCTCATTTCCAGTTTAACAGCAGTTTGAAAGCTATTGCATCTTTGTGTTGAATGACAAGACCCTCTCTGAAACTGAACACTGTCTAAGTGCTTCCTTCCATTCCTGCCTGCCTTCCTCCTGGCCTCCCCTATCCAGTGCCAGGGATTGAAAGTGATCCCATTGTCATGCTGCCAAAGTAAATTAACATGATTCACAACTTTCCATAATAACTATTTGAAATTAAAGCAGTTGGTAATTAAAGTAATCCTTGCTCCCTGGTGACACATGCAGCATGACAAAACAGACATAATTTGACAGCGGCAGAACCTGTCTCCTTTATTTACACATTGCTTCAGTGCCTTGTTCTGCCGAGTGACTGATCTTCTATTGAATTACAGAAGAGTTAAATTAGACTGAATATTTGTGGTGAAAACATCAATGTGAAAGTATCTGCTGTGATAGCCCATAAAATAAAATCAATATACTTTCAGATTCATCATGCCCCTCCTGGGTCTGTGGTTGATTTTACTGTGGTTTTCAGGGAAGCAAAGGAATGCTGCAGCTCAGCTGCTGGACTGAGGCTGGGAAGCTCTAACCTGAAGATATTAAGACTCAAGAGACCAAATATGTAGCATGGCACAGAGTGGGTTGCTTTGAAACTGTCTCCACCCAGTGTCAGTCACATAAGCAGCTTTGGACAAGGTATTTGTAAACTGAGAAGCCAGTTTCTGTTCTCTGGACCAAGCTGGGTAGGTCCTAGTAGAGTTGCCTTCTTTAGGATAATCTGGAGAACCGTAGTGCTATGGCTGTTTGGGAGAAGGTCTTCCTCTCTCCTGCTGCACCAGCTTTGCTTGCTGTGTGCCTGGTGGTGGGGCTTGTCTGTACTTTGCCTTCCAGATGGTGGAAAAGCAGCATCTTAGAACAAGCAGAACTTGTGCCTTTTGTCTCCTAAGGGCTGATTCAACAGGAAGAAATTCTTTTTTGTAGGTCTAAAAGTCTTAGTTTAAAATAAAAGCCTGAATTCAGAATAAACTGCTGAATGGAAAAGAACAGGCACTTTCTTTTTTTCAGTTGTGAGATCTTTGTCTTTGTGCATTCATTCCCCAAAATAAGGATGATGACATCTGAATCTTTTATGCTTTTTGCACTGTTCCAGTAGTTTAAATGTATCCTGCAGTTAACAAATGCAATGTGAAATGCTCTTTGTCCTAAAGAGTTGCTATATGAATTAGGACAAAATAACAGTTTGAGGTAAAAGATAGAAAAGCTTTATTGATGAGCGAAATCTTGGGCAAAAGTAGCTGCCTACAAGATCTTTAGAAGATGGTGATTGAACATGTTTAGAACGGTCAGTTCTGTCTTTCCTGCATAGCGCTGGGCATGGATGTGAGTCCAAGTACATGCAAAGTGAAAGGACTCAGAAATGAACTGTGCTGACAGTAGAGCTGGGCATGGTATTACACTGGTTCTTTAAAATGAATGCTGAAGGCAAAGCTTGACACTTAGAAACAAAGCCCAAGGTGCCATCAAATGAAGGAGGAGACTTCATTAATTTTAACTTCAGTGTAGTTTGGATGGGGGATTAAACTGAACAGAAACAATCATTTCCATCTCTTTGGTATTGCACAAGATGGTATGCCAGACAGGGCAAAAGCTTGATCTCACAATCTACTCTGCCACAGTCCCTTTGCATGATTCTGGCAAGATTATCAGTCTCCATATGCTTTTGCCTTCTTGTGTGCTGTGACATGAGGATAATGAATTCCTGAGGGTAGGAAAGAGAGATGTGGATACATGCATGCTTCAAAGCTTATGAAGCATTCAGACACAGCAATGTGCTCTCTGCCACTAAAATTCCTGTGTTCATTTCTCCGCTGCTAATTGGAGTTGAGGCATCACTATTCACTCATGTAAGCTAACTGGAAAATACAGTTTCTCACCCTAGATGTGCCGCTCTATAAAGACAAGAAGCTTAATTTCAAAGGCTAAACTAGAACCAATTCATAACTATACCTGGGAAAAGAACAGCTACTGTTGTAAAAAAAGATTTTATTCTGTTGCTATAGAAACTTCTACAGCATGGAATGTTTTACATGTGAGTGTTATAGAAGAAGAAATACAGAAAAACATTTTATTACACAAGACCAAGAAAACATGGTCTTTCTTTTTGTACTTATGGAAAACAAGAATCACATTTTCAATGAAGACTGCACTTATTTTAAATATTTTGTTACTGGAACATTTATTCTCAAGTGCTACCTACTCTGAGTTTTGAGAAAGGAATGTGCAAGATCCTCTTTGATTGCAAAGCACTATCCTGTGATTCTATCTCAGGGACCCTTGAGAGACTTTTGAAATACTTAATATTCACTTCCTCTGCTCAGACTTTCTAAATTATTTAAATGACATGAGGAAAAATTCAGTTTAAGACACTTCTGTGTGTGCAGGTGTCTGGACAGGAGCTCAGCCAGAGAAAAATGCAAACAAGAGATTTTAGTTTCCCTGCTCTTTTTTAAACCACCTAAAATGTTCCTGGTGTAACTTCAGGTTATGGGTCCATACGCAGGTGAACATGGCAGACACAGTGAGATGGCAACTTAAGCAAACATAACTACCCAAAACAGTTTAATTCCTCCCATTGTTAGCCTAGTTAAATGCTTGCATGAAGGATGAGGAAGACTGACTGTCTCCTCAATTTCGGCTCTGATACACGCACAAAACAAACTCCACATTCTGAAAGCTCTCAGATTGACCCCTCCTAAGCTCCAGATCCTCAAGGAGATATCTGTAGTAGGCTGTAATTCTGCTAGAATTCATGCAGCTGTCCAAGAAGCCAGCCTGGCTATTTCACTTTACACAGATTTGCATTACGCTTTGAACTACAGCTACAGTGATTTGCAGCTTTCTGCCCTCAAGTGACCTGTAGCACTGCTCAAACTGGGCAGCACAGATTGCACTTCAGTTCTTCCTTCAGATGTCAATGTATCTAAGCCAGTGCAGGAGGCAAGTTCCTTCTCAGGGTCATAAATGACCGAGTTAAAATTGCCTCCCCAGTATCAGCTGAGCTTTGGTATCAAACTGTGTATGCCTCAGCCTTGAAGTAAAATGGGTTTGCTGAAATCACCTGAGGCAGTGGCTTTACTGTCAAGAGATGAATTACACTCATGGTGTATTAGTTTTGAAAAATGCTTAAGTTTTAAAGCAAACATTGGACAAATCAAGTGATGCTCAACAGTTTTTTCCCAATAAAAATACTCAGGTTGTTACTGCATTAATTCTTTCTTTGAATGGCACCTCCCTTAGCACAGTCCAGTCTATCTTTACTTGGCTAGCAAAGCAAAAAGTTGATCGTCTAATAAATTTTCTTGTTCTTTTAGCATGGTTTCTAATTTGAAGAAGTCCAAATACAGTTGGTATATATTGAACTTTTGAACACTACGAGAGCACTAGATACCAAGATGTCAGGAGATGGGATGGTGTTTGTGGTTGTTATGGTGGTTTTTAACTTCGTGTTTTCTCAAACAGTTTTATCTCTGAAATCCAGAGGCATCTCAGAGTGAAGAAAACCACTAGAAAATGGAAGTTTGATAAAGCTAGGTAGTGTGCTTTCTCTGGCTGTCCATCTCTTGGCATGGTTGTTGCAAAGGGACCACTTCTTACAGGGAATGAGGTTTCAGACACTGCCAATGTGTGTTTGACACCTTCTAAAGCAAAACCCTGGTGAAAATCAGGTTGCATGCTTGCTTAGCAGTGAGATCAAACATAGGTACTTGGCTGAATTCCCATTTTTGCTGAGAGCAGGGCAAATTACTCAAAATCTGAATTACAGCCATAAATGCAAGTCTTGCCTTTCTGCTTGAAAAAACCATCAGTTGCGTGTCATTTTTTTTAATTTTATTTTTTACTTTTTCAGTATTCTTCCAAACCCCGTGTTAATATATTTCAAGTTGTGGATAGCTTTTTGCAGATGCTTTTGGCTTTTCTGGATTTTTTTTCTTGCTCCAATTATATTTCATTCTGGCTTTGCCATTTTTAAGATGTTTGCTTTTATTTGTGAGGGTGAACAGAACAGGATTTAAATTCTACTTTTTGTGTTATCATACACTTAACAGTCTGCAGTCCATTTCCTTATAAATGCGTAAGTAGATTTTGATGTTATTAGCTAAGTAAGCATATGGCAAAAAGCATAACTGATGTGTGTGTGTTCATAAAAAGCAGGTCAATGCTTGATGTAAATCAGAACACACAAGATTTGTTCTGAAAATATTAAAACGCCTTTTTTGGGACCATTTCTATTTTATGATTTTTGAGTCCTATGTAATGCTTCTTACAGGTTTTACTACGTTAGGTTATGATACTGTAACATGTAAAGAAAGTTGATTGTTCTCTCTTGCTTGTAAAAAGCCCGTGTTTTTCTGTCCTGTTCACATATGGTGGAGGGTGGAAATACAGTTTTCTTGGCTGAGATCTGAACATCCACTCTTCTAATGGTATAACAGTTGCTCGTGATATCGTTAGAATAGTATTTCATGTTATGTGTCTTGTTCTTGAGGAACAGCTATAAGCATGTCTCTCTGACTCAATCCTAATTAACTAGGACTGTAATTAGCCTTCTTGGAAATAGCTATAGTTATTGTTCCTGAAAAGACTGGCCCCTCAGATGAACTCTGTGCTACTAACCAAGGATTTGGATGTGAAGCAAACGCTTCACACTGGGAAGCACTACTGATGATGAGGAAATCCACGCCTTTTAAACAGACAAACCACTGCAATATTTAGCTAAATTAGAGGTAATCTACTCTATAACAAAGTATTGATTTTAATATTTCTATTTGTTTGGGCATATTCTTTGATGTTTTAGATATCTCAGATGAAGTTTATGAGAGAAATGTCTGGTTTGTGGAGTTTTTTTCCACCTAGGTGTATCATTTCATCAATAAAAGACTAGAAAAGCTTCTAGTGAGAGAAGCCCACTCTCACACTGGAAATGGAAGTGGTGATTGTTTTAATACTATTTGAGGAAAACTGCTGCACATTCAACTTGAGTATCTTGTCTCTTGAACCATCTAAGACAGAAACTGGTTGATGCTGTGGAACAGAGTGAGAAACTGGCATGGAGAGAAATAAATGGCAGAGGAGCTTATAGCAGATAGCTGAGAAGAGTTGATCCTGATAGAATTCTATGTACAAAACTGGTTTTATTGTTTTACACAGAGCTGGATTGATCCTGCACAGTGCTCTTGTGGGGGAAGAGGGGATGAGGAGAGCAGGTTACAGCTCTCTGATCTTGCAGGAGACCAAGCTCCCTGTAGTTTGTGTTTCTCTTAACAATAATCTAATCCATACTCGTTATCAAATTGATTGTCTCATTTGACATTGTTGTCACTATTAAAAACTCACTATCATTAGAAGACACTTAAGTCACTCTTATTTTTTTATCCCAGTGATTTAGATAAAGGTATGTGACGTCTGAAGACATATTTACTTCTTTTGTTAATATCGCTGTTCTTCTACTTACTGTAAACAGACATTGTACCAGTGGAAGTTTATATGTTTTTAAATCCCCTTGAACTGAAAGTGTGTTTGAAAGCTGAACTATGATATCTTTGTGCATGAAGAAGAGGCACTAATTTATTCAAATTAATGTCAAGCTTGTCCTACTGCACTTTTTTCTTCAACTTAACTGAATGTGCCTGCAGTAGCACACAGGGCATATGCTTAAATAGGAAGGGCTAATTGTAAGAAGCTGTCACAGTAACAGGATAGATTGCACTTCAGTAGAAAAATTTCCTCATGATAAGGCTCACAGTTTATGAAGGTGTGTGAAAGATGCATGAGGAAGATATCTTTTTAGGAAACATGTATAGCTGTTATGTAATTGCAATGGATCTTTTAAATCTATAATGGATAAAATACTGTATAGATGAGTTCCCTGTGGGTCATTAAGGTTTTCGGAGTTTCTTTTTCATCTTATTTCAGCTCCTCCTTATGCCTTCTGCACCCTAGGCAGGGGAGTGTGTCACCACTGAAGTAACAGAAGTATAACAGGCAAAAGAAGATACATTCTCCATTTGTTATGTCTTGCTGTTATGGCTGCAAAGCTGGAGAGGCTTGTTTCTGCCATGAGCTTACTGAAAAAAAATCCGATGTTATGCTAAGTATATAAACACAGTGTTAGTCTTGCAATACTTGATTAAATTCCTAGGGAAGATAATGAACTGCTCCTAATCTTAATATATCCTTATTTAAATTACACTCAAATATCTTTTTTATTCTCCCAAACGTGCTCTAGCATATTATCATAATGATCATTTAGTTTAATCTTTTAACATTGGGTATCTAAACACTCTTCAAGCCTAGCCTTATCAAAATGGTGACACTGATGCAGACCTTCAGTTTGAGAGGTCTGAGCTGCTCTCTGGATTCTGCTATGATTGGGTGTTTCAAAGGCCATATCCAGCACAAGAAACTGTTATTGCTGATGCTTACGCAGTGGCTGACCTTGGCAATGCAGCTGCAGTATCCCCTGGGAACAACTCTTGCGTGGGATGGGAGAAGAAAAATGGTGTGGAGAGGCAGGGGGAGCCAGGGGAGGTACTTGCTTCTGACCTTTGAAGTGGGCAGGATGACTGTGCCCTCTTGCTGGACCCATTAGCCATGGGCATCCCACTCAGAGCCTGAGAAGCTGACTAGCATCAGGAGCTACAGGCAAGTGCTCAGACTGTGCTCAGCACAAGTGACCTATCCTTAAATGGTGCTTTTGTGGTGATTTTATATGGTGATACATTGTATTGTCATGTTAGTAAATAGGAAGATGGTTAACCTATTTTTAGCTTTCATTTTATACCACTATTTATAAAAAGTGTGCTGCCCCCAAGCTCTCTGAATAAACAGTGGGACTGAGCGTGCAGTTTTCCAATGCTTTAAATAAGGGATGGCTTTGAGAGGAAACTGTATTACAGACTCCTTCAAAATGAGCAAAAGCTTTTTTTTAACACTGAGAACAAGCTACCTGTTTGCACCCACATTCCCAGCTCTTACTGTAGCTACAGATGGCCTAGCTGCATTGTTCTTTCCTTCCCAAAATAGATGATACAGAAGCCCTCCTGTTCCTGAGGTTGTTTAGGCAGTTACTATGAAGAAGGATTTCACTGCAATATTTACACTAGGAGATTCTTTCTCTGATGCTAACAACATTTTCAGTCACCTTGGTGGTTGTAGTGCATTTGCACTAAAACACTGCCCATTTTTAAATTTTATTTATTTTAAGAATGCAAGCAACTGTATTATACTCTAGGTAATTCCATCTGAAGAATACAAATTCATGTTCTGGTATTGTATCTGTGTTTATTTTTCCATAGATCTAGAGGAAAACAGAATAAAAATTGGACCAGAAAATATCTGATGTAGCACTGGGATCTATACCACCTGCAAATTAAAAAGAATCCTGAAAAAGCCCAGAAAATATTTGTTTCTGATGGATACACTGTACTGTTGCCTTTCCATATCTCTCATGGTGACCTCCTGGAGTCTGGTAACATTCATATGCTTAGGAAAAGAATTCAGTGGCTTATGAAACTGTAGTCATGATAATGGTGTAGTCATAATAAGGTTTAAGAATTGTACTATTTCATAGTTGTGTTATACCAGAAAGAGGTGAATATTTTTCTTCCCATTAAATGATATTAGAGAGTGGCATCAGCCCACTGGAAATTTCAGCTTCCAGCAGCTGATTCTCTGAGGTAATTACCAGTATCTTTGGTTACAGCTTAGCAAGCTGCACCCATTGTGGGCAGATGGTTGTAAAATGAAATATACTCTTAAGTCCTCTTTCTTCTTTCAGTCGTTTTGGGCATAGAATCATAGAATAGTTTCAGTTGGAAGGGACCTTAAAGATCATCTAGTTCCAACCCCCCCATCACAGGCAGAGACACCTCCCACTAGACCAGGCTGCCCAAGGCCCCATCCAACCTGGCCTTGAACACCTCCAGGGATGGGACAGCCACAGCTTCCCTGGGCAACCTGGGCCAATGTCTCACCACTCTCATGGTGAAGAAATTCTTCCTAATGTCTAGGCTAAATCTGCCCCTCTCCAGTTTATACCCATTCCCCCTCATCCTGTTACCACAAGCCTTTATGAATAGTCCCTCCCCAGCTTTCTTGTAGGACTCTTTCAGTTACTGGCAGGTTGCTATAAGATCTCATTGGAGCCTTTTCTTCTCCAGGTTGAACAAACCCAACTCCCTCAGCCTGTCCTTATATGGGAGGTGCTTCAATCCTCAGATCATCTTTGTAGCCCTCCTCTGGACATGTTCCAACAGTTCCATAGCCTTATTATGTTGAGGATTCCAGAACTGGACACAAGACTCCATATGGGGTCTTAAAGAGAGGAATAGAGGGTCAGGAATCCCCTTCCTTGACCTGCTGGTCATACTTCTTTTGATGCAGCCCAGGATACAGTTGACTTTCTGGGCTATGAGCATACATTGCCAACTCATGTCCATCTTCTCATCAACCAGCACCCCCAAGTCCTTCTCTATAGGGCTGCTCTCAATCATGTCATCCTCCATCGTGTACTGAAATTGGGGATTACCCCGATCCAGGTGTAGGACTTTGCACTTGGCCTTGTTGACCCTCATGATATTCTCACAGGCCCACTTCTCCAGCCCGTCCAGGTCCCTCTGGTTGACATCCTGTCCTTCCACTGTGGTAACTGCAACACTCAGTTTGGTGTCATCTGCAAACTTGCTGAGGGTGCACTCAATCTCACTGTCAATATCATCAATAAAGACATTAAATAGCACTGGTCCCAGTGCGGACCCCTGAGGGACACCGCTTTCATGGATCTCCATCTGGACTTTGAACCATCAACCACTAGACTTTGAATATGACTGTCCAACCAGTTTCTTATCCACCACACCATCCACCCATCAAATCCATATCTCTCCAGTTTAGAGAGAAGGATGTTGTGGGGGACCGTGTCAAAGGCCTTACAGAAGTCTAGATAGATCACATCCATTGGTTTACCCATGTCCACTGTTGTGATTACCCCGATCACAGAAAACCACTAAGTTGGTCATGTACTTGGTATTACACTTAAGAGAGACTTAATGGATTTATGCACGTTGAAAATTTTGCTTTGTAATGAACCTGTCCCCTGATTGCATCATTTAACATTTGATGCAGATAATGCTAATTTTCATTTTGAATTGCAATATGTTGGTGCCTTAGCCTGTTTGAGGGATTTTTTGCTCCCCTGCTGGCAACAGATAAGTCTATTCTGGTTTCTTCTCGAACGCCGCACTTCTTGTTGGTTGAAACTCTTGAAAACAGTACTATTAAAACTTGCCACTTGGTGGCACTAAGAAATAACACAACTGCCCCCGAAAAAAGATGTTGTAAAAAGTGGCCAATTGGCTGGTTATAACCGAGCCCAGTGGCCCTCTGAAAGGAAGACATCAAGTGAGCCGAAATTCCACAGCCGTTTTGCTTGTTGTAGATGTTAGTACATTTTCAGCACAGAACATGCACGTTGGGATGCTACTTCTGCACCTGGACACGCTCAGCAAGTTCTTCCCTTGCTGCTGGCTCTGCTGACAGATGTTCTGTATTTCTCTTACATTTGCTACTTATAAATCAGCTGTACCTACCTAGGAGAGGTTTTGCTGGAAGTTGAGGAGGAGGAAGTTGCAAAGCCTTTATTTCCAGCGCCTTAGTTCAGGCACCACCAGAGAATTCCTCCTGGACAAGGAGATTTGGATGGATCTCCCTGGGGAGTGCCCCAGTGTAAATATTATTGGTTAGAAGAAGCACAGCAAAGCCATATAAGGAATGAACTCTTCAGGATGTGTGTGCGTGTGAGAGTATGATTTTACTGACTTACAACTACTGCTAGTACAGAAAATGAACGAACTGGACCTACCATTTATCCAGGTTCTTTCCCGTCTTGCTCAATAATACCTAGTAAAGGTCAAGTGCCCTAGGAACCAATTTCATTTGTAGTTAAATTTCTTGTCCCTGGCGCAGCTCCTCTTTCAGATCTGAACTGAAATATTGTTTTTCTCTCTCCCCCTGCCCAAGGTTTTTCTTGCTAGGGTTATTGGTTATTTATTCAGAATGGAGAACTGGTTTTCTACCTGATTTTTTTTCTTCTGTCAGTGCTCCTTGTCATGTGTCTTTGAGTCCCATTAGTGTTCCTTTTTTTTAAAAAAATAGAATTGTCCCAGCCTGTTAAACAGGGAGAAGTTTTCAGAGTGGAGAAAAATTCTTGCAGCAAAATGTAGCAGGCATCTGAAAAGCAGTGTCCTTATTTAATTTCCCTGTATTCTAGAATTTAGGATACTTCTAAGATATTTAAGTAGGAAGGTCAAATAGTAGCAAGTTTATAGAGCAAAGGAGTTGGTGCTGAGGACTCAGTGTGCAGCGCACGTGCATTCAGAGGGTATGAGCTTGGGCTTGGGGCCACCTGAGCAGGGCAAAGCTAACTTGCAGATAGCTTTGGTTCTGGAGGAGTCCATTCCCTGCCTCCCTGAGCTGATCAGTGACATGAACTGAAGGCCAGCAAATGAAGATCCCTAGAACATTGTCCATAGCCAAACAAAACTGCTTCTTTCTTCTAAGATGAGAGCCAAATTCCTCGTCACACCTCTTGGATTGTGGGTAGCACAATGCAATTGTAAATTGATGCTATCACAATATGTTAGCAAGGATAATGAAGTTAGCTGGCTCGGGAGATTCTTAGTGATAGAAATTATTCTTCATCAATAATCTAAACCTAACTTTGGTGACTGGAAGTCAGCACCAGCACGTGAGTGTCTTGTTGAGTTAGTTTAACTACTCCAGGAAGATAGCACCTATGTAATGCACAGCAAGTGTTGCTGGCAGTGTCCCAGTCCATGCTAAGAAGCAGATTTTGTGTTTTGGATGTCCTGGAAAACTACTTGGGAATTGGAAGAGCTAGAGATGAGATTGTGTAGTTGAGAGACTCAAGGAAGGGCAGGGACAGATGTCATAGTGTGATGGGTGAAAAGACTTAAGGAGGTAGTAAGAAGATGGATTGGAAGTTAAACCAGAGAAATCAATTTTTGCTGATCAATGCATGGCCAGGAAAAGCTGTATCTACACTGAACCACTTAAACTCAAAATAGAGATGATCCAAAAGTAATTAAAATAATCTCTCTGAGTAGAGGACCAAATGACCCCCCACTGGAATGGTCATTATCATCTGGTTTGTACTGCACCTGGCAAGCTGGAACTTCACCCTTGGCAACTTATAATTTTTACAATATAGACATTTGAAGCTAAATAAAACAATGAGATCCATGTTGTTCTTCTAACAAGTAATAACTAAGGGAAAAGCATTCTTGTAAGTGCTCCTTAGTCTTGGTGAGACTTAGTGTAGTTAATAATTTATTCATTTGTGGTTTTTACATAGCCCACTGTAACTGACACTCCAATAACAAATCCAGTGTCAGAAAGACAGTCAGATAGCTGAAACAGACACATAAAGTTCTGACTCCTGGCTACATTCCTGGTATGTCAGTGTCTGGCTCCTAAATATTATCAAAAACTCGTTTTTTGAGCCCTACAACAATAAGCGATATCACTGTCGGCAACAAACATCAGCTAAATAAAAATGACTTTTAAAATAAGGCCTTTAAGAGGTTAAGTTTACTGCATACTGCTGACTCTATGAAAAGTAACCAACATATTGTAAAAATCATACTTAAAAAACAAAAGCCAGACAAAAATATACATTTAGAATTATTCACTCAGCAAAAGCAAAATTGCTGAAAGGTATTCCTCTGTTGTGCTCATGCAGCAGCAGGTCTACTTGGTCAAAACAAAAGCTGAGGCAATCAGTTTGCCAAGCATCATGTTAATAGCACAAACTGTCTTTAATAGCAAAAAGCAGAGAAACAGCAGGAGGGCTCTCATTAAAATGACACATTCCTCTCTAAAGCAGACAGCCATTCAAGGCAATGGTTATTTGGCAGTGTCTTCTGCTAAGGAAAAAAATAATTTGAGAACTTTCTAACATTTGGTGTTCACTGAGCATGAAATTTCATCTGGCACACTTGGGCTGTGACTTGCTCCAGCAACTTGCTGCTTGTTTACCTTTGATTTATGTCTCATTTATGTGGGAAATCAAATGTGTGAATCGCCTTTGTGTAAAGTTCAAAACAGACACTTTTATATGTTGGAGGTGTTCACGTCACTGTATGATTATACAAAAATAGAACACCAAAAAAAAAAAAGATGCTGTACAAACTTCTTTTCTCCTTTTAGTTAATAATGATGAAAATGGCCTCCTAAAAATTTCAGGAACTACAAGATTACATCCCCTCTGCTGTAGCCCAACAGATATCATCATCAGGGTATCTTCATCAGAAACCAAGGTTGGTCACTTTTACTCCCTCGTGGCTGTTCAAACAAGAGGTCAGAACAGGCACAGCCCTTCTCCAAAACATCCACTAGAAAAGACAGAGCAGGGTCCACACAGAATTACCATAGGAAACACATTAATATATTTTTTCAAGCTAAGTGACAACCATCTAAAGGTTAATGCTCCTAGCAAATTCTGTAGGTAAATGTGAACTTATAAACATTAATTATGCCTCACATCATTCTCTACAGGGCATCCAATTAACAGATGAAAAATTAAGAAATTAACATTCTGATCCTGCTCATACCCAAAACTGCATCACAATGCCACTGGTACCAGTAACTTCAGGATGAAAAGAGTAGAAGATGGCAAGTATGACACTATTTTAGAACAGCCATTAATCCAAAGAAGTAGAGATCAGTAAGTCTGATTTGCATATTAGCAAAGCTAAATGAAAACATAGTAATATAAAGAATTGATTTTTTTCCATGGGCATAGTAGTATAATATAATACCTTCAAGAGTTTACCATGGATATATGCTACAAGCTGTGTTGTAAATGCTTTTTAAGAGGGAGTGAAAGAGAGATATGATGATATTTTTTACTATGGAAAAATTAGAATAGCCCAAACTAAAATTCATTGTAAACTGATGCATTTATGACGACAGACTTTATTAGCTATTACCAGGCAGAAGAGAGATTTTTGTCCTCATTCTAAAGCTTCTGAAATTGTGTTTATCACTAAGCAGTAGCCAGAAGGACAAACAGAGTCCAATTAATTGTTAAGAAAAGAGAGGAATAAATACAAGATACCTCTATACCAGTGTAGAAATCCCATGTATATCTCACATCTTGAGTGTTTCATACAGTTCTAACTACCTTAATTTCTGAGAAGATAGAGAAACAATATAAAGAAAAGTATAATTGCTATTAGAGATAAAGAATTTCCTCTGTGGATGCTGAGATTTAATATCTTCATCTTAGAAACCGATTCTCTGTGAGAGAGAATAGGTCAGAAAGTTATTAAAACAAGATTGGTATGAAGAATCTGAACAGGAAACTATATACCTTTTATCACAGCACAAAGTTAGAGAGACACTAAATTAAATAGTTTAGAAGCAAATTTAAAAGTAAGAGAAGGAAATATTTTTCATATGATGGTAGTTAATTGCTGAACTAATTTGCACAGGAGGCTTTGGAGGCCAAGAGATTAAATGAGCTCAGAAAATGATTAGTCAATTTGATAGAAGGAAGTTTGTGAGAGGCTGTTCAACTCAATAACAATAATATGTGCTCCAACACAAGAAACCTCTGAAGAGGGGCTAGTAAGAGGCTATAAGTGGTGGACACATCAGTACATATTCAGCCTCTTCTCGTCATCTTTCTCTAATCATAAACTGCTTCCCTTAGTATCCTCTCTTTGAAAACAGGGTATAGACAGATGTTTAGCTGAAAGAGTATAGACACCCACAGGGTCCTGAATCTGCATTTTAGCCAAGAACATCCCAAGTCTTAGCAAAATTGAGAGTAGCCAAGAATCCTGACTTCTGTTTATTTGTCTTGGAAATCTTTTTCAGGTTGCATTTGCTCTGTGATCATTTCCACTCACCACAGGATGAGTAGCTGGTATCAAATTGGTGTTCCTATTTCCTTGTGGTTTGGTGATTTTTTGTTCGGTTAAGTTTTTCTGAGTAATATTATACATCTAGGTGGTTAGAGAATCAACCTTCCTAGAGAGAAATGAAACATATTTGTTTTCATCTCTCGTAATCTCGGTTTGTGTCAAATAAAATACTGCACACCAAGGATTTTCAGGAATGGACATTACAGTATTCCGTATTTACTGCCTTACTCCTCAGGTATCTGCCATTTCCAGGATTGTGGTTTTCAATATTTTTTGCTGCTAAGACCTTGAAATTCCAGTTGACATTTATCTGTGTCTTTTATAGCACCCAAGACTATCTTGCTGTTGCTTTAGGATAGGGCTAAACTTGTTCAAATTTTTATTCTTAGTGACTTTTTGTAGCTCATAACATAACTAGCATGTCTGTCACTGAAGGTACAGGGCACTGTAAATTTTAGCTTTGTGTTTAAAATGCTTTGATGAACCTGCATTTTATGCAACTGGAAAATTTAGCATTTATGGAAGGATTTTCCCTTCTGTATGGGAGATAATAAACTGGAGATAACATTCATGTCCCATAATTCATATGTTATATTCTAGACTGTTTAAACCAAACTATCTATTTATGCCTTGTAGTATGCTAAATCCCTTCTTAGACTGCAATTCTTAGCATAAAACATACTTAGAGTTATTTTTTTTGTGTGTGTATATCATACTGGTAGATCGTTACAGCTAACACGTGAAACACTATTTCTGGGCATTGCTGAAACCAATGTTTAAGTTCTTTGCTCTCTAGTCCTCTATGCATTTCGGTTGGGAAGGAACAGAAACCAAACCAGCAGGTACAAGGAGAGCTGAACTTCTGGTTGGCTTTACTCTATTTTGTGGCAAAACAGGTGAAATTATTGAATCCAAATAATCTGAATATATACAGAAGTAGTCATATGGATTTGAATCCTGGATTCTTCCTTACCTTATCTGAAGGTGGCACTTTTCCCCAATATGTATCACTGCAGGTTTTATCTTCAGATACAGGGCAAATGTGCTGCATCTTCCCAGTCTTTGTAGGTGAAGACACAAGAAAAAAATAAGTCTCAAGAGTAACAACACTGAATTTCTCTCAACCCTCTTTAGAAGAAGACAGCCTCATTTTCACTTCCATCATCCCATCTCCCATTTTCTCATCCTTTTTTCCTTTGCCACCTCCAGTGGTGCCTTGACAGTGCGTTTTCCCTGCAATAATTTGCAGGTCAGCCCACCCTTGCAGTGCATGTTGACAGGAGTCCAAATGGAAAAATCCTGAATCACATGGAAATATATGGTCCTTTTGCAAAATGGAGGAAAGAGTTTGAAACAGGTGTCTCTACCAAAATTCATGCTGGTGTGTCTAAATTAAAAATGAAAACCATGGCATGAAATCTCTATCATTTCCTTTCTTCCCTTTTGTAATGCACTTGGAGCAAATAATGGGAAATTGTCGTTATAGACTACTGTCCTTACATTCCATTGTCCAGGAATATAAGAGATCCCATTTGGGTCTCCACAATACTTACATTCCAGTGGTTGAATCCTATATCCTTATGCAAGTTACTTTTTTAATACAGCTGATAGGAATTTTGCCAAGCTGTTGCCTTGAATTGAAATGGTTTGTGTGGGAGGGCTGTGGAGTGACACTTTGAGGATACTGAGGTGTGGCAAATACTTATTATGCGCTCAGAAATATTTCATAATGAAATGTTACAAATTACAGTCAATGATGTTTCCTTCTAAGCCATTTAAAAAATAAAACACATCAAGAAATTTATCTCTAAAGCTGTCTTTCCATTCCCTCTCCTTCAAATGGGTTTGTCATCTATTTGTTCCACATTTTGCAAATGTCTTAAGCTGACTTTCCCCCACCCCCCCTTTTTATCTTTGGTTGGACACATCTATTTAATGCAAATTCTGTGAATGAGGGAAATATTTGGCTTCCCACTTGATAGAAAGCCATGCTCATCCTAATCAGCATATCACTCCAAGAACCCACTCGGAAGGAAACATTCTTTCCTTACATTAATTCTGAAATGAGCTCGAAAACTGGTTTTTTTTCCTGAATCTTATTGTCTGAGACAGTTATTTTGCTAGTAGATGGCATTGGCAGTGACATGGACTGATAGGGAAGCTCACCGCAAGGAAATGTTGACATTCTGTTTTATAACCATTTAGTTGCAATAGAAAAACATTACTTTATATGTTTTTACAAGCTTCTGTGTAAAACAATGTGGGGTTTCTTCCACTGAGCTCCATCAGTAGTCCCGTTTACCCTATGGATGCAAGATGAGCAACCTCATGCACTGTTCCCCTCAGATATCACCCTCCAATGATATGGCAAAGTTAAATACTGCATGGCAAATGAATCAGGATAAGCAGTGAATAGTTTGCTAATCCTTCCCTGCAGTATATATTTTTGAGTATTGGTTTTTAACTTAAGGACAATTTAAGGAATGTTAAGGACAACTTGCTCTTGCACAACTAGCAAAAGTGCTGCGAGAGCCTGTAACAGCAAGTGTCACTGCACTGAGAAAAAGAATTGAAATATAAAATACAGACACTCCCGTAATGTAAGTAGCGTGAAGTAGTGTTTACTCTCATGACAAAACTGCGGATGCCAGAGGTTTGTGTTATTTAATAAGGAAATCTTAATATGAACCACTTGTCAGAAGTCAAAGTTATAATGGCATTTCAGTGCTTCTCAGGCTGAGTAAAACACGATGAGGTTCAGCAAAATGGTGACCAAGTGAAATGTACTGAGATTTGATGCCAAGGTGGCCAGAGTAGATGATACAATCTTTTCTTCTGATTTCTTAGGTGCTATGAAGATGCACAGACTATTGTTATGGCCACTTGTAGCAGCATGTCAGCATCTGACTGCTGAAAATTAATAAGACTTATTGAGAAATAAAGTTTATTTCTATTATCTTGCAAAGCTAGTTAAACAACTGAGATAATCAGTTGTTTATTTCTGAAAAGCCTAAATCTAAAAATTGAAATGAAATCAGGAATATTTTGATTTATTAATCGCATAACACACAGAAATTGGTCTAAGCTATAAATTTTGATAATTTTGAAACTTCTATATCCATGTAGGCAGGCAGTTTTGATAGCAAGAGATATTATGAAAGAGACAAATTATTCCATAGGTTTTCCTTCCTATCAGAATTTCTCCTGTTTTACCTGTTTAAAGCCCAGTTCAGATATTTTGTTTCTTTGTATCAGTCATTACTAAATTTTGAGTAATATGAAAGATGATGCTGTTAATATTGTATCCAATGAAGCTGTAGGACTCCATTGGCAGTTCACAGGGCTCCAAACAGGCTGGGAGGATTAGACTACGTGGGAACTTCAGTATAAAATGGCCCAGTTGGCCCACAATAATGTTCTGAGTTTCATTTGAAAGGAGGAGTTTTTTTTCAAGGTGTTTCTGCTGATCTCTAAAGCTTCTTAGAGTTTGATTTTTTAAAAAATAGCTGTAATTTATTGACATAAAGAAATCTAGCAGAGTATATTTATTTTGGATGGGAGAACTCATCACAGAAACAAACCCAAATACAGTTTGCTTCATATTTCAGCTGAAAGTGGACAACTGGAGTAGCCACAGCTGGTATATAATGTTAGAAACTTTATGTGACTTTGTTTGTTTTTAACTAGTGTATCTACTAGTTAACTTGAAAAGTGAAGATTTGAATTAAAGATTTTCAGTAATGAGCATGGCATGAATTGCATGTGTTGCTATTGTAATCTGTTTAGAAAACACCATCCACATAGACTAGTGATTCTGCCACTGTTCTTTTTCTAAGAAGCATGATGGGTCATTAGTTTAGTATAAAATATATGCTTAAATTGAAGGGTTTTAATCGTGCCTTAATACTCTAAGGAATGTAAATGACGACTGCATCACTGAATCCGCTTCAATATTTTATTACTGATTGCAACCGAAGAGTAGTGGTTTTTACCTGCATTAATCACTATGAAATTTCTTTTGAGAGAACAGGTATGGATACCTTAAAGCAGCTTGAAAGATAAAACTAAAATTGACTGCAAAGTACAGCAGTACTTTCTACTCTTGGCAATATAGATACTTTCAGCTGATTCTCCTCCAGGATATATTCATGAGGATTTAACTTGTGTACCTTAGAGGTAAAATTGGCCTTTCGTGAGGAAGTTAGATCAGTTCATGTCCTGATGGCTGAGTACTGCAAGACAAATAATATTTCTTTAGCTCCTTTGGCATTTCCTTAAATTGTAGGTAAAAGTGGAATGAAACTAGAAGTCATATAATTATAGCTTATTTTATAGCCGATAAAAAAGAGAAATAATTCACAAAGAACAGGGAGGAAAAATACAGAATTCTATTCTATGTATTAGCATGAAGATACAAGTGTTTGGCAGAACCACCACTTCCATACACCGAAATTCCACTTATATTAACACAATTGCAGAATCTCCATCTCTCCTGCTCCAATGCAATAGACCACAGGCAATATCGACCAGAAGGGAAAGGGATAGCAGTTGTCTCGAAACAGTTAGGATGTAACTTTTGCGGGGGTCAAAAGGACTCTGAGCTGTAAATCTTGGTAATTAGGATAAACTGATAAATGACAATATCAAGTCAATGCTCAATAGCAGTGGGAGGAGTTACTCAATTATTGGGAGTCATTGAGGAAAAAAATAGAGAAAATAAGTAGAAAAAATCATTCTGCTGTTGTATAAATCAATGATTCTCTCACATCATGAAGAAAGTAGACAGGTCTGATCACCCCATCTCTGAAAAGATACAGAAGAACCAGACAATTTTTGAAGAATGCCTGCAGGCATGATCAGAGGAACTAAACGTTTTCCACATGAGAAATGACTGAGCTGTTTAGGAAGAAAAGGAAGACTCATTTGAGGAGGACATGACAGACATCTGCAAAATTATCATTAGGGCTACAGAGAAGAAATATAGGGACGAATTGTTCCCGGTCTTTTCCAGTAGAACTGGAGCCATCACATGAACCTGAGCAGAAGCAGATTCAAACCAAGGAAAGTAAAAGCTTTTTCATTCAACAGCATGCAGCCCTGTCAATGAATGTGTAGGTGATAAAGGTTACAGGGCTTCTCAGGGAGCCTGGATTGCAGGTGGCCAATGAGACAAGGTACAGAAGGCCCAGGGAAACTCTGGTCTCAAAAAGGTGAGAGACTGAAGGATGATTCATCACAGGAGGTTTCACTAGCAGTAAAACATACCCCAATGAGTTAGGGTAATCAGTACTTCTCCCAAACCAACTGTGAATGGTTACATGATGTTACTAAAGACAAATAAACAAAAAATCCTCTTTAGAGTTTCTATTATTGAATTAATTTTGCTTTCTAGATCAAAGGAGTCTCTAAGAGCCCCAAGGACTTATGTGTTTACCATATATATACGGACTTCTGAAAAATCTAATCAATGTAATCTAATCCCTATGATGTGTTACAGCAGGGGTGTTTCATTGATTTTTGCTCTGGCCCCCAGTGCTCATAGGAACATTTTTCTTGGAAACTTGCCCTCATAATCATGTTTGACACCTTTGTGTGGGGTAACTAGATGTACTGAGGTGAAAATATCTGAAAATCATTGATGTTGCCAATTACAAAAGTGATTATTGAACTGAAAATAAAACTCTGTCAGCTAGAAAAATAAGAGTAGTTGGGATGCATCAGTACTCTACACCAGAATGAGCTGGTGTCATGTGTTGTGTTAATTAAATGCCAATACAGGTTTCCTTACTGAAAAATTTGTAATGTACAGCTTTTGTCCAGCCTCGGCATAATCTTGGGGAAACAAGGAAGATCCTGTGACATAATAGGACCAGATTTTGTGATTTCTTCTGAATGATTGATACCTTAATGAGAAAGATCACATTTCTCTTGATTATGGAAAATGCTACCCATCATTCATGTCAAAAGTATCCTCTCTGGGATAAATAAAATCAAAGAATGAAAATACAGTGTGTTGCAAATAGATATGAATCTAACCTGGGATATTTCTATCTCATTCACAACCTCTTCTTTGGAATCTACTAGAAACAGATGTCTTAGATCTCATTTTCATAAATAAATTGCATACTTGTGTACCCTAATTACTTAGGGTTACTAAGAAAACCGATGTAGGTCTGCAGCTATTGACTCAGTAACAACCCTTACATTCCAAACTGCATGACTTCTGACCTGCATTTTCTTCCTGTGGCTAGACCTAATAATAACAGGAAGATCCCAAGAAAATTCTACTCAGTTTCCATTATAATCTTTTGTATATATATTTTATACATGATTACTCATTTATTTTTTCCCTTTGTATGCATCAACTAATTTAAAAATGGTGACATTCATGTACTACCTTTATCCAAGTACCAGACCAAGCTGTTTCTGCTGGGTTTTTTTTCAAAAAACCTCTTCTGATGACAGGTATTTCACATAATGCTCGCACCTATTCTTACATTTAAAGTCAAAGGCCATGAGTGGAAGCAACTGACATGAAGGAGGGGAAAACAGAGGGCAATTAGGATTTAAATGGACACAGAATCCACACCATTTCCGTCTGTCTTGCAGGTGACAGCTGTGGTCTCTTTTGCCACCTACCTGTTTCACTTCAAGTAGGCACTGCTCATGAGAGACCTGGCTGTATTTCTTTCTGGGATACTGCTTGATGAACAAAGGGCAAATTTTTAACCATTTAGGAAAGACCAGAAATATGCCGTGGCTTGGATAAATATGCTGCTTGCATTTCATGAGTTATCTCTGCAGGGCAGTGCAATGTTTCACAGCCTCTCGATGAATCTCTCTGGTATTTCCCCAATGTCTGTTTTCCCCTGCCCCTTTGATGCTTTGGATTTGTAATTTAACTGTCATGAAATGAAATACTCAGTTAATAGAAAGCTGTTAACGCAATACCTTAAGTTTTTTTATCACATCAGCATGAGATTTTGTGCCTTCAGTAGGAAAGGACCCCACACTTCCACTAAATAATTCATCTTGTCCAGAACAGATAAAAAAGAAACAGATGCAAGCATATGTACAGAAAAGAAAAATCTCAGCAGGATCTATAAATGATAACATTCACCTCATTGCAGAAACCCCCACACAAAATCCTAAGATGCAACTATTTGTCTCAGTGTCAGTGATAGCTAGGTCTAGGGATGCATGATCATGCCTGTGGCAGTCAGCGCCTTGCTAAGAGCAGCTTCTGAATGTGCCCTTCTGCCACAGACTGTGGAGTTGCTGCTGCTGCTCGTGCAGGAACAGTGGAAAGAAGGCAGGAGGACAGCCCTGTCTGTAACCTTCCACCTCCCTTATGCCAGCTGTGGCCAGCTGCTGAGGTCTAGCTGCCAAAAGATGATACTTCAAGTCCTTTAGGCAAATCTGCATCTTGAACAGCTGTGTTTCATCTTGTCTTCAGCAATGCTGGCTCTTTTCCTAGCATCTTAAATCTCTTGCAAGTTGGGAAATGAAAGCAAAAGCTGTGTTTTGGAAGACATCTCTATGAAAGGGAATTTTGTTGCAAGTTATCACATTTTTTTTTCTGCTAGTAAACTTTATTTAAATTAAACCTGTAGATATTTCACAGAAATAACCTGAAAATTACCATTAAAGGCAGTCTGGTTCTGCTACTGTTGTTCAAATTTTAATACTAAAGTGTTTTGCAAAAATGCCTCTGTTTTATTTGGAAAATTACTACAATCCTGGCAAAAGTCTGGTGGTCTAAGTTCCAGGATTCTTCATCTGGGGTAGACATGTGTCAACATGGGCCCTCACATGCCTCCAAATTCATTTTGATACTGAAAATGCTAGCAAATAAAACTCTTTCATTATGAACTGCTCAAAACTGAATGTCTGCTTTTATTAAATGATAGGTAGATAGAAGAATGACAAGTTGACAGGAGTTGACGGAAGAATGACACACGTGGTAAAAGCTTTGGACAGTTAGATCTGTTAATTTGAAGGAAAGATAGCTGTAAAGGGAAACACTCACCTTAGAATAGAGATAGGAAAATTGGGAAGGAATAGGCTTCAGTCACAGAAAGTAATTGCATAGAAAATGGGGCCTGGTTTCTTTGCCAGACCATAAAGGTACATTAATGAATTTCATTAAACGACTCAAGGAAAGACTAGGTTAATTTTTTTTGTAAGTGAAAAAGGATAGTTGAAGCAAGGTGCAAAAATTCCTGAGAGAGATGGCATATTGCTAACAGAAAGCAATGAGAATTAGAAGTATCAGATATGAATAATCAAATTGACAAACTGCAAATGCAAAACTATAGCTGTGAAAAGCTGTGTCCACCCAAATTCTTACTGTATTAAGCCTTACCATACAAATTTAAACTGATATTTCAAGGGCGTATCTGAGATAAGAGTGATGAGGAACAGAACCCACATGTTGATGACTTGCAGGGTTTATATCTGCACAACATCCACACAATGCAGTACGGAAATGAGATCCCTCCATGGGGCCCAAAGGGAGCATTAGAAGTGAATAAACTACCTTTTGGCAATTATGTATGTTGTTTTGAGGAAAGGCAACTGGTGACCAAGTATGAAAGAAAACTCCTAATTGCCAGATTCATAATCAAAGATGGATAGCTGCCTCACAGCTGCCCAAATGCTATCCTACAGTCTAATCCAAAGCCCTCTGAGAGTAATGAGCTTTTTCATCCATTTGAACAAGCCTTGGATCAAGTTTGTGTCTCAAGAGAAAAAGTTTATATACTATTAATGCTAAAACCCGAGGAAGACATTTAAGTGTTCATTACATACCAAAAGGATGGACAAACACTTCTGCACTTTACATTTCTGAATTGAAACCTGATAGGAAAACACAGTGGTGATTTTGAATATTTAGTGGAAAATAAGAGTTGCCTCTGAATAATGCTTTTTTTATGTGAGTAACTATTATAGGGCAGTGGAAAACTCAAAGATTTGCCCTACATTCACGGCAAAAATCTCTTGTAAAGAGCTTTATGCAGTGAGAGATGAGTTTTTCATGAAACTGCAGTTTATTGGTTAAAAAATCTCAGTTGCTTGTCATTTCAGATCTAACTTTATTGCACAGCACATTTTCAGTGACAGTTTGTGATACAGATCAGATAATATGCCGAATGTCATGGAAATTATTCAAAATGTTAAAACAAAGCATAATTATTAAGATAAATTAGAGTGAAGAAGAAAATGTAATAGAGCACAAAATGAGCATACCTATCAGAAGTTATTTTTGTCTGCAATTTTTTTGAGTACAACATCAAAATGGCATCTTTTTATAGCACTGACTTCTGGTTTTAGCATTGCCATGGCTGTAAGTACACTTATACTTAAAAATGATTTGGAAGAAACAGTTTCAGGTACTTCCTCAATTTGGGCTCCTTTGAGTTGCACATATTTTTCTGTATAGGACCAGCTTCATTCTGGTTTTGTATCTGAGTCACAGCACCCCAAAAAACTGTAAAGGTTTTGCATCCGAGTCATGGCAACAGAATTACTGTAATGTTTTGGGTCGACCCTCCCCGAAACCACACAGTGTTTGCAGTCTTTCCTTCCCCACCCCCTGTATAAACCCAAGGGAAAGGGAGAAGAGAGAAAAGGGACTGAAAGGCTGAAATGAGCAGACCAAAGCTGTACGATTATATACACATGTATTAACACTTATATGCAACTAGAATACCATGTACACAGGATAAGGGGACCCTGAAAACCTCCCCCTACCCCAAAGAGAAAAAGAGAGAGAAAATCCAAAACAGATATACACAATAGAAACCCAGGAGTAAGCAATAAAAGGGTCATTAGGCATTGGAATATGCTGCCCAGGGAGGTGGTTGATTCGCCTTCCCTGGAGTTGTTTAAGTCACGAGTAGACGAGGTCCTGAGGGACATGGTTTAGTGTTTGATAGGAATGGTTGGACTGGATGATACGGTGGGTCTCTTCCAACCTGGTGATTCTGTGATTCTGTGATTCTGTGCTGTTTGTGTTGTCTTTGTCAAGCTTTACTCAGGCTTCAATGTGCAGGTATCAAGAACCCCAGTGCAATAAAATTTATATTGAAGCGATCTCAACATTTAGACTTTTCTAAATGCCTGCAGGCTTTGTTCTGTGGCAAAGTTTTAACCAGGATTATTGCATCAAATCCAGATCACTACATTTAGCCTATTAGTTACCAGGTCATGAATTGAAGCCCACATTCCTGTGACATCATAGTATATATAACATTTAATGGTGCTCCCTTAACCTACTACCATCATTGCCACATCTTAGTCCCTTTTTAATAGTAGGATCAAAGAACACATAACATTGTATTCCATCTGAATTTTTGTTTACTGGCTATATTATCCTTGATGCTCTTATTCCAGCCTTATGTGGATCATATTGTGCTTGGTCCAGTCTTCATTGCTTGTGATTCTGACAAGACTGCACAGTTGTGTCAATGGCTTGGCAAGTCTCTATGGAAACAATGTACAGGGACTAATGCTCCAGGGAGACTGGAAGGCTCTGAGCTCCACTTCAGTACAGCTCCTCTGGCCAAACACATGGTATTTCTCTAAGCCTTTTCTATGCAAAGGCAAATGAAACATGTCTAGTCCAAACAGGTGCAAATAGCCTGTGATTGTAGACATTTAAGAAATCCATTTAATCAAGAAAATATGAGTGGTAATGCATATGAGGTGCTTGCCTGGACATAGATCTATATTCATCAGCTCAGAACGGCTAGCATGGAAAAGTAGCAACCAGTACAGTTTTTCCCAAAACGGAGGCTAGAGTATTAATAGGCTAGGTAAATATGAAATGGGGCCAAGAAGTGACATCTTCTGAGTTAAGATAATTTTTATCAGTTGATGTAAGGGCACTGTTCTTCATGTAAATGAGATCACACTGATTTATGGCTGTTCTGTCTAGTCTACATCTGCAATTCTTCTATATTTTACATATTTGCATGACCTCATTCAGGTAGATGATCTGTTTCTCGTCTATATGCATAGAGACAAAGATGTCAAACATTTATTTAAGCTTGCAAATATTACAAAATAAAAGAAAAAGTATGCTTGAGAAGCTTGTAGCAGAACTTTAAGGTTCTCCAAGAGCCTTATGTTCACGGCTCCCCAGGAAATAAGTAGTATCTTCTATTCTAATAGTGATTTTTCTTTCTCCATCATGCTTAGTCAAGCCTCTCAAAACTAGGCATCAGCTGTCCTAGCAAAGACTGAGACAAGGAATGGGAGGAGGGTAATATATACATTCAATGTAGCCTATTCCCTTGACTACCCCAGCTGACCCATTTTAGCAGTTTTCTTTACCTCTTGTGACCTGTGTCACTGTTGGTGCTGCAGACCCAAGCTAAGCTTTTTAGAGCCATGCAAGCAATTTAGTCCCCACCTTTATTACAAAAGCATTTTCTTCAGTTATTAGTTCACTAATTTTTTAGTTAATGTCTTGGTATAATTTTATATAAAACTTTCAAGAAGAGAAAATAAGAAAAAACACAATGTGAGATCAGATACTGACTGTCAAGACCCCACCATGTGCCAGTGCTACTGTTCTTGGGCTCTTTGTTGGTACCTCCTTACTGCATGGTCGGCCCATCCTACTGGGTCCAGTTTTGTTCAATATCTTTATCAATGACGTTGAGGAAGGGATTAAATGTACCTTTAGTAAATTCACAGATTACACTAAGCTGGGAGGAAGTGTCAATCTGCTTGAGGGTAGGGAGGCTCTGCAAAGGGATCTGAACAGGCTGGACTGATGCACTGAGGCCAACAGGATGAGATTTAACAAGGCCAAGTGCAGAGTCCTGTATTTGGGACACAACAACCCTGTGTAGTGCTACAGGCTTGGGGAAGAGTGTCTGGAAAATTACCTGGCATAGAAAGACCTGGGGATGTTAGTTGACAGCCAGATGAACATGAGCCAGCAGTGTGCCCAGGTGGCCAAGAAGGCCAATAGCATCTTGGCTTGTATCAGAAACAGCGTGGCCAGCAGGACCACCTGGATTCTGCCCCTGTAACTGGCACTGGTGAGACCGCTCCTTGAATCCTGTAGTCAGTTCTGGGCCCCTCACCACAAGAAGGATGTTGAGGTTCTGGAGTGAGTCCAGAGAAGAACAAGGCTTACAAGGAGCAGCTGAGGGAATTGGGATTGTTTAGCCTGGAGAAGAGGAGGCTGAGGGGAGACCTTATTGCTCTCAACAACTACCTGAAAGGAGGTTGTAGTGAGGTGGACGTTGGTGCCTTCACCTAAGTGATAGTTGATAGGATGAGAGGGTATGACCTCGAGATGTACTAGGGATGGTTCAGATTGGACATTAGGAAAAACTTCTTCACAGAAAGGGTCATTGGGGACTGGAACAGGCTGCCCAAGGAGGTGACTGAGTCACTGTCCCTGGGGGGTTTTAAAAGATGGGTATATTAAATGCTTAGATATATGATTTAGAAGTGGAAAGGTACAGCTGGACTTGATGATCTCAAAGGTCTTTTCCAACCTAGGCATTCTATATTTCTATGATCAATCCTGACATAGTGAAAGTCCCATAAAAATTAAAAAAATAATAGCTTTTTTTTGGCACAGATGATGTGTTTTACATACTAGACATTCCGGCCTCAATAGCACCTGGCAATCATGGTTTTCTAAGCCTTTTCTACTTTTGAGGTGAATGGGAATTCTGCCAATAAGCAATAACCAGAGTACATGGAGGCATTTGACTTTGCCTACCTCACCTTCTGACTCCTGTATGAACCCTTCTCAAGTTCTTCTCGCACAGGGAAAAAAAAGAAAATCAAAACAGGAGAAAGCCTGCTTTCCTTGTTAAGGAAAACAATGCATTTAACAGCATGCTTCTGGCTCCGAGCTAACCTACATGGAGAGGACAGTCTCCAGGAATAAGAAAGGAAGAAAAAAGGTGTGAAAACCTTTTGGAACAAAGTTCTGTTGGGACCTGTACACTGTAATGTTCAAATTAATACAGTGTTAATAAAATGTCAACATTTTTTTCATTGCATTACTTTTTTTCTGCAAAGTGATTCTCTGTAACTAATAAAGTTAACTGTGTTCATAAAGTTAATAGTGGCTATTAAAGAAACTTTAATGGCAGAAACAGTCATTGGATAACAACTGAAACTGCATTACTGAAATTTTAACCCTCCACATTTTTCTGTAGGCTCAACATAAGGGTGACTATGCCACCACAGGAAAACAAAAAAATTACCAGATGGCAGTTTTTCCAAAAACTGTGTGCCATATCCCCAGAGGGTATAGGTAAAAATATCCTATGGAGAACAGAGGAGGGGGGCCTGATCACATGGCTAAATCTCTGAGCCCAGGGAGATGTTTGGGCTGAGCTGAATGACAGGAGGGATACTTCTGCCCTCCTAGCAGTTTCTCTAACTGGACTTGCTTCAGTAGCTGTTTCCCATACCTCATAACCCCTTATTCAAAGGCATATTAATCTGAGCAAAAGCTTTTACCATCAAGTTTTAATAATACATACAGTTCTTCATATTTGGTTTTATATCTGCTCTGCCCACCCTCTTCATACTGCCCTGTGTGACTTTCTGTGTCTGAGTTCTGTGTGGGTAGTGCTGTAACTTCCTATCCTCTGCCTATGCTTATCTCCCCTTTCATTTTCAAATTGCCATTTATTTCATCACTGATAAGGACTAGAAGCTAAAGTTAATCCCAAATGTGGACCGTCTTAAATGTCTTGAAGTAGTTAATTCTAAGTAGAGACACTGACATTTTTCTTCAGCACTTTATATTACAGCATGTGGTGTTCATGATTTGATTTTTGAAATGATAGTCTCCCACAGAGAATTAAAAGGCTCTTGAGGTTTTAGCACGCAAGTCCTATAATCAGCCTGAGAAAAACAGAAGGTAGAAGATACGAATAATGCTTGCAAATATCACTGCAATGCCCTATTGCCAATGGGATCTTACTCTCATTTAATAGTCATTTCACTAACCTTACGGAATACATAGGACTAGGGTCTTTTAGAAGGAACATATTATTGGGAGCAGAGATATTTGCGATTCTGCAACACATTTCCTGAGAAGCCATTAAATCTCTTTTTGCCTCAAGTTCATTACATCTTTAAGCTACAATAAAAATATCCTTGATTCTTAAGTCATTTTCTGAAGAATTTTGTGTTCCAGTAGAAGTAAGAGAGATTTTTGAAAACCATTAGCAAAAAAAGTCAATTTCATCAGTTTTACAAATCTGGTATCTTCCTTCAGTGCTGAAAAACCTGATTTGCCTCCCCTATTTTCCCACTTCTTGTTGGGACAATGTTCTGTTTCTCCTTTCCTTCATTTTTATGTCCCATTCTTTGAGCCTTACACACCCTCTTTCTTTCCTTTTGACGTGTATTTTTTTCTATGCCTCCTTCATTAATTCTCTCATTTTTTTCTGTCAGTAAACTTAAGAATTAGTGTTACTTTCTAAATTCTATTTCAAGTTATTTGGCAGGCACATTGTAAATCGATATAGTTTTCCTTTGCTTTCCATCCTTTTGTCCACCTAAGCTTCAAAATAAAATGAAACTTGGGATATTTCAAATCTCTGAAATAATGTCTAGGGAAATTAAAAACCCCTCAGTTTTCCCTGGGGATTATTTATTATTGGTGTATTGCAAAATACCTAAAGAAAAGATAATTCTCTACATCATTTTTCCAAATATAATTCCCATTGCACTGAAAACACTCCAGGTGAGCCTGCAGCCTGGAATCAGTTGTTAGAGAACTTGTTGCTGCATGCTAAGAGACCTGTAGTTATTATAGACATAATAATATAACTCAAATTTGAGAGAGTAAAGCCCTGAAATTTACTGAGCCAAATTTTAAAATTCCAGTAATATTAGACAAAAAAAAATCAGTTAGACAATTAATTGCCCAAATGTTTTAAGTATGACTGAGCTTACTTTGAGGTAGGTAGGTGGATTAGAAAACAAATTATCTAACCCTACATTTGGATGAGGACTGCAAATTCCTGATCACTATATGCACCTCTTATTCCCTCTTTACATTTTATTTAAGACAGTTGCTAGAACATGGAAGGCAGCTGCATTTGCTGAAATGACATTCTGAAATCTCTGTTGGCCTGGAATTATGCTGGAGGAGACAGCTCCATGGGGAACAGATACAGGGAAATTATTTCATGCCTCTTTATCAGGTTCAGGGAGATTTCCCAAAGAGGTGTTGCTTCTGATGCAGTTTCTTGCAGGACCTGCTCCCACAGGAGGACTGCATAGGCAGGTGGATTTATAAGGCTGCAGCAGGACTTGCACCAGGAAAACTCCCATGCCAGCCATGATGCAATGAGGCTGTCAGCCAAGTGGCTGAAAAATGGTCTCCATCTAATCCCCAGAGCCTGCAAGTGTTATGTGTACATCCTCAAATGCAGAGGCAGAAAAAACCTTACCACTTCCATGAGACATCAGTCAGTGCATGCTTGGAGGGAGTTTTACTGCCTAATTAGGATCACAGAGTAGAAGTACTTTTTTGCAGTGGCTACAAGCCTTATACCAGGTGTACATTTTTTTTTCATGCAGCCCATTCTTATAGTGATAGGAAGAATGAGGAGGTAAGCTGCATATCTGGGAACTTGCCTGTTTGTACATGTACATGCATGCTGGAGTAGTCAGATCTGAGAGTGGTCACCTGTGCAATGAAGTACAAAATATTTTACAGTAATATTAACTCTAGCATCTTTAGACAAGTTGGTGTCTAGAAGTTTAACAAAATAAAACCAAAACTTGCAGAAATGAGTTTCCTTCAAAGTCAGAGTGAAATTCTGCCCTTAACAATGAACTAAGGTGTCTCAGTTTACTACAAAAACATAAGCTTTTTGTTCTTGTCATCTTAGACAATATTGGATTGTTCTAAAACCTGCTATTGTGTTAAATCTCCTAGGAAAGAGTTTTTAAACAGAACCTGAAAATTCTTAATATGCAAAAAAATCAGGATTAAGGAAATAAAGATATAGAAAAATATGCATTCATTGCAATCATCCTTTCTTTACCAATCTTCTTATTCTGGGCAAATCTAAAAATCTATGTGGTGGTGTAAACTCAGGCTTAATGTTCACACCTGCTGAAGTATCAGTTCTGGTGGTAACACCATCTGAACAGATAATCTGCTTAAGTGGAATCTATGCTACATCTTAATTAAGCCAGTGTCACCATCATTTTGCTGTCATTAGATGGAAACCTTTTCCCAGGACCTGTTCTAGTTGAGTATGTGGGCCCCAGTTAAATGAACAAGATTTCCAGTTCAGTATGTTTGGAATACGACCCTTGGTGAGTTTTATTGACTACTATATCCTTACAGAAACAAGCAGCTAGTTCTTAATTGAGCAGCTATTTTAGATGCAGGAACTGAAGAAGCATTTTAAATGGACCCTAGCTTCTTCCATTTATTAAAATCTACATTATGTCTACAGTGATAACTTAAACTACTCAGAAATGGAAGTGTTCTTCCTTGAGTTAGCACTAGTTTCATTTATTCTTTCACATTAGCCTTTCATGAAACAACAAAATAAAATTAGAGAACAAAATTCATTGTACTGTTCATATAAATTAATTGCATTTAGGAACACTGTGTACTACCAGAAATCAATCAAATGGTTTCATCAATGGTCAGGCTTAAAAACAGCTTCCTGCCTTTTATGATTTGTAGCAGCTCCACAAAAGGACAATTATAATTATCAAATAAAGCACACGGAGAGAAAAAAAATAGCATGAAACATGGAAAATCCCTTTTCTTTGAAACCAGCGCACATTCTTCAGTTTTAGGGACTCATTCAGGTACATGAGTGTGGGATGTGGGCCGAGGCTGGAATCCAACATGTAGGCACACAGTCCCCACAACTCAGGCTTCACCCCCTAAGCCTTGAAAGTGCCAGAAGACTTTCTTGGTTGTTCAGAGTGCTGCCCAGATATGCTTCTGAGCTGGGACTATGGAATCTGTCAGTGTTTATTTCATGTTTATAGCATCATAGAATCATTTAGGTTGGAAAGGACCTTTAAGATCATAGAGTCTTACTGCAGACTTAACAATGCTAAGTCCATGACTGAACTGTGTCCTCAGGTACCACATCTATAAGCCTTCTAATGTTTCCAGGTATAGTTACTCCATCACTTCACTGGGCAGTCTATTCCAGTGCTCTACCACCCTCTCGGTTAAGAACCTTTTTTCTACTATTCAACCTAAACTTTCCCTGTCAGGTCTTCCTGCCATTCCATTGGTCACCAGGGAGAAGAGATCAGCACTTGCTCCTCTCCTCCCTCTTGTGAGGAAGCAGTAAACTGCTTTGAGGTCCACCCTCAGTTTCTTTTTCTTCAGGCTAGAAGAGATCAAGTGACTTCAGCCGTTCCTCATATGAGTTTCACTCTAGACCCTTCACCAACTTTGTGGCTCTCCTCTGGGTACTCTGCAGTAGCTTGATATCCTTTTTACACTGCCACTCTCAAAAATGCCCGCAATACTTGGGGGGCGGCTGCACCTGTGTGAAGTAGATTAGGACAATCAGCCCCCTCGACCATCTAGGAATGCTGTGCTTGATGTACCCCAGGACACAGTGGCCCTCTTGGCTATCAGGGCACATTCCTGGCTTATGTTCAATGTGTCGTCTACCAGAACCCTTAGATTCCTTTACACAGGATTGCTCTTCAGCCTCTCACACCCCAGCCTGTCTTTTTGGGTTTGTCCTATGCAGGGACAGGAGTTGGACTCAATGATCCTTTTTCATCTCTTCCAACTCAGGTCATTCTGTGATCCTGTAATTCTGTGATTCATTTAGGAGGATCTCTTGATAACAAGAATTCAGGGAACTAGGTGTCTGGTAGTCAGAAATGAAGACTTTCAGGGTCATTGCATATTTCTGTCTATGGATCTGATCCTAAGGGACTTTGTGTGAGTGTGCATACACACGTGTCAATGAAAGACACCACAGACTTTTTAATTTCATCCTTCTTTAAGGTAAAGCAACTTCAGTGAATAAGCAAGATAAGTGCTGTCAGTTTTCAGGCTTTGGAAACTGCAGACAATGAGCTGTCTCAGACCTTGCTCACTGCATTCATTAAGACTGCTGAAGTTAATGAAAGGATCAGGATTTAATTTGACCTGGAATTTCCCACATTTTATGCCAATAAAAAGAATATCTACACCAGATGTTTAATTTATCAAAGACTTGCAGCTAGCAGAAAGCAGATGGCAACCCTATATGGCTCTTCCTGAACTAGGGTGCATTTAGGAGCTCAGGGCATTGGGACCTGCAGCAGTGGAGGAGTGGGCAGTAGCAGGCTGCTTAGATGTACTGGTAGGGATGGCTAGCCCTAGGCCACTTTGTATGTTGTACCTTTATTGCACTGCTGAAACCAAGGGAATTTCCCTGGTGTGGCACTTCAGCTCACTGTAGACAGGAAAACTAATTTATAAACCTTGCAAAACTAAAAGGGAGGTGTTCAAACATCATATTTCATTTTTTTCCTAGCATGTAAGATCTTTAGTCAAAGCATCATAACAGATTGTTGAGGACTGTCATGAAAATTATGCCACATTAACAGATTTATGTCGATGAGTATTTCTGGACTGCCTGATGAGGCTTGCTCCATTTCAGGCATAAATCAAGAAAGGAGATGATCCTTAAGCTTAGTTACCAACAGAAGAGGCAGTACTGTTCAAATCTTGATTTTGCTTTTTTTTGAGATGAAATCTATCCAGTTAGCAATAAATATTCCTTATTTTGTGTCTTAATGGTACTTTTTAATTAAATACTCCATTAAGCTGAATACTAAACAAATTCTAGGGTCAGATGATGTATCATTGTAGATGATTACTTGCTTGAGGCTTGTTTTGAATCCCGGTGCAGTTAAAAGTTCTATTTTCAATTACATTAGTGGGTTTGGGACTAGAAAGTGAAGCAGTCTGATTGGAGCAAATAAAATAACTCCATGTAAAGGGTTACCGTCTTGTACAAGAAGGGATTTGAATGTCTCATCTAGCAAATAGATAGAGCCATAATGGTTATTAACATGGTAAATGTTTTGGAATTAAAAATCAGCTTGCATAAATTTGACAAACTACTTTTTAATAGAAGAAATGGCAGTATGTTTGAGTCCACAGAACAACACTTTATCAGTGTCTACACTGTTGTATTCAAAATAGCAGGAATGCTTTTGTATAATTAGAGTCCATGAAGGGCTCATATTTTCTGTGTGCACACACGTACATTAAAATATTTACATAAAAAATTCCAACCACTCTTCCATTACCACGCTCAGCAATAGCGTTTTGTAACATTTACGGCTTTTATAGTCCTTTGTCACATTCTGCCACATGTATATTTTCATCTCTTCATTTCAGTGCAAAGCCTTATTGCAAAAATGTGAAACTAGGGCCAGTCTGTGAATTAAAATAATATCCACTTGAGAGAAAATTACCTTCTTCATAAGACTGATGGAATGACCACCAGAAACTTAGAGAAGTTATGCTTACCATTTTCTAAATGATAACAGCTTGAACCGATTCTGATCTTTCTGTGTTTCACATCTGTCTCCAACTCATTAGTAGCAGATCAAAGAAAACAAAGAAACATGCAGATAGATGTTTAATTGTGTGATGTTAAGTCATTACTTTGCTTTCATTTCCTGTCTTTTATATGTATACGCATTTATGGTATGAGTCCTCACTGAGTAGTGTAAATAACTACTTTTTAATGATTATTTATATCATAACCATGGGAGATTTATTGGTTTTGTTAATGTTATTGTGGAAGCACTTTAAAGCCCTATTAAAGATCAGGATCTTTTTGTACCAAAATCTGTCCTCTCAACATATATACAGTTTCTGTTCCGGAGAGTTCACATTTGAAAGGCCCATTGTCGAAATCACGAGCATGTGGTCATAAAAATAAATGGTAAGAAAAATAGCCTGCAATCAAGTATTTGCTGGTCATTTGTAACTGCCTCTAAAAAAAAGGATATAACTCTGAGAGGTTTAACACAAAATTATATTCTTCTAACTCCACAAATTATTCCTGGTATTAAATATATTATATAATGATCTATAGGTTCTTAACCAAAGAACAAGTCTGAAGACATCTTTCCCTAGGAAAGTTACTTTTCAGTACCAACCAGACTGCAGTTTATTACAATACCTGGAAAATCACAGAATCATAGAATCACCAGGTTGGAAAGGACCACTTGGATCATCAAGTCCAGCCACTCCTATCTGCCACTAAACCATGTCCCTGAGCACTTCATCTACCCATCTTTTAAATACCTCCACGGATGGTGACTCCACCACCTCCCTGGGCAGCCTGTTCCAATGCCCAATGACCCTTTCAGTGAAGAAGTTTTTCCTTATGTCAAGCCTGAACATCCCCTGGCGGAGCTTGAGGCCATTCCCTCTTGTCCTGTCCCCTGTTGCTTGGGAGAAGAGGCCGGCTCCCTCATCTCTACAATCTCCCTTCAGGTAGTTGTAACGAGCAATAAGGTCTCCTCTCAGCCTCCTCTTCTCCAGGATAAACAACCTCTCTCAGCCATTCCTCATAAGGCCTGTTCTCCAGCCCCTTCACCAGCCTTGTTGCTCTTCTCTGGACTCGCTCCAGAGCCTCAACATCCTTCTTATGGTGAGGGGCCCAGAACTGCACACAGGATTCAAGGAGCGGTCTCACCAGTGTTGAGTACAGAGGGAGAATAACCTCCCTGGACCTACTGGTCACACTGTTTCTGATACAAGCCAAGATGCCATTGGCCTTCTTGGCCACCTGGGCACACTGCTGGCTCATTTTCAGTCAACTGTCAACCAGCAGTCCCACATCCTTCTCCTCTGGGCAGCTTTCTAGCCACAAGGTGGTGGCTAGAGGTAGTACAGTACCCTTTCATAGAGAAAAATCAGCAAAGATGGCATGCAACCTCATAATGTATAAGCAATGTTTACCAAAAGATGAAAATCTGTGAGGCAGTTATAAGTCCTTGTTATGGGTTAAACCTAGTGTGCAGCTAAGAACCACACAACCACTAGCTCACTTTCCCCACTTCAGTGGGATGGAGGAAGAGAGAGGGAAGAATATAAGCAAGAAAATTTGCAGTCAAGATAAAACAAACAAATTAAATTGTTTAATAAGTGAAGGATAAGTGGAAGATGGGGGAAGAAAACAAAACAAGCAATGCAAAATCACTCACTCACCACCTCCTGTGGGTAGACCATTGTCCAGCCCTTTCCCAAGCAAAATATGACTAACAACCCTAAATCCTACTCTTTTGCTTTTTATTGCTGAACACGACATCATATGGTATGGAATATCTCTTTGGCTAGTTCACCTCTGTGGTTAGTTTGGGTCATCTGCCTATTTGTGTTTCCTCCCAGCCTATTGTGCTGGGAAGTACAGACAGCATCATACAGAAGGTAAGAATACTACTTTCCTCATGGTACCCCTTCTCTTTCTGGGGAAAAATTATTCCTCTCTTTATTGAAGTGTATTTTTTAAGGGGGACTGTAGTCATTGTTCAGTTTACAGAGTATGAATTGTATTGCCTCTCCAACTAGTCTGATGTCTCATATTTTAAAATCTTGCTTTTGGACTGTGGAGGACATCAGGAGAACAGAGGATTCTTGTAACCTTCCAGAAACCAAAACAGCTGTCGCCATCTGGTAGGCAGTGCCTGACCTCCCTGCCAGCTGAATCAGAAGGCAAACCTCCCCTTGATGCCTCTGAGCATGATGGGACCCTTGAGAGCAAGCACAGCCCTAGAATTGTCACCCCAAAGACACAAAGTTTCAAAAGGTCAGGGAAGAATTTCGAGGCATACATTTTGCACAAAGCAATGTCACATTACATCCGCGTTGCTAGGGAAGTTATACCAAGCTGTGCATGGAGCCTACAACTGCTGGAAATGTATTTCAGCTCAATGTGATTCACAGGCATGAGGACTAATAAGAACATAGTGTATTATTAAAAATATCAGCTTGACAGGGCTCAGCAAGTGCCTGTAGCAAGTGTCCCTTGGAAACAGGGAAAAAGCCTGACTCCATTTACTCTCTACTTCTGAGCCTTCTTACTTATCTGCAGAGAGAGGCAGAGAAATTACATGAGGTTGAGATTTTAATGAGAAGAAGTAGAGGACTAATGAAATGCTAATGAGATTGACATAATCCAGTGTGTCACTGCAGGCTCTCAGTCCTTTCAAGCCTGGTAAACAAAATAGCAACCATTAATTTGCCTGAAGTGGATTCATGAATTTAGCAATGGAATTCAGAAAGCATTGAAAAATGCCTAATGTTCTCAGTGGTGACACTGAATCTTATTTTTTTAAAATATATTTCCCTAAGGCAGAAGTAAGGCCTCAATTCTCCACCTGCCATGGACTCACTAAGAAGTCTTCAGTCAACTGGTTGCCACACACAGACACACAGGTGACTTTGTGGTTACCACAGGGTTTCTACTCAGGTAACAAGTTTGATGGGAAGGAGAACTGACAGAAAACTAGAGGTGGATTGTGGATTTTCATGGAAAACATAGAATCATACAATCATGGAATGCCAGTTTGGAAGGGACCTCTAGGATCATCTGGTCCAACCTTCTTACCTGATATATAGTTTAAATGAGATGACCCAGCACCCTGTCAAGTTCAGCTTTAAACATGGCCAAAGCAGAGGAATCTACCACTTCCCTGAGGAGGACTATGAAGATGGTCAGAGGTCTGGAGCAGCTCTGTTATGAGGACAGACTGAGACAGTTGGGGTTGTTTAACCTGGAGAAGAGAAGGCTCTGAGGAGATCTTATAGTGACCTTCCAGTACCTGAAGGGGCTACAGGAAAGCTGGGGAGGACTTACTACAGAGACACGTAGTGATAGGATGAGGGAGAATGGCTTAAATTGTAAGGGGGAAGATTTAGGACGAAATTATTCAGGATGAAGGTGATGAGGCACTGGAACAGGTTGCCCTGTGAAGTCATGGCTGCCTCCTCCTTAGAAGTGTTCAAGGCCAAGTTGGATGGGGGCCCTTTAGAGGCCTGGTCTGGTGGGAGGTGTCCCTGCATGTGGCAGCAGAGGTTGGATGGAACTGGATGATCTTTAAGCTCTTTTCCAACCCAAACCATCCTATGATTCTGTGATTCTATGATTCTAAGATTATTCCAATGTTTAACTGTTCTGATGGTAAAAAAATTTCTTCTGGAATCCAGCTGGAATCTTCCCCAAGAGCAACTTAGACCCATGACCCCTTGTCTTTTCCATATGGCTCCTTGTAAAAAGGCAGTCTCCATCCTACTGGTAGACATCCATAAAAGGTGTCCTTGTACTGGTATGTGATAACAAGGATTCCCCCAAGCCTTTTTCTCTCAAGACTGAACAAACTCATTTCTCTCAGCCTTACTCCATACAGTAGGTTTCCTAGTCCTTTGATCATCTTAGTGACCCTTCTCTGGACTCCTGCCAGACTGTTTACATCTGTTTGGAAAAGAGAGGTGGCTCTAAGCGATGGTGCTGAGGGGCATAGCCTGGCTGCAAAACAAGTTTCTGTTTCACATCTGACTGGGTTTGCATGAGGTTCAGCATATCTTGGGCCTGTGGGGAGGTTTAGGGCAAGACCTTTTCCTTTCCAAAGCAACTTAAGTCTGAGCCCAAATACGCTGCCATAAGAACAGAGAGCTAAGGAAGGCAGAAGTAGGTTGAAACTATTTTTACAGATCTGTGATCCAGAGATGATTTTTGTCTTACACAGGATGGAACAAGTTTCAAGTTGTTCTGGGGGGTTTTTTTGTTGGGTGGTTTTTGGTTTTTTTTTTTCTATAGCCCTCAGCAGCCCAGGCTGGTCCTCAGGGATCACTGGGACACAGAACCATGGCTGCCATTCATCTCCCTTCCAGCAAAAGCACTTGAATCCACAGAGGAATAATTTAAGTTGGTACAGAAATGTCCAAAGGCACTACAGAATATGTCCAAAACTACTCTTTTGTGTTGCATCAGCTGATTTCTTTACACACAGCTCCTGAAAAATATCTCAAATTGAACTCTAAGTTAGGTTTCAATGTTACTGTCACTCACAGCTACATTTGTAGGTCTAGGACCTTATGAAAGAGAACTTATAACTAGCTCTTCTAACCTAGAAAATAATTCTTGCCCTAGCAGCTACCAAGGCTACCTTGACTTTCTCCATACTTCATATACTGCATCAACTTACTGATTCCAAATACTCGTTCCAGACAAATTGTGTATTTTCCACAGGGAGAAGAAAAATACAGAGAAAGAAAATAAAAGCATTCCTTCAGAGCATCTTCTGACTTATTTTACCTTGAATTTCTCTTGTTCTAGGTTTTAATTTTGGTTCTTCAAAGGAAAATCTCCTTTCCTTTCAACATTTCTTTTCAGTTATATATATATCACAATGGTTCAGCATACATTTCCCTAATCTTTGATTAATGTCTTAACTTCTGCTTAAATACCATTAACATGAAATCATCGCAGTAATTTTGGTAGAATCCCTATATCACTGACATGCTATTAATGAAAACAAGATTAGTATCTGAAGCCTTCAAGGGGTGATTGCTGTAGTGTTTGGATTCTTTCCTGGCAAGATAGACTCTTTAATGCTTTTACATGAGAGAAAATAAATGCATAATGGGCATCCAAAGTAACTTTCACACTTCTTTCAATGCGAAGTCTCAAATTAAATGCACAATTCACAAGAGTTAGAGATTCAGTATGTGGGTTAAAGATGTGTTCAGGTCACTGCTTGACATACCAACCAGCAATACTCCATAATGTCTTCATTTTTTCTTGACTCATTTGTGTGTTTCCATCAGACTCTAGTCTTCTATCTGGGTTTTAAAGGATCTTGGGCAGGAATTACCTCTTATGGAAGCACAAACAGCAACATAGTTTATCTGAAACAAATTGTCCTTCCTTTATTTGGAACCACAAGCAAATTACATCCATTTCAAAATATTCTTTAAACAAAAATAGTCCTCCATATGCCTTTGCTGATTTAGTTACCTGCTTTATTAAAAATAATTGTGAAGTGCAAGAATTCAGTGACTGACACAGCATCTGTGTTTACAGCAAAAATTTTTCAAGATCCACTGAAAATTTCAAAGTCAGCCTTGGGAATGGCAAAAATGAACTCTCCCAGAGTCCCTCTACTTTTGTTCTCTCATACATAGAATGAGACTTGACAGAACTGTAATACCAGACTTCAATCCATTGGTATTTGTAAAATACTTCAGGACTCCAAAGTCACGTTCACTTAAAATATTGTTACCCTAAGAAATGTTATGTTTTCTTGTCTTTTCCCCCAATACTATCTCAGAACTGGAATCATGCAGTATTAACACTGAAAGACAATTTTTGCATGAAGAGTTTTTTCACAACACTCTTCTGCATTAGTACCTTTGCCCCTTTCCTTATGAGTTGCATGATCCATTTGGATGTACAGACAACAGCTTAATATCATCTGTCCTAGATGTGCAAAATCAGAGAAGAGGAATTCATAGGCTTTTGCTTTGAATGCAAATTGGGTCAGCTGCCAAAATTGTCCCCCGATACCTTTGCTGAGACTTTGCCTCTGCTACTCCCTCCTGCTGTGTAGATTCACCTCTTTCAGATATCAGTGGGCAAGGACCACTGTTTCAGAGAAAATGTCATCCTTATCCACCTCTTACCCTTGCCCTGACTGCCATTGATCCTGCTCTTTTCTTAAGTGTTAGTCAGGACTGAGCTGTGTTTTCCTTTGGGCGGGGCCTGATGTCCAAGCACAGTGTGTTCCTTCCCTGGTTTAGCATACTTGATTGTGTTGTGTTTACATGGCTTTGCTACTTTCCTTCCTCTGTTTAATTGAATGAAAATTACCTGAAGTTCAGTTTGTCAGCTGTGCAATCTGAAGGACTTGCATCCTGTGGTTAAAAACCACTGCTCTCGTTTGCTGGCCTTGCCTTTCTCCTGTGTTAATTATTAGGATGTCCACTTCATACACCCACCACTGTGGTCCTCAGCCTGAATACTCTTGTGTATGTTGCTTACCATAAGCATATTAATAGCTGTGATGAAGCAAAAACTTAAGCTGCACGTGATCATAATTCAACATTGGGGCTATTTATAGATTATTAGAATGCTGTCTTAGGGAAGAATGACGTCACTTAACCCCTCAGCTCGTACCTAATTTACTTGCTTGTGAATCAGACAATATCTGTCTTATCTGGTCCAGATCTCAGTAGTATTATTAGAAGCAAAACACATGGGTCTCTAGATAACATCACATGCATCTTAGATATATAGTAGGAAATTAGCTATTATTATAATAACTGAAGCACAAGGTTGAATTTCAAAGATTCTACCTGTTTAAAAAGACTGATTTTCCTTGCCTCCCAGGGTACACTTGGTCTGTGCAGTGGGGTACTAAGGCAACTCCTGAAAACAGTTGAGTAGTTAAGTAAACTGCAAAGGTAGAAAACAGAAGAGACCCATTTGAGGAGTATTTGGTGAAGGCAAAAAGAAGGACACAAATACAACTTAGAAAGCAAATTCAAGTGTATTTCAAATTTAGTCAAGGGGAAAGAGGGAAAATTAAGAAACAGTGTGTTACTGCTCTCAATTTTGGTTACATCAAGGGCCTGTATTTCAGTTTGTTTATTTTCTAAGGCCCTCTATAGTTAATAGAAAGAGAGTGCTACCATTCCAGTGTGGATCATACATCTCTGAAATCAATGTCTAAGTATCACCCTTTTAACATTTTTTTCTCTGTCTCCCTCCAGTAAATCAAGGAAGATGTCTTAGTTTACTCTTAAAGTGGTGAAAGTGCAAGCTGTTTCTTGTGAAAATTTCTCTGATTTTTCTTATGACAAATATTTATTTAGGGTACTTCAGAACTGTACTGCTAATGAGCTGGGGAAGAACTAGATACGAGTGAAATAAAAGGAAACAAAAGAAAGGCACTACTGAGGCATTTGTTATTTTTCAGAAAGGGAGTGGATGCTCTGGGTATTTATAGGATCAACATCCAAGTATCCTGTTTGCAAAATATTTTCCACATTTTTTTCCCAATTTCCAAATGGATACAAAATGTGAACATTTTCACAAAAACTGTGGTATCTTTTTATTTAATCACTTTTTGCATCAGACTTCACTTAGAAGAATGAAACAGTCGTAAGGACATAGAGTTCACAGATCACATTGCTTGACTTATAAAATGTGGGAGGAGAAACCTACCATTGGAGATGAAACTCAGAGCTCACACCCTAAAATCTAGAACAGCCTCTAGACTAATGTCATATCCTTCCAGTCTGGGGATGTTCTATTACATGAATAAATGGCATCATCTAGATAAAACTTGAGAAATAAATCTTGGCCTAGGATGTCCAGACAACCCTGAGAATTAAAGTTGGAAATTCACTAGTTGTCTATGGTCAGCAACAGTGTTTGGAGTCTCCTAAGTAGTGGTGCAGTATCTTTCCTCAACATGCTCTCTTGCCCCACTCTTGCCAAGATCCCCGCTCCCAGGCTGCATTTAGCAGTGTCTTACATCTTCCTTATCTTGTGCTAGAAGATTTGTCCCCCAGCAGAGCCCCTCCACAGGTTTTGCTGGGGGCATGGAGGAAGGTATTTCTTTCTAGAAACTGAATATAACCTGGAGGCACCAAGTGACTGAGTCTCCCAGGAGGTGTGCCTCTATATAAAGAGATCCACAAACACCAGCACCACGTTTGCCTACAACGGTATAGATTTGCTGAGAGCCCTTCAACTTCATGCAGATTGGCTTTTGTGATAGGGAGGCACAGCGTGGCAGATGCAGACTGGCTTGCCAAAAGACAGGAAAGGAGATACGNGAGGCACAGCGTGGCAGATGCAGAGTGGCAGGTTGTTGGGCTGCTTCTGCTGTTCTTACCAAAAGACAGGAAAGGAGATACACTGATTTTGGTGCCAAGCCCTCCTTTTGAGAGAAGCTGAGCAGTGAGGGTGGCAAAATGGAAGCGGGAACAGCCCTGTTAGGTTCAGAGGTAATATAAATGGCCAGCACTGGCTCACATGGCACATTTAAATTGTTTTCTTCCCCGACCCTCTTTCTACTTTTAGATGTTTTAATTTCCTGTAATCTTTACACAGTCACATGTGGGCAAGTAAACAGGCTGTTTTGAATCAAACAGCTGTGCTAATTTATTGCACTGTTTAAAGAAAAGCTACATGCAGGGACTGGAGGCACTAGCGAATACAAATGTGTATGTACCTCCTTCCAAATCAAAACACCCACAACAAGCAGCAGACCAACCAGCAAGGAGGTTGATTTGGGTACATTTGACTTCCCTGTGTGCAGGAGGGGACAGACTCCTTCCTAGCATGAGGCTACCCCTCTTGTTCTTTGCAAGCACTGCTGAGCAGATCATGACCGTCTCTGGTTTCTTCAGCTCCCCTGGGGCTGCTGGGGCTCCCAGGGGTATTCAGGTAGTGTTGGAGGGCTGTGTCTCTCAAGGCAGACAGTTTCCAGCCTTTCATACCATGGGGCTTGCAGGGCCTGGCTGCACCACTTTTTTTCCCATCTTGTTCTGCCCAGTCTTCCTTGGGAAGGCAATGAATGTTTTCTTGTTGAGAACCCATGCTTTGGGCCAGAGCATGAACAGCCCAGAATAGCAGATAAAATGGACCTTGCGCAGGCTGGAGCTCCCAAGTTCTCATAACAATTCATACTCAACAACTAAAGCCAGAGCAAATTAAATGATTCAGGGAAATGTCCTAAAACCACAGAGCAGGTGAAACTGGTTTTGGACTCAGAGGCTCCTGGTCATCAAGGTTACCTTGCTGTTTATATAACTGTTCTGTCTTTTCCTAACATGATACAGAATACCAAGCATATTGTTCTTTTATAAATTCTTCTCTCTGATTGGAAGGCATTTTGGGGACAACAAACATGTTTATTAAATGAAAAGGATGAGAAGTGGAAAGCCATTATCCTCTTGTGAACCGGTCTGGATATAAGTCTGTGGAGGAAGACAAAGGAGGCTGTAGTCAATATCAAGTAATGTTTTTTTAGTTTGACTTTTGCTGTCAATTTTCTTCATTAAAGTTCAAAGTCATGCTTCAATGACCATTTCTACAAGAAACCAAGGAAGAAAATTACAATTGCAATTCTAATTATCTAATGGCATGTGAGAGCTATTCTACCTGTACTATGTTCTGACTGCCTCTGATCTGAAAAAAGCCCAGTTGGTCTCCCTGATAGGTAAACAGCATTTTGGGAAAAAAGTTCCAGGTTTCCCCTATATCTGTTCCTGGGTAAGAAAGTTGAATATTTTAAAAAGAAACTAGGCTGTAAAAAAAATAAAATATATATATATTTATATTTATGTGTAGATATTTCTGCAAGGGACTGCCCGGGAATTATTTGTTCAGCAAGTTTTATACTGAAAATAATGAAAATAAGTAGTGTGGATAAGTGGATATATCCCTATGCTGACAAAGCCCAAGAAAGTTCAATACTTAATGAAACTTTAAAAAAAGAGAGAGAGAGAGAGAGAGAAAGAGGAGGGAAACAGGTGTCTTATTCTAGGTTTCCAGGAACATTTTGGAACCTTGAGAACATGCACTCCCCTGCTTGGCTGAGTGTTGCTTCTGTCTTGTACGCTGAATGATTTCTTGTTTTTCCACAGCTTCCTTCTGCTGCCTGCAAATTACCAGCTCTCTGATCATTTTATTTGTCTGCTAGCAATGGGCCTTACCACTTGATTCTCCGCTTTTCCTCATCTTGGTGTCAAATCCTAGTTTGCAGATGCCAGGCGCTGACAGATGATTGCCCTCTTTATGCTCTTATCTTCCTCATCCTCCCCAGTCTTCACCATGACCAAATAAGTCAACACTTTCAAACTTCACCACCACCAAGTCAGTCAACAATTTCAAATGTTTAACTTTGTGGTTGAAAATGCTGCAGTTTCTGTGTGTTATATTGAGAGTGTTGGTGAATACAAATGCTCAGAGCAATAATGAACAAAGGTATCGTCTTCCTCAACTCACCTATCTTCCATCTCCATCAGTGAAAACCAAGTCTAGCACTTATGGAAAAAAAAAATCTTTTCTTTTTACTTTAGTAGGAGTCCCCTGTATTAGCCACTAGTCCTGTGACTTTATGTGATGGGTTTGATTTTTTGGACTCTCCTGAATAGCCAGGTTGTGGCTGAAGAAGAACTACATCTCCCAGTATTCCATGTGATTTTTCTATGTAAGATCAGGGAGTCAGACACTGCCTCTTTCTTCCTCTTCCTTCTCTCTCTCTCTCTCTCTCACCTCCGGAGCCGGAGANAAAGATTGCACTCTACTGTGAAGTTTTGAGTGCCCAGCAAGGGGGGAGGGGGGTTGACTCAAACCTTTACACTTTAATAAAACTGGGACACTGCTTCTCATTCCTCCTCCATGCTTTAGAAATCCAGTTCATTCTGACTAGGAGTATTACAGTGAATTACAACATTGACAAGCAGATTTATTTATGCTTTTTCTTGCTCAGTAGAGGACCACATGCTTATATAGTCACAGGATTACCTCCATAAAATATGTACCATGCTTAATTCACATAGAGGTAAAGCTTTCATATCTCTTTGTTTCTTAAACATAAATGAACATGCATACTCCAGACAACATTGTACAGTGACTTCAGTACACATTAACCCCATAAGATTCTGTGCTATTCATTTATGCATGTGCATCGTCTGTCCATTTGGAAATTCCAGATGTCTGGAATCTGGCCAAAACTACTCCTTTATCAAGACTGCTGGACATCTGGAAATTCCAGATAAGTGGCCAATGTCCACATTTTATGTGGACAACATTTTTAGGGTCAAAAAGAGAATATATGCAGAAACCCAGATGTACTTCTGTAACTTACTGAGAAATCCTAGACAAAGTGAGGATACTTTCAGTGTAACAAAAACAAAGAGCATTTGAGATTAAAAAAAAGACATCTATCTGCTACTAAAGACCAATAGCAGATGAGTGCCAAATTTCTCTTTGAGCCTCTCAAAACCTATGTCTTATCTCATTTGTCTTGGCTTTATTGCATATCCTTTCATTCCATTCATTTTGCCTAAACTGATACCATTAGTAATTTTATTCCTTTCCTCTTCACCATGAAAACATTCCTGAGCATGAAATTATAAAATACACTTTAAAGGTCCCATGCTTACCTCTCTCTATGTTCAGCACTACTCCTTTTTTGTTGGCTTTTTTCTCCCGTGGTTTCATAATTTATGCTTCTTGTGGGACCAGCAGATTGCTTCTTACTGACACACTGCATAATACTTTTATATGTGTAAGTTATAAATTCTTTATATGAGCTGTGCATTATTTTATGAAACTACAGTTGATTAGGCGATTGTTTCAAAACTGCTCAAAGCCTACATCACTTCCAGATTTTTTCTCTAGACAACATGAATACATCTTAAACTGACTTTAATCCATACTAAAAATGGTGTGGTCAAGTGGAACATTCATGCTCAGAATATGTGGGATGACTGAATATGCATGGACAGTTTTGTGACTGCTATCAGATTAATCTAAATCCTGATTAATGGGTATAAGTTCAGCAGTCAAAATGATAAATTAGACAGTAAGATTGCAAAGAAACAGAAGACTGCACTTGAATTTTGTCCAGATGGTTTGCAGTTCATTTGATATACTTGTCCTTCAAGTTAACAATTAACTAGACATATAGGAACACATTAAGAGGCAGACTAAAAAGATATAGATGGGTAAAATGTGAGCAGTATTGGGTTTAGGAAAGCGGGAAATATTTCAGTTATGATCCTGTTAAGACTGACACATAGCATTAATATCAGGAGCTGAAGGGTCTTTTCAGATAGTTATTTCTGTTACTCACAAGTTTGTAATTTGTCTTGAGACTTTCTTTACTTTTTTTTTTTTTAACTACAAATCTGTTCTGTTTCTCTGTTCGGTCTTTATATAGGCATGTAGATTGTGAATGATACATTTGGCCAGCATTTTTCACTTGAAGACACTGTGGATCAATCAACAGTCATTTATAAGTTCCTTGCCATTATTACCAGAAGCAGAATTTCCTCTAAGTCATGGGACCATTATGAGAAATCACAGATAGAAAAAGCAGACCAAGAGAAATAACCAGGGCCATGATGTAAGAGACTAGATAATTGCTGACAAAGCTCTCCAGCCTGGAGAAAGCACGAGAATATATATTTTAGAATTAAATTGTCAATAAATAAAAAAATACTTGAAAAAATGGAGTGAGTTCCTTAACAGTATATGGGCACTGCACAACATGGGTGGGTATTGCTATTGCCCTGATTAGTTTGCTTTCTTCCATAAAAGAAATGTGACTTGGTATTTATTTAGTCCGTAGGTTGAAATTTTTGTTGACACAAACTTAAATAAGTCATCCTAGTATTTTTATATGTTCCTTAAATGTCCTGTTTGAAATTAATTTGAGAAGAGTAATTATTATTGCTTTCTAAGGATATAATGAGGAAAAAAAACCCAACTATCCTATGGTTTGAAAGTTCTGGTCGAAATTTTTGCAGCTTCACGTGGGAATTTTTGTTTCTGTTCTGAGATATTTCTTGCCAGAAATTTTCACCTCCCAAGAGCCTAGAAAGCTTAATGAACTCCTATATGTTTTTTTTTTTAATGAACAACATGTATTTTCAAGTCTTCTTACAATCTTGATAAGTAGGTTAAGGATGTAGTGTGGTTAGAAACTTGAGTCCTACCCCATGGAATGAAAATGAAAACTAACAAAGAATTAGTTCATGCCAAAATAAAACCAGAATTGATTTTTGTGTAGGATGAAGCATTCACATATTCATTTTTAGACTAAATGCCACGTGCAAAATCTTAATTTTCTTACTTTTTACTATGTCAGAGCATGCAAAACTAGGAAAATAGTGATTGTACATATGTATTCCAAAGAATAGGAAAGCATTTTAACTCAAAGTAAAGAACTGTGAATAAAATATTCTAACCTCTATTTCTGTGGTTTGGGTTTGGTTTTTTTTTCACACAAGGGCACCTGAAATCCCTTTTTGCTTTTACTCCCTATGACAACTGTAATACTGGTCTTAAAATGTGTAAATGATATCTTTCAGTGAAAAGCGGCAAAAGCACAATATTCTTACTAATAAATGGTCATCATTCATTACTAGTATAATCATCACACTCAAAGGATTGAGGTTTAAGTCCCATAATTAAGGTTTTTATAGTATTAAGACATAAAGGAAATGGACTCAGAGGAAAGTTAATCTTTTTATGAAATATATGATAAGGTTCTTTAGCTTATAAGTTGATGGAAATAACATATTCCGAAGCTGGTTTCAAATGGATTTCAGATGGATTGAAATAATGGTAAAAAAGGGGGAGGGAAAGATTATATATTATCCAAGAATACATATAATCTGTAATTTAATGCACAATAGCTGCTCTAACTCAGACAGTATCCTGCCACAACCTGACTCATTGTATAAAAAATAATACTTTGAAAATGATGAGTGCTACATGGAATCAAGTAGTATTTACACTTTGAATGGCAAAATCTTCAGAAAGAAAACTTTCTCTCCAGATCTTTACCAAATCACAGATCTCAACATCTTAAGGAAGGAAAGATAACAATTGTGCCTGCTTAATGCCAGTAAAAAAAACCAAACAAATATGAGGTCCTTTTTGGCAGTTCTCATTTTCAGGAATTAAAAACCTCCTTCTCAATATGTAGGTAAAAGTTCATGTCCTGCTTATACATATTCACTTGGGGATCCACATGGGATTGCTGCAATGAGGAAGAACTTGCATCACTGGGTGTTTTGAAAGATTCTAGCATTTTGAAACTCAATTTGAATGATCTTTCATTGTAACATATAATTTTGGGAAGTGAAATGCATTTTCTATCCATTGCTTTTTCTCAATGAAAGATTATTCCACACAAAGAGCAAGTTTCTTTGTATTTAAACTGAAAAATATGGCTCAGATCGAAAACAATTTAGTTCCTTGTTTGAGAAATCCCAATTGTCACATTTGATTTTTAGTTTTAGGGGAAAAGATGAACTTTAAATTGTAGTTATTTAAGTGTAATATTTACAGTTTGTTTTCTGTAGGACTCTATGAATCCTATATAATAAATGAAAAAATTATTTTTTTTATTAGAGATGTTAGAACCTCTTTCCATAAACCTTTTCCTGAAGGTCATATCTTGCCTTCAACCTAATTCAACCATTTATAAATGTATTCTCCCAAACTGCCTCTCTTCACACTTCTACTCACTGGCACAGCTATTAATCTGTCTGAAAAGCACGGTGGGTTTGACAATGGAAGACTATATTTCTTGTTCCTTATTCTGTTGAGTGATATTGATGATGACATTTGAAAGGAAAACTCTCCTTCATCCCTCATCATTCTTTTGTGCCATATATTTTCTCAAGTTTTGTCTTTGGATGCGTATATGCAACATAATGCAGTGCCTTGGAAGTACATCCATGCTACCTCATGCACCAAAAGCAGTATAACAGCATTAACAGAGCAATCTGTCTAGGTTAATTAACCTAGCTGAGAAGATATGTAAGTGGACCATTATGCTGATATTGTAGCTTTATTGCACCAGTACTAGGTTGCAGGTTATTTCTGTGCAATCACATAGGCTTCTCCTTCAAAACTGATAGTGTCAGACACTGCAAAGAGGCAAAACCTTCAGCATCTCAAGCAGGAAGATGGGAATGGAGCTCTGAGGGGCAGAAAACTTGCATAGGGAACCCCTTGGTATCTCTTGGCTGCCACAATTTGTTCCTGACAAGGGCTGATGAATACCAAAAGCAGCTGCCTGGGAGTTACTGGAAGACAAAGAATGTGTTCACGACACTTGGCCAAGATTATAAAAATAAAATCTTATCATCTGTGAAGAATATCAGCATGTCAGAAACCATTCACATTTTCCAGAGGTCTTTTCTGAAGGATGCCGTGCAGTATACCAAGTCCAAATATTTTCTCGCTTATGATGACTTCAGTGAACGTGTTGTTCTTGAAGTCAAATGGTCCCAGGATACCACTCATTTTGAGGGACTTGGGCTAATCTGTCTCATGCTAGACCAAGAAGAGAAGGAAATGGACAAGCCTTTCATGGTATCTCAAATTTCACTGGCCACCATCAGCATGTACCAGTTTGGTTATTTTCAGCCTTGTAGAGTACAGGAAGAGTCTCTTCACTTTTCCCCAAAAAAGGTTGTTAACACTGCTAGTGACAGCCACTACACATAAGACAGCAGATATTTTGCTACACTAGATACCTTTGTTAAAGCCACCTCTAATACTGGCTCCATGACTTGTGAATATGTGGCCTGGGGAAGAAGACAGTGTTCATGAAAAGTCCATTTTTCAGAATTCACCTTGCTAAGACACATTACTACTAATGTACTTGGAATATAAAAAGTGAAAATAAACAGTTGTAAGAAGGTAGGAGCTCCTGTGCTTGCTGAAATTTGTGGTGATGTTTCCTTTCCCAACACTTAGTGCAATTATTCCATTGCTTTGAGAACAGCAGGATGTTTAACTCACACACTTTAAGTCAAATATTCTCTTTGACATGTCTAAAATTTATTTAAGTGGAAATATAGTTTCTTGTGCCTGATTTCACTTTACTTTGCTTGAAAAATTTGCAAAGAATTTGACCAATCTGGAAGAAATTTGAAGTAAAAAAAATCTCCCCAAAGGACAACAACGACTTTCTTTAGAGTTCGGGGTTTTTTTCAACTTTTAGTCTTTGTAATGGCTGATAGAATATACAAATGCAGCCAAAAATAGTCTGTTGACTCAAAGGGAATCATAATGTGCTTGTATTTTTATGAATGGCTAGAAATTAAAGTAATTCACCAGCTGGAAAAAGAAAATATTCAGGGTATGTCGCAGTTGTATACTGCAAGATGTGCTCCTGTAACGTAGTTCTGCTGATGGGTAAAATTATGAAAATGTATGTTTGCTGATAATAGATTGGAAACAGAAGTCATTCTCCATATAAACCCTCTGCATGAATTGCTCTAACTCAAGACTTCAAAAGACTGTAAAAGAAATTACTTTATATTAACAAACCCATTGTTGGTCCATAAACTGTCAAAATAGTCAGGATTTATACAGGTCTTTTTGCAACAAAGGCAGGGTATATAGTGAAGTATGGTGATGTTTACTGCAGGTCTGGCTATTAAACAAACTTCCATTTCCTGTAGGGATACTATGAGTTAAAGCCAAAACAGAATTTAATTGACAGAAATCTTACTAATTAACACTAGTGGTTCATTTGTCTTATGACATTTTTCTTAAACAAATTCAAATAGGTGCACATGCAATGCCATTGCCTGGAGTTTAAATTGTTATACAGTGGTCATGTGTTTGCTGCAATTTTACATAGAGTGTTTACACCAAAATTATTTCTAGCGAGAACCTGCTGTGGAGCTGACCAGAACCTTAGAAACAGCGTTTTAAGAAACTGATCTTTGTACTGATGAGCTGATCAGGCTGTCTAGAACAGACAGGCAGAACCATCCAGGATGAGCTGTTTACTTTGCCATATTATAGGCCACCGTAGTTCCTGGTTCATTTAATTGCCTGAGGTCAGACCTGCTGTGCCTTGAGGATCTCTCAGAGCATTAACATTGAGCTTCAAAACCACGTCATAAATATTACACAGTGAGGTTTACCTGTTGCACATTTCCCATAGCTACCAGGAGTGCTATTAAAATTGGCTTGCAGTTGTAGTGTAGCTACGAAATACCATCCAGAATGTAAGTCAGTCATATGCATTTACAAGCAGTTTTTCAATTAATACAGCTATATCACTTAGTGATTTTCACTGCAATAGTTCAAACATTTATGATGTTTAATCAGATGAAGCTCAAGATGAAGGCAAATGCATCGTGTTCTAAATTGATTTGTTGTCAGAACTATTTACAGGATCATAAAAAGCACTTCATAAATTTTCTTCCAGGTATATAAATATTTTATGTAGCATTTCTTTTTAACCCTGGTGCAGATCTTTGTCATCCATGTGTTTACCCAGTCTTTTTTTAGATTTGACACTGAATAAAATGTCATATATAAATAATGAATAAGAACAAGCAAGATACCTGACATTGCTGAAGGATTGGCAACAATCCAAATAACCACTGCTTATCTTGAGCATCATGAGATTCTTATAACTAAACAAGACATCAGCTCTGTCTATGTGAATGTAGTCATAGAAGCTACTGTCTCTGAAAACAGGTGTCTGTACTAAACACTTTTAACCCAGTAGTCATCTGTCCTCATCTGAGTCTTGCTTAATCAAAGTAAAAAGGGACAGCAGATGCCAGAAACTGTGAAAGGTGGATGAGGGTCAGAAAGGTCTTCAGCAGCGCCAGTTTGTGGAGATGAAGCCTTCTGCTCAAGCATGGTATAACCACTGAGTGACAGGAGCTTATAGCAGAGCAATAGACGTGATGTGTAAAGTGTAAATAAGTATTTTGCAGAATTAAGGAAAGGAGAGGTAGAAGAACAACATTTTGAAGACTTAGAGGAATGGAAAATGAAGATAACTGTAATAGTTATAGTGAAAAGCAGGGCAGGTGAGAAAAGAAAAAAGAAGAATAAAATTATGAGTAAGGAGGTACCAAAACAAAGAAGATGGGTGTTGGTCTCTTATCTCAAGGAACAATTAATAGGACAAGGAAATGGCCTTAAGTTGCACCAGCTGAGGTTTACACTAGGTATTAGGAAATATTGCTTCACCAAAAATTTTATCAAGAGCTGGAACAGGCTGCTCAGGGAAGTGGTTGAGTCACCATTCCAGAAAGAATTTAAAAGACGTGTAGATGTGGTGCTTAGGAACATGGTTTATTGGTGGGCTTTGCAGTCCTGGATTTGCAGTTGGACTTGATAATCATCTCAGAGGAGGCTGCACATGCAAAACCAGTTGGTGAGCTGCTTCTTAATCCAAGATGATTCCTGAACTGTATCAGGATATAGAAGATTAACAAAGCTACCAGCCAGCTGCTGAGACATCTACAGCTCAGGAGTAAAATCCCTCATCAAATTATAACATTTAGAAAAGCTCCTAGAATTTGCCCTGTGTCTGTAACATTTGGATGCTGATTAAATACGATCATTGATATCCAGTTATACAAAGCAGTATTTTCAAAAATTAGATCATTTATATTCACAACAGATGAATTTGTGATGCAAGCTGTAGAAATGAGCACTAGTGAAAAGCCTAGGACAGATACATGGACTCCAGCAGCTACATTTGAAATAATTTTCGTATATTCCTAGCAAATATCAAAAAAGATAATATTAATCTGAAAATATATTTGCTTTCTTTTACTGATGTGTATAAAACACCACAGTAATTACATTCGTGTGTGAGAAACGATTGCTAGGAAACAAGTATTCTAATAAATGTGTATGTCAAGGATTTTCTGGGACACAATACTCCTGTGTATGTTTCAGACTGGAATCCTCAGTGCTGTGCTAAATGTGGTGGAAGAATTTATCTTCACCCCAGCCATCTGTATGTTTTGAAATGATCACTCTGTGTATGTGCATACACACAAGCACAGAAGGGCCCTCCAATTACACCCTTACTGATTTCAGAGGCTTTCAGTATACATCTGTAAGAGGAAACTGAACCTCTTGGGGAAGGTTCACCCACTGTGGAAGCCATTTGGAAACTGCTTTGTTTGGCAGGGCTCTCAAAACACTTTTAAAAATGTGTTGTAATATTTTCTTTTTTTTTTCTCTTCTATTTCATTTTTCATGCAGGAATGGAAGAAGAGAAGGTCTGACTATGAATAAATAAAAACTGTCTTCAGTTGCTATGTGGTGCAAGTTTTGCATTTTTAAGGATTTGCATGGGTTTCCAGGAACTGCAATCTGCTCTCAAACTGCCTTGCATGAGTGACTTCTTCACAGTCCGTGGACGACGAGTGCACACAGAGTTCCTGTGCCTTTGATATCAGTGCCCATGGGTAGAAATAACTTTGTTTTAGGATTTCTTTCTGGGAGGGCTTAACTAGTTTCCTTAGGATTTTATGCATCCAGTTCTGTGACTGGAGTTTGCCAGATGACTGGTTGCACATTCAAGTGTTCAGTGCGATGAATTCAGCCTACAATTTGTACTGTGCAACACTTCTGTAAGTTTAGGTGCAGAAGGCTACGGATGTAAGTATTATTTCAGGCGTAGTAAAGTAGAATAGAATATATTTGTATAGAAAACTATGGTTAAATATGCAAAACATGGTGGGTTTTTTCCTGTATTTGATATAGATAATGCTGCCTCTTCTGCTCCTCTATGCTCCTGGGAATATATCTGTTGATGTGGCACAAGCTGAATCAAGAGTATTTATATTATTCCCACTACTGACTGGAACTGATGGGAAAACAAAAGGACTTTCTGCGTTCTATTTTAACTTTGTGTTGAAAGAAACAGAAGCTGGAAACTATCCAAAGGATAACATTTCTCAGCCTGAGTTTTCACGTGGAGGTTTTGTTTTCTAACTGAATTCCAAAGTCAGCTTAGGCTGCACAGACTAGCTAATGTTCTGACTCAGTCAATGAAAAAAATCTTCAGCAGATACATTTTGAGGAAGGTGTGATTTGTCCATGCATTTAGGATCAGTATGCATGAAATGATTCTTGTGCCTTGCCACATCCTCTATTTAAATGATGATTTTAAGGAATCAAGCAAAACAGTAAATTTGAGGGTCTGATCCTCTGCATTTGCATATACTTAAGTGGTCTGACTTAAGGTTTCATTCACCTGTGTGAATAAGATCCTGTCTTGGGCACACGCCATTGGATGATGAATATTTTATGACATAATGGTGATTTCAGTTAGATGTAATTAACATTTTAATAAAAATTCTTCAGAGATAATACAAAACCAGCGTAGAAAGAGACCGTTTTGTATTTCTCATGAAAGATGTTAAGGCGTCTTTAAACAAAATTATTTGAATGCAGAATAATTAGTAGTACTTATTTTGTCTTAAGCATTTATATAGGTGCTGATCTTGAATAATTAAAGGTTCACTCAATAATTTATACACACAAGACAGTGAAGGATTCAGTCAGAGTATTTAATATGTCCTTAGAATAGAATAGGTGAAGTTCGAATGATTGTAGTTTTAACATTTGGCACTCCTTCATGCAGCACTAATCCCAGTCCTTTCTCTTCCTCCTGCTGTCCCCTTGTCTTACTTCTGTATGGTACTGTGAGGGTTAAGTGGCCACTGCAATATGAAGCCCACTGGCCAATGTAAACTTCCAGCTAGAAGGTACCTAAGAAGCATATACAAAATATAATAGATCTATCTGTGGACATAATGATGGACAGACTAATAAGTTTGTTGAGTATACCCTAACATTTTCTTCCAGATTATACTTGGGCATGTTTCACTTGGTATCAGAATTAGCAACTGGTTCTAAATATTTGCTGAAAAGACATTGAATTACTTTCTTCTAAGAAATATTTACTCACTGTTACTGATTTGCAGTGTTTGCAAGGTAAGCTTGAAAGCTAAGCTTACCTTCCACCAATTCCTTTTAGAAAGAAGAAAATACTCAGTATTGTATAGAGTGTAATTGGATGAGCCTTAATTTATGATTTAGGAAAAAAAATTATCAGCCTACATTATAATACACAATACTAGATTGACTCAATTATGCTGATACAAATTCACTATAATTCCATTAGTCAAAGAAGTTTTTCCAGATTAATGCCAAAGTGTCTGAAATTCAAATGCTTCCCATAACTTCTGTTGTCATCTTGAAGCAAAAGGCAAAGTCTCTTAGTCCTTTTCTTTCTTCTCAGACAGTTTTTAAAGAGAGACTGAGTGAATGGTAGGCAAGGGTGATTAATATATCTCTACAGGAATTTTTGGTATATGAAGGCAAAGTTTTTGTCTACCTGTAACAGAATGTGGAAATACTGCATTTCCACAATTTTGACCAGAAACAGGCAAAAAAATTGCTGCACCTATGCTCTTGCTCTGCAAGAGAAACCTGCGTAGAACAGTGCAGACATACTCATCAGACTGGGGGTGTTACCAGAGCCTGCCTTCAATTCACTTTGCTATTTCCTGTACACGTATGCTTGGGGTTTTTTCTGAGTATAATTATGAATTATCACTACTACTGCTTCTTGCATGTCTATGGAGCTGACCAGGCACAAAAGGCTGATGATTCCAGGACTTTTTCCAGACACAATTCCAATAATTAGCTGTTTGCCACACTTTTCTAAGCCAACTACCCAAGAGCTGTTCAATTACATTTTTTAATCAATTATAACCAACAAAAGAAGAGGGTGATTATTTCAGTGTTTTAATGTTGATGATTAATTCCTTCAGTATGACAGAAGAGTTTGTTCTGAAGAAATGAAATTACTGTTATTCTTCAAAAAGCAATGTTGCTGTTATTTTGAAGGGGTAAATGGCATTCTACTTTCTAAGGAGAGCTTGAAAAATGAGGAAATAACTCCTAAGAATATTTAAAATCTAATAATCTTTTAAAAATGCATTTTATCTAAGTGAATTCATTTGGAAGAACTTTTCCAATACAAAGCAAGCTTCTGCAATCCATACTGGAATGTGCATGTGCACATTTCAGAAATTTCAAGAACCTCTGCAATGTAGTAGGTATAGCTAGAGCAAAATATAATGACGGCTTGAAGCTACATGTTTAAGTCTTTCTCAGTTATACAGTTTTAGAAGGAAATAGGTACCTTTAAAAAAAGACTTTTACTGCATATCTAAATTACGTAAAATGAATGCTAGACTAACTTCTTTCTTCTTAGCAATCATGCATTACTTTATCAGGCAGTCATATGAATTTTAACTTCTATTGTTCATTTGTTCGCAGTTTCCTGAGGTGAGCTCATTTGGAGTTAAGGTTAGAAGCACAATCACATCAGATTGCTTTGAAAAATCCAGTCAAAACTTTCTGAAGTGATTATTGTCAAGAAAACTTGAGGGCAGTTGGTTCAGTTCCTCTTCCATTCTTTGTGTGCTATGAAGGAGAGAAATCTCTTTGCCTAATAATCAAAACCACTGGGACAGATGCTGTCACTGTGTGATACCAAGCATAGAAGTAACGTGCTTCAAATGGTGAGACTGTGTCAGTACTTGAAATGGCTTACACATTTGATATGGAAATAGGAGAATTATATCAGGTACCTGCATCTTCTTATGCTATTTGCATTAATGCTCACACAGCCTACCTCCTTCATGGAAGGAAAGTACATTTAGAAGTTAGGGTAAAGTCAATAGGAATATGTAGATGCTTCAGGGTGCTCATTTATTCAGGTTTTCTTGATTGATCTTCAAAATGTGCTTCATCATCATCTTGAGAGATCTGACATTTGTTAATACTTCTTCCCTTCTGGCTGACTTAACTAAAAAATCATTTCAGTTTTGAGCATACTGATATTGATGAAAATATTGTGAAGCATAAAATTTGAACTGAAACAAGGTATGGCATTAAAATATTCCTCTCTATACAAAACTTACACCAGTTCAGTTCTATTCATTTCTATCATACCTAATTTCTGCAAGTTTGGGGGTTTTTTTAATAACTCCTGCTTTTGGGGCTTTGCAATGATAAAATAATGTGTTGTTGAGCTTCAAAGACAAGCAGTTGTGTCAGTACACAGAGCAGATGCTTTGTAGGTAAGAAAGTGCGTCTAAGCAGTGATTCGGAATATATTTATAATATGCAGAATCAGTTAATGGCATCAGAATTCACTCTCTTTCATTCAACATGTTTTCTGCTATTAATTGTGATTCTTGCTAGAAAGCCTGGCTAGTCCACAATGTAGATTAACTCAATAATGGGCTAGTGGTCATTCTGCTCACTGACATAGAACACAGCTTAATTTTTCCAAACAAGCTTTTGTCACTAATACTGAATTACATTCTGCACCTTAGGAGTTCACTTTCTGTGAATTCATGTTCTGAAATTAACAGTCCACATTGCAGGTATGCAAATGGAGAGTCCCACATTCAAACTCCTTTCAAAAAAGAAAATTGATAGATAGGTACCTTAGGGAATTTTAAGACTCTTGACCTTTTCTAAACATGCAATTAGTGTTTCATTGCTGTATATTTAGAACCTCTCATTATTTGAAATTTTTTAGTGATTTTTACTTCTAGCTGAACATCTGAGAAATGTGAAAGTAAGACTGCAAACAGTAAAAAAGCAGAAGGAGGGATTTTATTTTGTATTTTTTAAGCATTCCAGTTTGGGCTTCTTTTCATTCTAGTTTTCTATATAAATTACACAGCAAATTGATGAATACTATAGCATGTGCTTAAGCATGACAGCTTACTAAGGAAATAAAATTATCTTAACTTGTTGCTGACACAGAAACCAAAGTTCTGGACAGCTTATCTATGACAGCATCAGAAAAGGAATCTCCATCTTTTTCAACCAAAAGATAGGAAGGGTTTGTGTTAATTTTAGTCATCATGGCCAAGTGAAACAACTAGAGCATCACAGTAGTGTTTCCTGCCTTCATCTCCTGACATGTTAAATGGGGGCAAGGTTACAGTCACGTCTGTCAGTGGTAGGGAAAGGAGAGCATACTCTGAAAATCTGGTCATGCTAGCACTTTCCTACAGGGTTAGAGAGGGAATTAACTGAGAAAAGAGACAGAAATACACCCTCACCCATTCTCCACATTTTCTCCTTCAACTCATTAAAATTTCATTACAAACCAAAGCATGCTGAAGGATATAGAACACCCCCCACCACAGATTTTTATTTTCCCTACTAAACTGTAGCGCTCCTAATCTCTTCATGGTCTCTGAGACTCTGGTGATTGATAAGCCTTCACTGATATCAGACAGTGATGCTTAATAGGGCGTACAGCTGACCAAGTGAGCTGTGAAACTCTCCCTGAGAGGTTTCCAGCTGGACAGAAATACTTGTCAACCTCAAGCTACTATCTCAGTTCACAGATTAATTTCATTTGGACTGCTGTCACACTATATTAGCTCTGTGAACATTTCTGATGGTAGCAAAATACAGATTTGTGGTGTAAAAATGACTTGGGAAGATCTGGATTTTCTGTTATTTAGTGGCTCAAGTATAACCATTGCATAAAAAAAATAATCCCCTCAAATTACCTAATTGGAAACCTTAAGGGCCTAATTCAGGATCTTAAAGCATAGGTCTTTCAGCAAGAGACAGTGGGTGATCTCGCTGCTAGCATCTTCTCTGATCTGAATCCTACGGCAGCAGAGGAAGAAGGGCCCCTTATTCCTTGCTTCTTTTATTACTGTTCTTCTGTGGGAAGTTACTGTCAGACTTGATGGCTAAACTGCTTGTTTTCTGCTTGTTGTGTAAACTGCTTCAATCAAAATAAGCTAATTTAAACAGTTTACAGAGTAGGCTTTACTAAGCTGACTCTGCTTGATGCAGTTATTGCATGAACCTCAGGTCTGAGGAGACCACAATTCTTGACCAAGCAGTGGTCAGGATCAGCCAGATGTGGCACCAAAGCATGACAGACAAACTCTTCCCTTGGCTGTGATAGAGTGTACATATGTCTGCATTCATAACTTGATTATTGTTGGGATAGAGCATTTTGTGCTCATGCTGCTGGTATGCTCAGTAAAATGGAACAAACAAAAAACTTACTAAGATGTGACTGAAACCACTCATACAGCAACTTGGTTGAGGAAAAAGGTGCCATTTTCAATTAATGATCTACCTTATCTTGGACTTTAACAAGACTCTACTATGTCTTCTGAACAAGGTTTTCCCTCTGTTTACCTTTCCATGCTATGCCCAGGAACAGTCTTCAGTTGCATCTCACTCTTTACTGTGTGACACTGGTATGGAAATATCAAAACTTTCCAGATGCAGTATTTTACCACCTCTTTCGGGGAAGCTACCTCCTCCTATTCCAGCACATTTCTACTAATGAAACCATTTCTGTTCTAGTCCAAAAGCACTGATGCAATGGGGCTATTGGAAATATGCAGGGCAAGTGGCATTTCCATCACTAAGACTTTTCTTAAAATGTCTGTTAGTTTCTTCCTTCAGCCCACAGTGCCAAGGAGGCTTTGTTCCAGGGTAAATCACAGGATATAATATAATAGTCATATAAGAGTCAGCAGAAAATATTCAAATTCTATTTTTAACAACTGTCTTTTAAAGCCAGGGTAATTTTCTCAGTTTCTTGACATACTTTATGATGCCATGACCTTGGTCTGAAACTTGTAGTCGTGCTTTACTATCTTCCTTTACACTTACTTAATTCCTTTTCAAGTATATTCTTCAAGAGTCTTTACATCACCAGTTCAAAAACTCAAAATACACTATCCAAACAAGATCTTTACTCTGCAAAAGGCACTACAGGGTAGTTCAAAGCTTCATCTTACATTAAAGCAATTTTTCATGTACCTGTTTTTGTCTCCTAAGTCACCAGATGGAATAATTTGTGCGAATATGCATGAGACTCACAGCTCACCTGTAAGTCTGCTTATTTCACCATGATTACTCCAGGGTTACACATCAGGCTCAAGTGAAATCAATAGGAGCTGGTCTTCAATAAATAATGCCAAACAGGCTGAAAAACAAGATACTATCTATTATAGTGTGACCATTCATGGTTACTAAATACTCTTGACTTTAAAATTTCGGGCTTACATCCGTAAGGAGAATGTCCAGAAGATATCCAGAGGTATAGTATCCAACCAATATGAATATCTAGACCTCCTACTTTTTGCTACATTTATGCAGAGGGCTACTTGCATTTTGAGTTGTCAGAATCCTCCTCCACAGGTTAGCCTCAGCTGGGTTCACAAAATGGGATCAAATCTGATCCAAAATTCTAACAAAAGGGAGAGGTTCTGGATAATGAGACTGAACATCAGGGAGACAGGAAAGGCAGTTTGTAGTTCCTGATCTGGTGAAGAGGTAATTATATAAAGTGAGCTTCATAGGAAAAAACGGTAACTCAAATTAATCATGAACAACATACTGATACCATAGTAAGAAACGTCTGCTGATAAGAAACATTATATTCTGCTGTGATGCTGAACTCTCAGCAAAGCTAGTTGGATGTCCTGCATTGGGGGTCCAGTCCAGTGCTGTGCTGCCCAGACATAGATGTAGTCAATGTAGCGTTGCTGCAGTCAGAAAGAATATAGGGCTCTCCTCTCATTAATCCACAGCACGGCAAGTCCAGAAAAGGTCTCTGCTCGGTTTGAAAATTTCATGCCTTTGAGGAGTGGAGGAGGACAGAGTTTCCTAGCAAAAAATCCAGAATCAGGTCCCAGCTCCACAACAAGAATGGAGCAGTGGGAGAGTGGGAGAAGGAGGGTGAGAAAAAAGAAACATCCTTTAAAATCCTGTCTTGCAGAAGCCTACAAGTACTGCAATACCTGGTGGTGTTATGACATGATGGATTCGTTTTCAATTCCACTACTGTCATATCCAATTAGAATTGATCCAAATTAAATCTAGTTATGCAAAGAAGGATTTTAGTCTATGTTCTTTATTGTAAGTAAAATATCTTACCTACAGACTGTAGAGCACAAGAAGAATAGCACTGACTCCATCACCCTGTTGTTCTCTAATTTAGTCCCAGGGACAGGGCTTCAGCTGTGAGTATTGAGGAGAATGGAAGTCTCCCACCCTTGGAAAAACAGTGCTGACTCTGTAACCCTCTTGACAGCATTTTTCCTTTGATAGCTAATGATGTTCTTTCCTCTGTTTGCAGTGGGCCAGGCACTAAATGGCAGGGTATTTAAAAAGCAGATGCTACAAATTACACCCTAAATCCTCCTAGGAAACCAATTCCCATGTCCTGTTTCTCAATTCTGAACATGAGATAACTACTCCCTCCTACCTTGCATGAATGTTGGAGTGTTGCATTCGCATCTGAAAAGCAATCAGATGGCATAGTGGGGGGAAATGCCGACAAACCTATAGAGGCCAGTTCCAAATTCAGAAGAGCTTACAGAGTCTGGCAAATGACATTTAGCGAGCTGCAGGCTGACAAACAAGAAGAAAGTAAATATTAAATAGCAGCTAGCTGCATCAGAACTTTGTACTGAATGGAAAAGAAGTTGAAAACCCCACAGTATATCATAAAATTTTGTTCTTGTTGGAGCTTTGTTGTTCATGCTATGCCCACCTGGATCACCAGGCTCCTGTATCCTCTAACCCTGGCACCAACCCATCATGTGTCAGATGGGTACCCTGCAGTCTAGAAGTTCTTGCAGATTCCTGTGAGAAGTCTCCATTGACCTCCATACAGGAATGTGCAGAGCCCAGCGGTCTCTGGTGGATGCATGATGCTATCATCTCCGCATGTCTGCAAGCAGCAGCTGGTTGGAGCAGATCAGAGCAGCTTCTGCCAAGTGGAGGTGTTACCCACAGACATAGAACATGGAAAAATCTGTTAAACTCACACATGTCATCTCATCTGCATCCTGTCTGTGTTTCTTAGAGCTTAGATGGATACCCAGCTGTCTCAAGCACTTACATCTAAGTCCCAATTTTCTCCAGGTTTTTATGTGTGTGTGTATATATATGTTTTTAATGTATATGTGTACTTTTTCTCTTTGTCAACTTATCAGTTTTTTTTTCCAGGATGGCGTTTCTCTGACGATAGACCTCAGCTTACATACTTCAGAGCAAGCAAGTAGGTGTTTTCTCATAATTATCTTCCTTCTTGCTCCCTGAATGACCCTTACTTCTGTTGTTCACCCCTGTGACCCATACCTGGCACTCTCAAAGCAGGTGCCAGTGGGTATAGTGAACAGCCATGCAAAACTAACTGAATCCCTCCAACCTTGGCAGACCTTATAATGCAGAGCAAATGCAAGTCTGCTTCTTTCCATAGTTACTTTATCTACGCAAATACTTTTGCATTGAAAACTCCACCATTTTGCATCAGCATACTCAGGCTTTGGCCTTTGTCAACTTTAATCAACATTTTGTAGACCTCAATGTGTCTCCCTTTTGAGGTAGTCGTGCTGACATAGGAGGACTCAGGAGATGATTCCTGTTGCAACATGCAGCTTTAGGAACAGTGCTGTCTAATTGCCATAGGAAACCAATGGAAAAGAGAAGCTCTTTTAGAGCAAATAAAGCAAAAGAGGAATCCTTCCTGCATGCACGTTGACCTTCTGTTTGCCACTGAAATGCAGAAGCTTGGAAACATGTAATTAACTTGTCTTCCTAGGAGGATCTTTTGAAGCTGTGACAGCAAACAGAAAAACACTGATAATCTGTAGCAGATACTTCAAAGTGCTTCTTTCTTCGCTTAAAATGCACTGGAACAAAGCTGCCAGAAGCAGCATCAAGATATAAAGTCCATGCAACATTATCACTGTGTTGACAGAGTGCTGCCAACCCATTCTGATCTAGAGGATTTAATAAAAAAGCATCACTTAAGCTGACCAAGAAAATGAGCAATCCAAAGAGTGTTATAGTTTGTGAAGTTTCCCACACTGGCTTTAAGATTTTTTTGTATCACTGATCCCAGACTTGTATTTTTATAGCAAGACTTTCAAACCAATTATATCTGGATTACACACAGATCTTGAAACAGCATCAAGAGTATGATGGCCTTGTAGTTCCTGAATTTGTCAAAAGTACTTCAGCTTCCTCATGTAGGCAAGTCCATCATTCATAAAAATGTCCGGTTTATCAGATACACTGTTTCCTATGGCCTCAGGTGGAACTGAAAATATGCGGAGCTCCGTTTTGGGTTTCTCAAATATACAGAGAAATGAAATTTCTTTTCAACATGAAAAAAAAGTGATAAAGAAACATGTACAGCTCCAGTCTGCTCTTAGTGAACCAGCCTCATACTTTTTATGTAGTGCAATATGATGTTATGACATGATTAGCTGTATTTTTAGCATGTAACTTGTTGTAAATTTGCCATTTACTCTGCTGGTACTGAAAGCTGAGAAGGCCAAGGGCAGCAATGACTTTAAAAACATCAGTATATAGAAATCAGACAAAAAGAAAGACTTTATCACATCCAAAAGTCTCTCGTGGCATTAAAAATCTGGATTAACCACAGGAGGTATGATTAGATAGGCAGTAACATGTACAATTTTAGTTTTAAATCTTCAGTAACTAATGCCATGTTTTCTTGGTACCACTCAATTCTTACAATTTCAGAAGTTTCCTCTTGCTCTCTTTATTTGGTTTCTCAAGGCTTCACTAGGAGGCAAATATTTTTCATTGTGAGACAAACACAAAATTATTTCTCTGTTCTTCTTTCAGGATAGTGGCAAGTAGCATCTTTCAAGATCAGCTCAGCTAAAGGAAGATTTGAGTTTGATTTTTAATGTTAAAAATACCCCAGAAGAGCCTATAAGTAGGGGGTAATGTTTTTCCTCACAGTTTATTCATAAATTAGTGCGGAGTTAATAAAGCTTTAAACAGGCATATCTAATGATCTTTAACAACAGGTGGTAAAACTCACTCACACCGTTTACTCAATACTAGCTGCAAATGAGGGTCCCTCAGGAGAACCAGCCACAGAACGGCTCACTTCTTTTGATAATACTAGCCTCTGTTTCTATGGAAACAGCACATCATTTTTGCTGCTTGCAAGATATGTGTTTAGCCCCTTTTACAATAAACTGTGTTCTCTTTACATTCTTTTAAAGGCTGAAAGAAATACTCTGCTTGCAACACACCAAACTATTAATCCTTCTTTTTCTCCTCTAAACAAAAATAAAACCTTGGCTGTATACCCAGTAATTGCTAATTATAATGAGAAGTAATGACATTTTTGTAGGTTACAATTTCTAAGAAGAATGGATATCTTACTGTTTTATGGCAGAGCATTGGAAATTTTGGAAGCTTGGCTAAAACCAAATGCTATCATGTTGAAAAAGGAAAACACTTGGCTTCATTAAGCACATATTCTCATGTATGTTTTTCCTTATGTTGGAATTTGGTGATTTGCATCACTGCATTTTGAAAGTTATTGCTCTTCATGTTGCTAGATACTTGAAGAAGCTAAAAGACCATATGTCAAATACCTAATGTATCACATATGCGTGCTCGTATTTACCTGTGCTTTTACTGGGCCATCCATTTTTCAGCATGAGTCACCTCTGAAACTAATGGGGTTTTCCTCCCAAATTGCCAATGTGAAAGAGCACTGGGTAATTACATTGCAAATAAAATAAGATTTTAAAAGCCACAACTTGTCTGTCATTAATGGGTGTTTAGATCATACTGAAACAATTTTATAATCTGATGGGTTTACCATGGAAGCTGTTTTTATATCTTCCGATATCTTAAGTAGTTAAAACAGAATGATCTGTTTCAAGCTGTGATGGAATGAAGATTTGTAGAGCTTGGACAGTCAAAAGGCTGGCATTATAGGGTTGTCAGAGTAACAGGCCTCGGGAAGCTGCACTGCTTGTGTTTAAAGGGAGAAGTCAGTTGGAGGCAGACATCTGAGGCACATTGGATTGATTCGCAACTTAAAAGCAGATTGTGTTTGTGGAGAGAATAATGGAATTCTAACTCTCATCTGTCTTTCAGATAATATAACAAACAGATATTTTCCTGAAAAAAAAAATATTAATGGAGCCCCACTTCAGTACCCGCACTTTCAAATGCCTAGAGAAACACAACCCCACCTTTGCAGTAGGTCATTAAGAGAGAAAGTTGGTGGCATGGCTGAAAGCAAAGCAAACCAGTCTATTCAGTTAAAAACATCAAAAATAAAAAAGAGGAATTATCCAAGGTTTAAAGAAAGATACATCAAGCATATTTTATACACCATTTCACATGGAGATTGAATACCACTTTTTGAAGTGTGGAAGATATTTGATCCTACATTTCTCACTCAGCAAGCTACCGTCATTTCCTAGGGCTTCCTTCGTGACCTTAGTATAAAAGAATAATTTGCATATCAAACTTTAAAAATCCCACCATTGTGGTGAATATAGATTGGGATGAGAGGAAAAAAATCTCAGATGCTGTAGAATGTTGCCAAGATCAGATGAAGAATTTTTGAAACCTATAAATCAACTCTCTTGATTCACAGTACAAACAGAGTTAATAGAAAACTAAACATTCCTGTCTTTCTCTTGTTCCAAACAGAAGTTTTACAGTTTTAGGAAGCTTTTGATTATTCTGTTTTCCTAGTACTTCTCANTGGCATCCCTTCCCTCCAGTGCATTGTCTGCAACACACAGTTGTCATTGGCAAACTTGCTGTGGGTGCACTCTGTCCCACCGTCCATGTTGCCAACAAATATGCTAAACATCGTCAATCCCAATACCAACCCCTGAGGAATGCCTCTTGTCAGAGATTTCCATTTGGACATTGACCCATTGGACACAATTGCTTGCATGCAATCATAGAATCANTCTCTTGTTCCAAACAGAAGTTTTACAGTTTTAGGAAGCTTTTGATTATTCTGTTTTCCTAGTACTTCTCAGAGTTATTCTCTCTTAATTCATTAATGCAATGGAATTCCTTGCCTGTTAGTTAAATGAGGCTGTTGCTTAGCCAATTTGTGAAGAACTGCAATTTCCTGCCTGCTCCTATTGTGCTAAATTGTACTTTGTCTCTTATTACTGTAGCATTTTGAGTTCTCTATTGATCAATATGTTGCACTGTCATTTAAAGGAGAATATTTTCACTGGAGTTGAAAAGGTTTTGTACAAGACACAGTAATTTTCTCTCAACGTGAGTAGTCTTTCTGCCTTTTTCTATGCTGTTTCTCTGGGTCTTCTTGTTACAAAGAAAATTTTAAATATGAGCTTTTAAAGGTACACAGGATGTGCCTTTATTACAGCTGGAACTGTTGATGAGATGGGTAGAGATAACACAAACTTTTTTGAGACAGTTCTTCATAGCTACTTTAAACCTTAAGTCCACATAATCCAAGATACTTCTAGAAGCATTTTTTTATTCTATAATGATAGGATTTCTAGGCCTCTCTGTTTTTAGTTTCTGTTTGAATTAAAGTATTTTCTGGAATCATCTGGGCATTTCTATGTAATTCTGTACTGAGGGATACAGACCATCAATGTGCCTTTTGTTTTGACCTGCTGTCTTCCTGTTTTTTATTTAAGCTTTGTTGTTTTAGAGTGGTGGTGAGGGTTTTGTGACTGGTACAGCACATATTTCATGGACCCTCTAACTATCTATTAAACAGTTAAATGTAACAGGCAGGGGCAGCATTTCTGTGTTCAAGGAACAAAGCCTGAAACATTAGATGAACACATACATGCAACTTATACGTTGAAACAAAGGTGCTGTGTGATGGATGAACAACGTACAGTGTGAGATATCTACTCACATGGAGAGCATCCCATGCCTACCCCTACACCTCAAACTTCCCTGCTGAACCACGCTGCAGCAGCTCATCATACATCCCTCTGACTTAACAGGCATTGGCATACTATATATATTTTTTTGGCATAGCTACAATTCTAAATAAATAAATAAATAAATAAAATTTAAATTAATATTATTAAATTAATATTAATTAAATAATTAAATTAATAGCCAGAGTAAAGTGCGTGACTCTGCTTTTCCAGCTGTTGAAAAATGTAAATCTCTTAACAAACTTTTTTCAATAAACAGAAGAAGAAATGCGATTTTGCAAGTGTCACAGAGAATTTTTCTTGTTTGTAATTGTTAAATTATTTCTTTGTGTTTGTTGATCGTCAGCAAATTTTGAAAGGCTGGCATGCAGGTTCTGATACACATCCAAAAATATCATCTGACATTTCACAAATGCATCACTTTTAAGGCCATAAAGTACTATAATTATGACAATTTCTGTTCAAGGTAAAACAGAAAGATGCATCCAGTAAATACAAGTTTATGCTGTAACCCCTCAGGTCTGTCTATTTGAGTCTTCTGGTCTTTTTTACATGATTAATGTCAATATTACTTGTTCACTTTCAAGTACCAGTTACAGCAGTGCAAGGGGTTTTTTCATATATAAAATGCTCATTTTCTTAAATATCTACAATTTGCATCACATGATTTGACAATGCTTGGTTGTACTCAGAATTGCATTTTTTTGTGCTACCTTTGCAACAGTCATTGCACTAACAGCTATTTGTCCTATTCATAGGCTGTGGCACAATTGAGAAGGTGTAACGGGAGTTTATAAACTGGACTTCTCAGTGGTCAAATATGATTCCAATACATAGTTCTGCAAGGAAAAGGAAGATGCTTCTGCACCCATGCTCACCAAAGAAAGTGAGAGAAAAAGGGTCTTTTATCACTTGCAGCATTAAAAGGTGATCAAGATTGTGCACTGACACATAAAGCGTAATTTCCATTATATCAACCATTATCAAAACCTTAATTTTTGTTGAAGATAAGAACATAAGGAAAAGGGAGAAAGCACTGCTGAAGCAGATCTCTTTCATTTTAATAATTTTCTCTTTTCCTTTTAATTTGAGCTATGTGAAATATTGAACAGGATTATTTACAAGGACATCATTAGTTATGGCACTTCCTTGCAAATTATTCTGAAACAGAAAAGCCTTTTAGCAGCACTGCTGTGTTCACATTTAGCTTTTAGGTTGCCTTTCTGGTCACAGTATCACAACACTGAGCCAAACAACATTGCCAGAAATGCTAGTATGAGAAGCAGAGTAACCATAAGGAGCACAGGAGAGAGGAGTTGCTCTTCTAGCCTTTCCTTCTTCTCCTATTCAGTGACCATCAGATACGACGTTCAAGCACTACAGTAAGATCTGGTTAAAATTAACTGTTTCAGATACAGTTTATGATAATTCTTCAGAACCTTGAAAACCCTTTGGCATAGCTCTTATAACATAGGTGGTCCATTCAATCCTCATTTTATATTTTTTTTTGGTTTTGTCAGACTTGCCTACAGAAAACTGTTTTACAATCCCAAGTAAGTTCTGCTATCCCAAGCATCTTAGAATAAAGTCCCAGTCCCTAAACCTCATTTGAGCTATCAGACGCAGCTCAGCAGGAACTCCCAAAGCTAAATGTCAGTGCTGCAAGAAAGTTGTGAATTTGATGAGAAAACTCAGACAAAAGCCTTGACAGCAACTGCTGCTTCCAATATCCAGAAAATGAACCCGAGCAATTACACCTGCAATTGTACTCTTCGGTTGTGCTCCCTTTTTCACCAATCAATTACCTTCCAATGCAAGTTCTGTGGTACTGCTTAGTATTTAGTCTAGGTAGGGATGGGTGGTGATTGAGTAAGCACTAGGATTTAAGGAGGGAGAAAATTGAAAGTATGTTACATAAACCTTTCAAGAAGGTAAGGATCTAATGAATTGTTGTGAAAGTGATCAATGGTAGTCCAGAGGCATAAAAAATCAGATAAAATAAAACAAACTCGAATGCCCCCATTCTCCAGACAAAACTGTAATGAGTCTTTGTTCATCCTTGGTTGGAAGAGCAGAGCTTGACACACATCAAAAATCCAAATCATGCATGTTCTTCTCTCTTTTCTAGAGTCACATGCACAAATTCATCTGAGATAAAAGGGAGAAATGTGAAGATGCCAGTTGAAAGGCTTTTCTCTTGAAGTTTTTTTGTGCTAATCCATAGGACTTACAGTTTATACAATATGCTGTAGTATTAGAGGCACACCCGGGAAATCTAAACCAGCTGGATAATCAACTGAGCCTTGACAAGTTTAACCTTGTAGACCTTTTATTTTCCTCTTTAAAAAAATCTACATTTAATTAAAAACCTAAAAACTCTTTTCTGTATTTTATGAAACAGAGAGAAAGGGCCTGTTAGTGCATTACACACACTCAACTCTGATTTTTTTTCAAAATTAGTGTTTTCTGGAAGCCTGTACATTTTTGCCTGTGAAATAGTATTGAAGAAGTGAGAGGAAATTCAGTAACTCTTTGCTGACCACTGTGAAGCCCATGCAAACTTGGGCATATGTGTGTGCATGTGTTTGTGCATGTTTGTGTGCGTGTACCTGTGAGTACCTTCTTATTACGGACTCCGACACCTTTGATTTCCATCATCTGCATTCCAGCTTCCAGGATAGGCAGCATGGAAAATAAGAATGATGCCAAAACATAAGTGGAGTTATCTATGCAGGGAGATTTTAGTTTTTTAAAAAAATAATTGCAACCACTGACATTTTACCTGTGAATCAAAGTCTATATCTCAATCCAGAGGCAAAACTTTGTAGGTGGTGTTTTGCTATTTATTCAAATAGACACTCGTATTTGTTCTCTGATTTGTCTAGTCTATATCTTTCAAATCTCTGTTTTCATGTTGGTGTGGTTTTCAAATCTGTTTTGTTTTTCTGCTAACCTGTGCACACACCTGCAAATCTACAATGGTTCTAGAATACCACTTCAGGCTGAACAGCTTCTTAATGAGAAAATGAGAGAAACCATTCCAGTTTTCTTTTATGCCATGTCACCATCACCAATGCTGGCAACACCCAGATCTCTTTTACTTCCCTAATTAGTATTCTTTACCAATGTTCATCAGCATAATTGCATCAATCTTTGCTTCTCAGCTTATTTAAAAAGAGTAAAGGAAAATAAGAAGGGATTTTTATTGTAACCTAAATGTCACAGACTTGTCAGAGACTAGAATTTGCAGTAAGTGATTGAGATTATGTTTGTTACATGATTGCTAGGATAAATTGCCAAGATGTCTGCTTGTAAGTAAGGATAGGATGGTAATTAGTACGGTCATATTATTTTGCTGGAAACTTGTAAAGGCCAGAGATAAGAGGGGAGCTGGCTCCACACCTCTGAGATGCAGACAGTATTACTTTGCAGAGTTGGCCCTGCTGCTCCTTTTGCTGTCCCAAAAGAATGGCAGGAAATACTGCCTTTACAGGGAGGATTTCAACCTTGTAGTTTTCTCTAAATGCATAATTTCAAAATGTTAGATTTACTTCAGAGTAGGTCTACTGTGTGAATATTAAGCCAGAACAGATCTCTTGATTAATTGAGGCTTTATCTGCAATTTCAGACAAACACTTCACTCACTCTTTTAATAACTGTTTAAGTGCTGTCTTAAAGCTACATGCAATTAGGTATTATGTTTTGTGCATTAGGAGACTGTACTAAAATCTTTCTTGGGCCAAATCTTGTCTTTTCTTAGTCTAACAAACTAAGTCTAGTCAAACAAAAGCATTTGCAACTGGATATATGCCTTCATGACCCAACAGGCTGCAGACTTTATGGGCTTTCTGACTTAAAACCAGTCTTGTTTCTACCTCAGACTGAATCATTCCCAATCCCCTTATTCACCCAGTCTTTGGCCCGGTGTCCCAGTTTCATATCAGTCCTTTCCCCTGTCTTGTAAGCTCTCTCTGTGTTCTTAAATACTCTTTTTTGAGATGCTTTAAAGATTTTCTATAAATATTTCCCTTTTTTTTATGTGACTGAAGGTACAGATAGGTTGTGGTTGAATCTTTGACTACACACATTTGCTTTCAGAGCCTCGAATGCTCCAAGTTCCTTTGCTAACTTTAGATTTACCACTATTGACTTTACTCCATTCCATCCTAATAATTGCTTCTAGGATTTGTACTTCAGTGGGAAGGATTAAAAGTCTCTGAGTTCATCATGGGCATCAGCCTTGAAAGCGTTAAGTATGAGTTGGAATAAAAATGCTCAAGATAAGTATAGAGCAATTTATCAGCAATCAGAAAAATAGAGATTGGACCACAGATTTGGCCAGATTTGATGTCTCTGCATCCTATTGACTCATTTTTTATGCCAGGGAGGAGATTTGTTTCAGGGAAGGGAATAAGGAGGGTTGCAAGAGTTCACGTAAGAGTCTGCCCAGGACAGGACACAGTTACTTACAAAAGCAGAAATAATCTGCTGGAGATGATGGCACCTGGTGAGGAAGTAGCTGAAAAATGGTAAAACATGTAAATTGAAAAATGCATAAAATTGCAAATATGCGTACTGTCAGTCCCACAGTGCCTGCATGGTCTCACAGTGCAGAGGTCCAGAACACAGTCGGTTTTTCACCACCTCCTCCTGTAGACACTTTCTGTCATCTGCAAAAGCAGTTACTATGTTCAGCATAAAGTTGGAGCTACAGGAGACAATTGTGCAACTAAAAAACCATGATGGAAAATGTTTCCTGTCTTAACTAAACTGTGAAAATACTGAGCTGCATATTAGATTAATACTGGGGAGGCTATGCCTTTTTGCACACTTAATAGCATCACAATCTGTGGGGACTGTGTTTTCTATCAGCTGAAGGAAGTTGTTTACATCTAATGCATGCCATGGAGCTGAAGGCATACTTAAAACACGAACCTTCACAACGTGTATATGTATTCTTTGAACGTTCAATTATTTTGGGTATTTATGGTAATTGTACATCTCAAGCTCAGTGCTGTAAGATGAAACATAGTTTAGTGCATGATTCAGTTTCTTAGAGTGTATTGTACTGATGTTTAAATAAAGGGGTGAATCCTTTTCAGTCATTACTTTTAATTTCTTGTGTTTGTAGATTTAATCGGATCTTATTTATTTAAATAGTCAAAATTACCTAGTGATTTAAAACTTAGGTCTGGTTGTGCTGGTAGCATTTAATAAAGTCAGCAAATCTCTGCTTTTTTGATGCTGCATCAGGTTTTTGTGATGCTTTATAACATGGCTAATATAAAAGAGACAGTTTTCTCTCAGTACTTTTCATTTTAAAGAGCTGTAAAGCCTTATTGCAAATATAATATCAATGTGGCTTTTTGTATCTCCTGCAGTTTACATTAGTAAAATACTGTGAAATCTCTTCATATCATATCGAGTTATGACATTTATATGCATATGTGAACTATTTTGTGTATAGCAAAATTTCCTTTATGCACTCTATGAGATCTTTTTATATCGGTGGGGAAAAAAAAATCTAAGTTTGTCATACCAGTGAGCATTTTATATTTCTAATATTCATTTTATTTCCTCTATCCAAGAGCAGCACTATAAGTAGAAAACATATGCCACAAGTACAAAACACCACTGGGAAATATCAGGGAGACCACAAAACCCACATTTCTGATACAGAACATGTGGTACAGTACAATCAGCACAGTGAATCTGGAAGAACATGCTCTTCCCTGTTTCAATGGCTAAGGTAGAGGCAGTGGAGACTGGTGCTGCATAGTGGGTATTGCCACATGCAGAGGTGAACTTATCCTGCTATGGGAAAAAAATGTATCTCTCCAAGAAATGCGCAGATGATCATTCTACTTATCTTGCCAATATATTCTGATGATGAGACTATAAAGAGAAAGAAGCTCCTGTCAGAGCAAGAACCTGTTCCCAGATATTCTGGCAGCAGCAGTTTTGAGAAATGTAGCGGAAACAGCCTGAGAAAATATGAAACAAAGAGATGAAAATGTTTCAAAGCAAAACAGAAGTGTAGAACTTGATACCTCAATCAGGAAAATAAACTTTACACTGTGAAAAAATGTTTCTTGGCATAGGCTTAGAAGTACATATTTGTCCATAAACATAGTAGAAATATAATTTTTACATATGCTTTCTAAAAAGAAATTCACAGGAAATAGGGTTGTTTCTTTTTCAAAGTAATGCCCAGTTGGTTTTTTCTACCCCTCTTCCAGAGTAAATGTTATTTTCAATCTGTTTTTTAAATGACCAGTTGCTCAATGTGACTATAAAGCAGAAACTCAGAAAGAAAAACTTAGCACAGTTTGATTCAGAATGCAAAGTAAATCCAAAAATTGAAGTTGTGTTTTATTACTATGTGTGTATTAGAGAGCAGACATAAACATGAAATCACTTTCTGTGTGCAGACATAAAGCTTAAAAGCACTATTTTTATGAGCAAGAAAAATAAGTGATGAGTCATTCTGACTGTGCATGTGTACCTAATCTTGTTTTCTTTGGTTGTTTTTTTTTCCCTCTGCAGATATTCTTTTCAGAGGATTAGAGCATTGTCTCTACCTATTTTTATTTGCTAAATGCCACCATAATATACTAAATATTTAGAGGAAGGGTGAAAGCTTTGTGCTTGGCATAGTCCATTGTACCAATAAGTCTTTCAGCTGGTCAACTAGTGATAGCTATTGACAGGATTCCCACTAAAACATCAAGAGACACAGGAACAGAAGATCAGATAGTGAAACACTAGGGATGTAGGGCATGGATGCATTGTTTTATGGATGCTGTGTAGCCCCTGCCTTGCATATGCACAAGTTTTGTCAACAAACAGACTCTCATTTTATTTGTGTACTTATAACATTTTCAATAGCTGTATATTTTCTAGCTGTCTTCAGGCACCCATCACATCAGTATCATCATATTTTCCAGTGTAAAATAATGCCTAATTTGACTTGGGATTTTTCTCCTTTCCTTTCAAAGAACACATAAATTGCTAGCAGATGAACAAATCATAATCCTAAATCTAGTAAAAAGCAATCCTAAATTCTCAGTCCTTTTCTTCACTTCCTGCCTTCAAAAGACAAGAAGATGATGTGTTTATTCTTGGAAAAAAGAAAAAATTCTTGGGGGGAAAAACTTGAGGGAAATGAATGCTAATGCTGAATGTATCTCATAGGATGTGCCTTTCAGTTCCAATTTAAGTCATTCATTGCATCTCTGGGAATTGTCAATCCTACAAACCTGCCCTGGAAAGTAATTTCACACATACAGTCTCAATAAATTAGTTTTCTTTTGTTCTTACAAGACTCTTTCTTCATACTGGTTAATATTGTGTTGTTGCCCTACTGCTAGAGATGCACAAGAAAAGAGAACTGGGAGACAAAAAGTGTTACGAAGTGACCATAAACTTAATAAGCATTTAATGATACAAGAGAGCCTCTATCACCACTCCTGGCAGCAAGAAAGACTAGAGCCAAGTGAAGTTATTAATGGATAGAACAGCTAAATCTTAAGTACTTCCAAACATCACAGACATGAAAGAACTGCAGTTTTGAAGGTTTTTTGCTGCAGTTCAGCAGGGAGCACTATCGCAAGCACTCTACTGTTTTTGTTGGGTCAGGAATACTATGGAGTTACCAGTTGTATCAACACTGCAGGTAAATCTGATATTCCCTGGAAGGAACAATTGCTTGAAGTATTATCCTGAATGTCTCAGCTTGGCAATGTCTGCTATTTTTTCATTAATCCATTTCATATGCCTTTTTTTTTTTTTTGAAGACCACAACTACTCAGCTCTTACCAATTTCCTGAATTTCTCTTC
>WAAB01023971.1:33609-60640 GCA_013389865.1 Piaya cayana | reverse complement strand
ACTGGAATATGCTGCCCAGGGAGGTGGTTGATTCACCTTCCCTGGAGGTGTTTAAGGCACGGGTGGACGGGGTCCTGAGGGTCATGGTTTAGTGTTTTGTGGGAGTGGTTGGACTCGATGATCCAGTGGGTCTCTTCCAACCCGGTGATTCTGTGATTCTGTGATTCTGTGACCGGCTTGGGAGGTGGGCCCATACAAAACCCAGGAAGTTCAACAAGGCCAATTGTAAAGTTCTGCACCTGGGTTGGGGCAATCCCAAGAACAAATACAGGTTGAATGGAGAAGGAATTGAGAGCAGCCTTGAGGAGAAGCACTCGGGAGTGTTGGTTGAGAAGAAGCTTGACGTGAGCTGGCAATGTGTGCTTGCAGCCCTGGAAGCCAACCATATCCTGGCTGCATCTAAAGAAGCATGACCAACAGGTCAAGGGAGATGACTCTGCCTCTCTACTCCACTCTCATAAGACCCCACCTGGACTGCTGTATTCAGGTCTAGGGCCCTCAACATAAAAAGGACTTGGACCTGTTGGAGTGAGTCCAAAGGAGGGTGACAAAGATGATAAGAGGTCTGGAACACCTCTGCTATGAAGACGCTGAGAGAGTAGGGCTTGTTCAGACTGGAGAAGAGAAGGCTCCAGGGAGACCTAAAGCAGCCTTCTAGTACCTCAAGGGGGCCTACAAAAAAGTTGAAGAGTGATTTTTTCAAGGTCATGTAGTGATAGAACAAGAAAGAAGGTAGATTAAATTAGATATAATTTAAACTTAAACTGAAAGAAGGTAGATTAAATTAGATATAAAGAATAAATTTTCACCTTGAGGACAAGGTGAGCAGGTTGGCCAGAGAAGCTGTAGATGCCTCATCCCTAGAAGTGTGGAAAATAGACACAGTGGGAATATTCTGTCCCTTATTAGCAGTCCTAGACTACTGCTTACACTAGATTTTCACAAAGAGATGTTCTCAAGCCAGTACTCTTAACCAGGAAAAGATTTCTTCCCATCTTATCCCACAGTGACCTCATCTTTATGCTGTTATTCCCAACAGACCACTTAATTGATCTTTAGACATGCACCTCTGTCTTCAGAGAAGTATAAGCAGCCAGAGCTGCTATTTGTATTCCTACGTGAAATTTGATGAAATGGAGTCAAGTTCAGTATGTCTGGAGCAAGCTGGGAATTTACATTCAGGATAAGTTGGGCCTAGTATCCTTCTACTAATTGTTTGTATCCCTCTACTAGTTGTTTTTGAGGTGCTCTGAATTGCCCTTCTGTAGTCTCTACCCTTTACTTTCTGTATGTGGGTTTGTATGAAGCTGAACTGGATTTCATACACAGCTGAATAAATGCATAGGGTTGAAATTCATGTACTATACACAAACGCATCATCTCTGACTGGGCTGTGAAATATCAAAGAGAAGGAGAGTGTCCTGGGAAAATAACTCACCCATTTACTTTATTTTTTTTTTTACTCTTCCTCATGTATTTTCTGTTGGTTACTTCTGTGAGTACTTGTATCTATAGTATGCAACAGCCTGAACCCAGAGAAGTTGAAAATCTTTACCTGCCCTAGGAGGTGAATGATTCACTGCAGTTCAGCTCTCCCAGCACACCAAAAATATACACAATAATATTAAACCTTACTTTGAGAGATTTTGAACATCTGACTCACAGATACCTCTCCTCCTATAACTGTTGAGCAGCCTGACTACCAAACGTGTGGCTATGAATTCTGCTAGCTGTCTAGATGCTGTTCTACGTCAGCATTGTCAACGTTAAGGCTGAAGATACAACTTTGTCTCAGAAAGATAGATGCCCAAAACAGGGAGGTTGTCCAATGAAGTCTGAAATAAGTAGACTGCAAGAAAAGAGACTAGGTCTCTATGAGTGATTAGCACTCTGGAGCATGGAAGAACTTATGGCATGTTACTATGTTTAGGACAAAGCATGCACTAAGCATGCATTTGGGATACTTAATACACAGTAACAATCTATTTTAAGAGAAAAATGTTATTTTCTAGACTTAGAAGTCACAGTGTACTGAAAAGAAATGAAAAATGTTCATGAACTTTAAAGGACTTTGCATCAGGCTTTTACAGGACAGTAAATATAAACAAACAAAACCCTTACAAAACTAAACAAGCAAGACCCCAACCAACCAAAGAAACAAAAACAGGTCACATATTGTGTTTTAGCTCTGTCCAGTGCCAAGGACTGCTTTTAAAGACTCTTTCTGGTATAATAAATTCATAGAGGCCATTCCGGGAATTCATTTGTCCCTTTTCTAAAACTAGACATCTAATGTAAATGACACTTTCAGAGTCTGTAATGACTTTCATATTTGGTTATAAACCAGTCACCATGAAGATACGAGAAAGGTTATGAAGAAACGTTGCAAAAGCTTGAGATATCTTGATGTGTAAAGAAGAGCACGGTTGCAGTACTTCTTCCTGAATCAAAGCAGCGTTTCATTTTCACATGTTGACCTACCCTATCTTTTTCTTTCCAAGTAAGGAGGAATAGGAAATGCAGAATTAAAAATTTCTGCCTTTACTATCACTGAAAATTGAGGGAAAAGGCCATTGAAGATGTATCTTTGTGTGCCATCTTTATTTTTGTCAAGCTCCTTCCTATCTGCAAAGCAACAATGTTTAGAAAAAAATCCTAAGACAATGGCTCAGAAACATTTTACCTAAAGTTGCAATAGCTAATTGTGTTACAACAGAAGTCTGAAAACATTCTTCCCACATCAAGCAACTTTTATGTCAGGTTTATATAACCTTTATAGTATGTTCCCTCCACACACAGCTGTCTGTCTGGGGACTGTCAAAGTTGAGCTTTGTAAGGAAATCTGTGAAGGAGAAGGTGCATTTTATTGTGATAAATCTGATTTTGCTGCTTAACCCCACCATATGCTCAGTTCAAGAGAATATGACACTCCTTCAATGCAGTTGTACAGAGGAATTTTTAGGTTATTTAACTTTGAAGACTTCACAAACTAAGTTCAAATACATTTTTCTCCATTTTGACACAAATGCACACCCACATGTGAGAAAGTATATCTCACAGCAAGACACATTTATAGAAAAACCAGCTATACATACTGTGCTGCATCAACAAAATGTGGAAACAAAAAAAAAATCAAGTTCACATCTATGTTTTGCCTGTGTCCTATTATTGCCTTAGTTGGACAGAATGACAGTTTGTAGCAGTTGCGAAAACCATACTTTACTTGATGTCTAAGAGAACTGCCTTACACAACAATACTATGTCTCAAGAAAATCCTTACAGTGTTACTTATGAACAACAAAAAAAGCCTTTTGCATCGATTTTCACCCTGAAAACACAAGCCAGAAGCTGCTTATGGTAATAGTTACTAAAATAGAAAGTTAAATATTAATTCAGAATAAATTGGACCTGAAATGAAACAGCTACGCTTGCAGCAAGCAGATTACATCTCAGCCTTGCTCCATAAGGTTTCAGGTTTTGCTAGGCAACTGTACAGGCACCTTTTAAATTTTAAAGCCATTGCATCTATTGTCTGTGGGAGTGAAAACTAAGTGTTTCACATCACTTGGCTACCTGGGAGAAGCTTTATGTTGAGAAATTAGCTATGTATGTGAGACCAAGTTACAGTAGTGAGGGAAAATGGAGAGAGAATTAAGTTGGACTTTTCAGCAATGAAGCAAATGATGTAACACAGTCTGCAGCTCTGTTAGTTCAGTGTTAGTGAAACATTTCTACTAGTTATGAAAAATAATGCTTTCTAATTACAATTAGTGTGCAAAAAATGTACATATATCACCTCATAGAAGCAAAATATCCTAGGTAGAATTCTGAAGAATTCTGATTAGAGATTTTCCTTAACGTAATTCCAATTAAAAAGTCTTGGTTTACTAAATTAACTATATCAATAACATGTTTGACCAGGAATTTCATGGCATCTTCCCTGAACATGACATTAACTCTGAAAGATTTCACCTGATTAAAAAAAAGGTATGCAAATCTGGACATGATTATATTACAAGGTCTTGCACTTATAATGTGTATCTTCTCATAAGAAATGTAATGTGACAAATCATTAAAGCCATATTGTCTCATGAGAGACAGGACCTGGTTTGACGCAAGTAATGCAACGGATAATTCAAATTGCAAATGACCTGTGTTTTCATCTCTAAATTACAAGCATATCATTAGGAATAGATCTTCTTTCCAAAAATCTCAGTGGTGGCTTTTTTAGTTATTATTAGCATCAATATTAATGGTGTGTTTGCAGGTTCTGATTCAGGACTAGAACTCTTGAATGTCAGATGTTGTGAATACACACAGAGCAATCTGCAATGGTCGTCCCTCTCTGAAAGATATTTCAAATCAGAATTCTTCAACCATTTATTTATAATTACATTATTTATCTTATGAATCAGCCTCAAGCCAGTAACAATTTCATTTTTAGGAGGTCAGATTTGAACCATTATAGGAAGATGCGTCAGTAATAGTCTTCATCAGTACTACTTCATCATTAATTTTCATCATTCTTTCCCTGATTTTGCTCTGCCTATAGGAATAAGCCACTTAATGTCAGAACAATACTACTACTGCTTCTACAGTTTTGATTAGTATGTTGTTTAAAAACAAAACCAAAGAGTAATTGTCCCTGGAAATATGAATGTTGCAGCTTATTCCAAAAATAACAAAAATAAACAGAGAATGTGGCACAGCAAACTTCTATGTTCCTTTGACAAAAAAAAAAAAGAAAGAAAGAAAAAGTCTATTTCTTTTGATTCCAAGAAACATGAATATTCTCACTTGCCCTCAGTGGCAAGTGCAGGAGTGAAGAAGCTGGCACTTGTATCTGGAATACTCATATGTCTGCAGATGTTGCTCTCAAAAAAATAGTTTCTTTTCACAAATAGCCATGAGATAATGGAGTAGATTCAATCCTGACTCCCACTTCTGACTAACTCCAGTGTAATTAGAAATTTTAGGCTTAAGTCTTTCACTTCTAAAATTTAATGCCTGCATGACCATGTCTTAACAATTACAAAGTGGGAGGAATAAGGCGTAGTATGTCAAAAATGCAAATGTAGCAGAAAGTGGTCTGCAGGTAGTTGGATTATTTTGATGTGCCTGTTTTAATGCTGGCTGCAGCTAGGAGGAGGCTGCAGGCATCCAGGCCTACCAGAAGTGTTTTCAGAGTTTTCTGGGACCAGTCAAGTAAGAAGAATCTAGAGAAGACGTTGAGCTAGAAATTATGCAAAGAGGCTTTGTGTATCTGTCACCCTCTCAGATGCCCTTCAGACAGGAGCCCACAGGAGCCAGATGCCCTCAAAGCCTTGCAAACCATTTATAAAATGTTATCACTGGATCCTGGCTTCTCTTCCCTTTGTGTACTTTCACTGCTCCCAGCTGTGAAAATAAATGGCTTCAAATAATGGCCTGGAATTTGCTAAAGTTCTAGAAAAAATACTGGTAAATCATACTGTGCTAATTAGTGCTGGGCAAATGTTTAAAAACAGAAGTATAAACAGGGAAAGGTTCTGTTTGTAGTCAAACATTACAAAATCTTCTTAGCATGACAATTGTGGTAAGGCAAACTGATACAGAAGACAACAGAAACGAAAACTGAGATTTGACATACCAGCTAATTAGCCAACATGGGAGTAAGACATTTCAAAGTTTCATAGACATCCATAATGAACTAATAGCCTAGACACCCTTTGTTCCATTGTACAATCAATACAAGTGCAAATGCTGTTTCAGAAATCACAGCAGTGTTCAGTCACTTGAATTCTCATTGTCAAAATTTCAAAAGGAACTAATTCTGCACTAATGAGCAAGCAACCTGAAAGGTTTGTTGTTTGTAAACTAGGTTTGGTTTAATCTGCAAGAGTTCAAAGAAAGAAGCTATGACTACTGAGGATGTAGTGTAGTTAATGTCAGCTTAAAGATTTCAATAATAAAAACATCTACTTGCCCTCACATCCAGATTTTGGAAAACATCCCAGCAGCAACGCACCACAGCCATAGGGTAAATTCTCAAGGACATCTCAGGCCATGTGAAATAAAGAGCTAACGTATCACTATTCCAAATGCAGGCTGTGCTTCTAGAAAAGACTGGGACCTTCCTGAAGGACCAAAGAAGGTCCCGTTTCATTATATCCTTTGTGAATGCATAAAAATGTCCATGACAACCACAACAACAGGCTTCAGGCATGGGAGAAGTATACAAAACATATGATAAAATATTATTTACCACAGAAGATAGTGGTTTCAGTACACCAACAATCAAACTACTGTCAAGACTGGTTTGGAGAAATCATGGCAAAGGAAACTATAGGGAGAGTTTGGTGGCAATTCTGTAGATCTTTGCTTCTCAGGCAGTAGAGGCAATTGTGTCAATAACATGGCAAAAGAAACAGGTCTTGGAGACCAGTTTAAAACTGTAGGGTGAGGTGATAACATGCAGGTGTAACCATCAGAGTACTAAATAAGAGCAGCAGTGTCCCACTCTGTTGAAGGTGATTTTTATAATCTTTACTGAGAACAACTTTAGCAAGACACAGAAGCAGAATGAAGCACTGTGAGGACCATGATAGCAGCATACAGGACAGTCAGGTTGCTGATATATGAACGGGAGACGGGTGGAAGAAACTGGAAGGGGAAGAGGATTCACTGATTCGATTTAGGTAGGTTTGACTTGTGAGTAAACAGTGTCAAAAGAAGTAACCATGAGTAGTAAAAGAGAGCTAAATATTACTTGTGCAAGTGAAGAAGCAGCTAAGAAATTTCTGTGTGTCAGAAAGAGAGAAGAGAGCTGTAGGAGGAGAAGTCAACAAGAGAATTAGATGAAGGGAAGAACAATACACTGTCAAATTTCTATTTGAGAGAAGCCATAAGATGCCACAAAACAACAGAAGTGGGGTGAGAAGAGGAGGATGCAAAAGAAGTGATGCAAAGATAATAGGAAAAGAGGAGACTGCTTCTAGAAAAAAATGCCCAAGACTAGGGCTGCCTTCAACCACCCCCCTGGCTGCTCTTACTAGTTTCCTAAATTTTGCTCTCTTTCAAAATTCTTTGAAATTTGACCTCCCTCTAGAAAGGAAAGCAGTGTCTCTAAAACTCTCATCCACTGCCTTACATAGTAGATTCACTCCAGTGATCTTCCTGGTGCCACAAAGCTGGAGAACCCTGAGCTCAAACAAGGGAGGTGTTACCACAGTTTGGAGTTGGGTATCTCATTTCCATCAACTTCTGGTTTAGTGGTCTGAGTTCCTTAAAATAAAGCTGCTTAAGGCACCATTTATCAGCTAAAATGGCAGCCTAAATTAGTCCAAATACAGCAAACAATATCTTACTCCCTGAAGTGATTGTATCTTAGTCATCAAGGAAAAGTCTTATGCCACTAGTTACAAAAAATACAGCTGATCTATCATCATCAAATTTTTTAATTGAACTTGAAAGGTCATATTTGTAGCTTTAAAATGTGCCATTGTACTAAAAATCAGGATCAGAGTGTATGTTGATTTAAAATAGACGGAAAAGATTAATAGAATGAGTTCTGGAAGTATGATACATAATTAGAAGAACAGACTAACTTACAGGATGGTGTATTATTTTATTACTCCCAGGTTCACTATCATAGCAAATAGCACATTTGTCAAGAGATGAGACATTTTGTCAAGAATAAGACAAATTCTGGCACTCTTCCTTCACAAAAAATATAGTGCTATCTATCTGTCCTTGAGTAATCACTCCTTAGTCAAAGCCCCACAGGTAAGAACAACAGTTACAAAGGGAAGAGTTGAGATGAATTTTATACTCTACCCACTGTGATTCTGAGGTGTGACTCTGTGGAGAACATGAATCTGGACCAAGATTACCAAAGCTGTTTAAACTATCGGTAATCCCTGAAGTAAGGGTATTTCAAGTACCTGTTGTCCAGTTTCTATTTTAAATAGAAACTAACCCAATAGCACATATTTTTCTTAAACATTCTTAAAGGCGCCAATCTTTAAGGTATTAAGTGTCTGCAGTGAGGTACCAAGCACTGTCAGTTTTCATAATTATCAATCATTTCTTCCAGTATGGAAATTCAGTACACTTTCACCTCTAAGTACCACTAAGGTCAATGAGGATCCAGAGTTAGGTGGCCACTGCTGATCTGAGTAGCCAGGTACAGGAAATAGGAATCCAGCTACTGAAATAGTCTTCATTAAGACACCTTCTGTAGTCCTCCTTTCTCATACTGTCAGTGCCACAGTTTTGTGAAAATATACTGATTTAATTTGACACTCCTAACCCTGCAACTGCTGTGTAAAATGTTTAACCACACTATTTGTTAGAGCCTACAAGGCTCCCACAGTGAGCTGAGGCCTTCAGTGCTTCCGTTCATTGCGTATGAATAATTCATATAGCTTTAACATCTCAGAAATCTTATTAGCCCTTCTCTAATGGGGCTTCTTATTACTAGCACCAAAATTTCTTTGAGGTTTTACATGTAATAAAAGTAACAATGCAGGGTAAAACACATAACATGCTGTTATAATTTACTCAAATTTATGCAAATTAACTCTCTAAATACAGAGGGAAAAGAATATCCTTGCCAGCCTTAGAGAATGCCTATCTTAACAAATATGTAATTGCAAAAAGTGACCACCAACCTTCACCTTCTTGAGTCTAAATGTGCTTTCACTCACATATTCATTTGTTAGTCCATATGATGATCATTGCACTTCTAGTGTTGGGTATACATTGCTAGTTGCCGCTACTCAAGAAGCAAAGCCAATAATTGGTTACCACTATGTGTATCCAGAAGGAATGAGCTGGCCTGTGGCTAGACTGTATTTACATAGAAATGTGTCACTAAGATACCTAACCCATTTTTATTTACTGTCCTAGAATGGCAGTCAAATATGGGAAAACTGGGAAGGTGGAGAGAGGAGTCTGCTGCAGCACTGATTCCTAGCGGGATTGCACCAGATATGCCTGGCATTATTTGAAACAATTACTTCTCCAAAACAGGTCTTTACACCTGCAAAAATAGTTTATTATTTTGTGCCTGTGTATGCATTATAATTTTTTTTAATTGGGCTGTGATTTCATCAAGATTAGTTAAATTTACATTTTAAGTTAACCTTGCAATCCACAGATAAAATATATTCTAGGAGAATAAAATATTGTTTCAGTCAGTGGAATCCACACATTTAGACATGCTCAACTAACTACTTCTAATCCTTATCAGCTCTATCAGTAAATAAATGATCTTTGCTGTAGACAGTATCAGGAAACAAAAGAAGGACAACATTGTGAGGAAATAATTTTAAACAAGTAAAGAAAATATGAACAAATTCTTTCTCCTTCCAAGTGATTTGTCAATAAAAGGACATCCTGTAGAAACCGCAGTTCAAGCGCTGACATCTGCCTCAGTACAGCTTATCTTCATTAAAGTAAGGCTTTCCGTGAGTAGACCACAGCACCACAGCCAGCGACTGCTCTTGGGAGCATTCAAAGCATCAGCTAGTGCTATTCTTGGAACAGAGAAGATTCAGTCAGCCTTCAGTTGATAAATTATACTTCCACAGAGAAAGTTTGTCAGTCATTAGGATACATTTTCATATTGACATATGGTTATTTTTCTTCTGGTTTTCAAAATAATATATAGGATCCAACAAATTGTTTCCTGCTATATATTTGTCATTGACGTGAGTTCTGGATGGCTTTAGAAAACAGAACAATGCACTGAGATAAGTAAAGGCCTTGATTTATTTTTAATATGCTATATATCCACTTGTTATGTAATTTGAATTACCATCAATATAGTACCTTTCAATCACTCAGCAAGGGAGCTGTCAGGAACATATGAACATCTTACTGAGTTTTTCTATGGCATTTCTGATATTTAGCATAATTATTCACAAAAATACTACAGAAGACAAGCATATAGATTGATGTCAGTTGGGGCACAGACAAACTAGAGAAAACATTTCTCTAGTAATAAATTAAAGCATATATATATTAACACAAACCTTTGAAGAATTGACGCTATATCTACAGGGATTTTCCAAAAATTGATTGCTGCATGGCAGAGGGTCATGATGGGAATTTTGTTGATACAAGGCTTGGAGAACTCCAGATTCAATCTGGTTTAGTCTCTGTTGATAAAGTATAAAATAATCATGTTTCAACTCTTTACCTGCAAAGTATGATGAAAATTTTGTTATGTATTGTTATTGTTTTGACAAAGTGTGTTACATCACCATTAGATTCTTAGGCAAGCCAAGACTTGCTGTTCAGGTACTATTAAGAGTGTAATTTACAGCAAACACTGAAATGTTTATGCATATGCTTAATTTTCTATTGCAGGTGGCCCCACTGAAGCCAATGGAGTTATTCTCATCTGCAAAGTTAAATGTGAACAGATATGTAGGTGATAACAGGGTTCTGGCCTGCAGTTACATTCAGACGAGAAGTAAAGAGGGTTTGGGTTGAGTTTAAGACTCAAGCATCAAAAGATATTGTGTCTTCTAATCAGAAATAGTTTTTAAATTATATTTCTGACTTTCTGTTCAAAACCACACTTGCAACAACATTGAGTATTGCCTTTGTGTTCTCAGTATCTCCTCAAGGAAAACATGTAGGAAGATAAATTATATGATTTTATTGAACAGAGAGAGGAAAGGGAAAGGGCAATTCTTTCCATCATGCAAAAGAGAAAGAGAATACTCTGTATCCTTGTAATGTAAAAAGCTTAGTTTTGCAAGGGGATAGACTTCTCTTGATTGGGGCAGAGTAAAAGATACTTAGGCTTCTAAAAAACCACAATACAACTCATCCCAGTGGAAGAGGAAAGAAGAGTAGAGTCTGATGCAGAATTCTTGTCCTCTGACCCTACCCCTCCAACAAACCACTACAATGCATGCATGTCTCAGTGCAAACACGTGACACATTTGAAGAAAAAATTACAAGCCTTGAGGTATACTTAGAGTTATTAAATCAGCAAAACCCTATTTAAATATAGCTCCAGCTATAGAGCATGCACTATGCTAGTTTAAATCAGAGCAACTCCACTGAAATAAATGAGGCAACACCTGGGCACATTAGAAACAAATCAGAAGCAATCTACCACCCCCCTTCTCCTATGCTCAACTGCAAAATTAGATCAATGGTTGTGTTAGTGAAAAACATTTATGTAGAAGCAATCTATTGAAATTCAAAATAATATGTAGACATTCACCAAAACATTCGGGATAGATGATCTACACTTTTGAAAAAAAAAAAATCTTCATTCTTACCATAAAATATAAAATAGGTTGTGACCATTTNATCTTCATTCTTACCATAAAATATTTTATTACCTGGAAATTTTGGTGGGCCCAAGGGTACCTGTAACAACTACATTTAAGATTTTGTATAGAAATAAAATTAAAAATTGATAGTCAGAAGAAAGATTCAAATCAGGGACCTACAGATTTTCCTAAGATAGTTGTTTACTTATTCATCAGTAAGCTTTCCGATTTAATGAAGAATTAAATTCTCAAGTTCATCTTCTTTACATGGAACTACAGAAAAATAGAATTGGAAGGTATTTGCTGAGACAGTGGCATCTAGATGTTTTCATGCTCTGTAGTACAAACATCATTCATTGCAAAAAAACCCAAGTTGCTTTTTCTTAAAGCTGCCATCCACTGAAAACCCTCAAGCAGTATTCCTTGGATACAGAAGTAGGGTGGAGAGAAAAGTGGGAGATCCATGAAAAGGTGTCAAGAAGGAAAAACAGTGAGAAGCAGCCGTTTTTCACCTGGAAGTGAGAACAGGTTGTGACCATTCATGGGAAAAAGAGATAGTACATTAAACAAAGGCATATATCAATTCTTCTGGGGAGGAATGAATGTCTTCAATGCAAGGTGTCACATGGGAGCAAATTATCTAGAAGAAATTTACACTTCAAAAGCTGGAGGAACACTTTTTTTGAATATTAATTTTCTATTTCAACTTCTTGCCATTGTTTTCCTCATACTTGTAATACGAATCTAACTTGCTTGAGTTTAAATCTATTGCTTTTCATTGCATCCATGCCTCCAATCATTCCTGACAATCAGTCTCACTGCTGGATTAATTTTAATTGTTCTTCATGTCTCTTGAACCATGGATATGCTGTATGGCCTTATACCCAGTTTTTCATGTAGGTGTCTATCAGTTTCAGTGAGAATAAGTTTTCTTGAATGGGTTGTATGAGCATGTAATGGAACAATTTCAAAACATACAAGACATCTGCTACTCTTCTCCCACTCATAAAGCATACTATCTTGTCCTAGAAGGTGGTTATAGCAGTTTGATGTGATTTGTTCTCAAAATCCTTTTTTCCCTCATTATTCGCTAATTCTCACTCATGCTTTGCTTATATATTCTGGAATTTTCACAAGATAGAAAGTTACTTAACCAGAACTGTCTCTCCTTGCTTTCTGCTCTTTTTTAAGGGTTACTACATCTGGAATTCCCCATCCTCTCACAAGCTTAGCCATCATCCACAGTTTTTCATATTACCACTCTCTGTCCTGAAATAGCCTTTCTTCATTCTCAGGCTAGAGTAACTGCTATAAAATTTTTAAAATATCTTAAAAAACCCAATGTGAGTGTCTAAACAGTTCATCCAAAAAACTAGCCTGGTTTTGTACTCTTTTTACTCTCTTATTTATATAAATCGGTTAGTCTTTCAAAAAGATACTAACCACTTGAGACTTCTTTCCTTTGTACACTACAGTTATTTATCTTTCAAATGCATTTTTCAAATCTGATCCTCTTTCTGTTTTACCTAGATTTTCTAATTTCCTGTGAAGCCATTGCAGAGTTATTGGTATAGTTAGCTTAGTCTTCTAGAGTCTTTCCATTGCTTTCAAGTCAGTATTTGCAGTTCTGGTGTTACTGCTCTCTGGAACAGACATTTTCCCAGAATCTGGTCTGTGCAGCAGCTTCACTTACAAAGGATACAAGCAGAAAATCATCATAGTTATTTTGATATTTTAATGGTTCTCCATCCTATTTTCATTTGAAACTTTTAAAACCACATACAGAGGTGGAGGAAATCCAAGGCAATTATACTTCTGATTCTGTATGGGGAAATATTCTCTAATTTTACTCATGAATGTGCAGAAATATTTTCATTCCTTCCAATTTTCTGAAAACAGGCAAGCATGGAAACATTTTCAATCTTAGAAGATAATAAAATACACTGTGAATATTTACCTAAAACCATTGAAGCTATTCATTGTGCTCAGTACTGAAGAAAATTTTGCAGTATCTCAAACCAAATTGACTTCTGGTGCCAATAACAATGCCTCCTGTAAGTATGAGATAAGAGCTACTTTCAGTAAAAATGTTATCTCTCACAAGTTATTGTTAAATTTTAAATTTTTCATGTACCAGGAAAGTGCATGCAAAACTGATTCTGAAGAACAAATTGAAGGAAAACTGAATTTTACGCTATTTCAATAATGTTAGAAGTTCTTTGTACATACCTAGCACTTTCTGTTCAATATCTGTGTTTTAGAAAATCATGTTAATATACAAGATTTTATATTCACTTTTTAACCACAGAGAAACTGAGAGACTGAATGACACCACAGGTGTTAGAGAGGTGACTAAAGCACAAAGATTGTTATATTCATAGAATACCTAAATTCTCTTATGGTAGTGCTAACAAGGTCTAGATTATTTTCATTTTTAACAATATTTTTTATAAAGTTCCATTTTTGTAGTGGATTTTAAAAATCCTCCTAGCACCAGCTATTGTACCCTAGTTAAGTATGAAAAGTACTGATGGTTAGTTTTGCTCAGAGTACCATGGATATGTGCAATATGTGCTTTTACAAGACTAACAAATAAATAAGCAAACAACAGTAAGAAGGAAGATGTTTCTAAATATTCCTAATCAGTCTTCAGTGTATCTATTTATGTTCCAGCGTGGCACGCATGACTCTGGGCTGTGTGCTATATAGTTGTCTGTTTTTTCTTCATAGCAAAAAAAAAGCCAAAATAAAAGAATATCCTTCTCGAACAAACATCAAGTGGTAAGAGGAAGAACTTGAAAAATATAGTTATTTTCTTCAGAGATGCTCAGCTACATTACACCAGATCGTAATTAAATCAGCAAAGAGTGATATCTCTGGAACACCCGTTGTAAGTCAGACTAGTATTAATCATCTCCAAGGTGATCCCAGTTACTATGGGAACTATGATATTTGTTTGTGTTCCTAGCATTGGCTGGTCGCCCAAGTTTGGCAGCCTCCTCATGGTAATCCAGCAGCTTAGAAATGTTAAGTCTCCGTCATGAATTTTTCATTACTGCTGTCAATATGAATCCGTCCTTTTCAGAAATAATTACTAATTAATAAATCCTACTCTGTGTTCAGATGGGAAAGGTTGCCTATGTTAAACCTGCCCTTTTGTAACCAAGCTGTTTAAACCCTTTTGGATTTTGTCAAGCAAAGAAAGCATCACTTTTTCACTCACTAAGCTTTTCTTTCGAAAATGTGTAAACTCCTTGTCATTTCTTTTTTCCTGTGACTTTTAGAAATATTTATTGAAAAAAAGATGGATCATCCTGAATGGAGGCTTGACTCAGATAGATAGTTCACTCTTGTTTAATTAATTTCTTTTCTCCAGCTGCTCCAGAGAATTTCTCTGGCTAATGAAAGTGTGTCAGACGATACAAGTGTGCACTTGGGCCAGCTCTAGCACCCTTGCTAGTGAGACCTGGTTCTGCCCTCACGACCTCACTGGGGGCAGCACAGGCCGTGGATACACCCCACACAGGTCCCCACCACCCTGGCTAGCTGACAGAGGACATTCCCAGCAGTGTTCTGGGTGGTCCTGCTGATTACAGGGTGGGGTTCATTGTGCCTCAGCCATGGAGAAAGTGCCATCAAATCCAATGCAGAACATCAAAATATTTCAGTTTACTATAGAATCATAGAATCATAGAACAACAAGGTTGGAAGAGACCCACCAGATCATCGAGTCCAACCATTCCTACCAAACACTAAACCATGCCCCTCAGGACCTTGTCCACTCGTGCCTTAAACACCTCCAGGGAAGGTGAATCAACCACCTCCCTGGGCAGCCTGTTACAATGCCCAATAACCCTTTCTTTACTGTCCCTAAAATTCCCAGTACATTCCAAAAACAATTTATCATACTAGAAAAAAAATCTTGTGAGCCTTGACTCTGTGCTAAAAAACATATTGTACAGAAACCTGGATGAATTATTGAAAACATAGTTGGAGGAGGGGAAGGAAAAGCCAACAGCTAGCTAGAGAGCATTTTATTTTCCTGCTTCAGTGGATATCTTTCTTCTGCCATGCTGCCACCTTTGCTACCTTTTTTATTTTGACAGGAAGGAAGAAGACAACCCTCATAAAGTCAGTTCCACTTGAATCATGCAAAACATCTGATCTCCCTTTACTATGGAGCAATATAAACTCTCAAACCCCCCCTCATTGCAATGATAAGGTGTGTAGGTATCATAGTACCTGGTGTTCATAAATGTCTTTTTTTTTTCCTACAAATGCATGCCTATCATGACGAAGCTGCGACCACCCTTCCCCTTTTCTTTTTATCTTCTTTCTTTTTTTTATTTTAAAGGACCTGTTTCAGGACCTATTTCTAAACCTCACTCAAGCCTTTCATGTTATCTGAGCCAAGGACAAGAGAAGTCCATGAGGCTCCCTATGAAGACTTTTTGCAGGAATGGGTCTTTACTGGTAATTCTGGAGAATTGTTCAGAGGTTTAACAGGATGGCAAGAGAAATAAGAGCACAATAGAGAAGAGCTGAGGAGGACAAGCTAGGAGGCAGAGTCTGGGCTGCTCTACAGGAGAGCGCTTCCAAGCAATGTGAAAATTTTCATCTGAGCTCTGTTGTTGATGTTTTATTTTAGCCAAATAAGTTCACTGGCAGCATTAAATTGTTCCATTATAAACAGTGCTGTCTTCCAAAATGTCGTCTGAACACAAGAAGTGAGAATGTTAAGGAAGAATCAATCAAGTGTATAGAGCCAACTGAAAGAAGACTTTGAAATGTAAACATTTGAAAACCTATACTAGCAGGTTAATTATCCTAAACAACATGCATTAGCCTGAAATAAAAACACCTACAAGAATCCCAACGTACAGTATTAGAAAGTATAGGTGATTTTTATTATCGTAGCAACTCTTAGAAGTCTGACTGTGTTCCAATATACACTTTGACTATAACAATGCAGAAAGCTTATCACAACAGTTTAATAGAACATAATTAAAATAGTGAATAGAATATAATTAAAATTCAGTGAGAACAAAGACAAAACTTCATTCAAAAATGAGACTCAAAAATGAATCTATAAAGATATTCTTGTGAAAAATTGAAAATGCCCTTATTATTCTGTAGAAATAATAAAAAACAAATTTAAAAGGAGAACTTCTCATCCAAGGTTAACTTTTCAGGCCCTTAAAAAAGCATGTATTTATGAAAGAATCAGATATTGAAAATTAAGCACGAAAAAATCTCTCCATTCTGCCACACCATTCTGAATATTTTAATGCTAAAATATGTAAAGTGATATCCAGTAAGCACCACTGAAAATATTTACATCAACTTCGTAGCACCACTGAAAAAACAAAATCATTTACAATTTCAGAGACACGGGGAAAATAACTGGTGAAATGATTGGCAAAATTATTAGCCACTGAAAACTTCATAAGATTGGAAGAGCCAATAAATGCTATCAGAGTTCTGAGAATATTGTTTCTTTGCACATCACAGAGAACTGAAATAACTTATGATTAAAACCATAGATCTACTACCAAGGCCAGATGATTTTTCTTACTTTCTAAGTACATAATTTATACTTCTTCAAATATCTGTGCCACCTACAATGGAGGATGTTCTTTACTCCTATGAACTATTCATCAGGCAGATTATTTTCTGTTGTCAAATATTCACAATTTTAATCTTCCCTTTTTTTCTTTTCCATTAGAATAGATTTTTATTGCAACAAGTTTGGTTATATTTGCCTTGTTCATTGCAGAAGGATATTATCAAAGACAAAAAACCCCCCAGTGGCTACATTGGCAGGCACCTAGCCCAGGGTTCCCAATCTAGTCCAGTTGTTAAGCTAATGTTCTGGCATGCTGCACCTCACTTGAAGTGTAATAGATTAAAACTTTTGACATTCTTAATTTAGAAAGACAGGGCATCCTCATGGTCAAAATTCATTGTACATGGTGCTACCAACATTTAACTGCACATACCAAAGAAATGCCAGAGATTTTTACCAATGTGTTCTCCATGTCAGTACTCCAGGCCAGTTGCAGCTACTTTAAAATTTGATACGGTATGTAAGTCAAATGTGTAGATACAATCAAGCTAGAATTAATTAAGATTCTTAGTCACATTGAGCATGCCATAAATCAAAGCAAAATTTAAAGAGTAAAACAAACTAATTTTCAGGTTTCCCTGAGTCGATACTACACAATATGATTTAGGAATTTGGGTTATTCTCTGCTCAGTCTATAATATTTTATGCATGTGTTCAGTAAAATACTCACAGTGATTCAAAACTCATTTAAGAGGATATCCTTCTTCATCAAAAATGAAAGAGCACATTGCATGAATAACAATGAGACTGAAAATAGCTCTTGCTCCTTAGAGGACCACCAGCTCTGTCTGGTTTACAGGCAGTTGTGGAAAACAGGTGGTCCTAGTGTCATAAGTATTTTTTTTTAATTGATGTTGCTCACAAGGTATGACCACACTCTGTGTGTCATTCATACAAGGCATCCTGATGAAAAGCACCCTCTTCTAGGACTTCTTCAAGGAAAGAAGCTGCTGTGAAACGATTGATAGTGTCATAGGTACAGCCAAGCATCCCCACATGGTTCCGACAGTGTGTTTTGCTTCTCAGAAAAAAACATCTTCCAAGATAACAGGGCCAGGGTGGTTCAGCCTTTACATCCAGACACTCTTTCTCAGTGTGACAACACAACTACAGAGGTAGCCAACTCACCTTCCTACAGCTCACACAGGGGACCCTGCAGCTTGCAATGGTGTTTGAATAGCAAAAGAAGGATTGTGTGATAACTATAAAATTTAGTGCCGACATTTGAAATCTGTTCTGGTGGCTAATGCAGTGGTATCAGGAAAATATTTTTAAAACTAGGTTTGGGTTGCACAAATACTGTTCTTCATAAATGCCAGGATCTCCACATGCAGAGGAACTCTTGTGTATAAATAAGTTTATTCAGTATTTGCTTTTCATCGCTTTTCTGTTTAAAAAGCTTCTGTCACCTAGGAAGATAATAAAGAAAATATTATTAAATATAGGGCTGTAGTTTCCAAAGGCATCTCAGCAGTTAACTGTTTGGCTAACACTAGAATTTACAGACTCTCATGAGCTCTATTAAGATCGCCAGCTTGGATGAGCATTGAAATGTCTCAGCTATTGTATAACAACCAGTAATACAAAGAAAAAACAGGATGCAAAACCACCTTTGAACTAAATGCAGAGGTACAAATAAAATTTAATTGGGACTAACCTACTTCTGCATTAGCAGATTCTAACCAGCTGAATATCTGCTTGCCACAAGTTTGAGTATTTCTCTGGGTATTATTTTACAAATCAGTGTTTTACAATAAAAGCATATTTAATGAAACAATTAATATGCCTCATTGCAGCAAGCAAATTTTAAAAATAGAAACTGAACATTTGTGGGGAAAAAAAAGTGGAATATTATTTAAATCATATCAAGAAGCCTGTAGTAAGCGTTTGCATGTGTATAGGGCCTTTGGTGGGAGGGAAAGGAGTTCTGCTTTAGTATAGATATTCATGACAGAAAATTAACATAAGATTCACTTTTCCCATTGTATTTTTATCATGCAAGAACTGAAAAGATAAATAGATATGTTGTTTCAGCTCTGTAAGTGGAACTGTGCTGAAAAAGTACAATAGAAAATTAACCCTACATAAGCAACCATGCTAGGAAAAAAAACCAAAAAAAAAAGCTTAAATGCTCTGCACATGCAATGTGACAGCTCAGATATCAGTCTTTCATTCTGATTTCTTTCCTCCACAGGAATGCATCATTCACTGCTCTCAGTGAAGACCAGGATTGCGTTACAATGAATGTCAATTTGATGAAGCAGAAAAATTAAACAAAAGACAGCCTGGGGAATTCAATTGCCTGCTTCATCTCACATGGGATGTGGCTAACGGGACATCAGCTCTTAACACAAGCAGCTTGTCAGCAATGCCTGCATTTGCTGTAATGATATAAAGCTGCAGAATATTGCAACCTCTGAAGTACATCTGCAGATAACCAGGTCATGTTTTACATCAGCAAGTTTAAAGGATTTTTTTGACCTTAGGTAAAACATGAAGTTGCATCTATCTTCCTCATCCTTGCCTTTTGAAAAGAGAAGAGCACTGGGAAAAATTCCTCATGGAAAGGCTTATGCAACTCTTATGTCCCAGAACTTCCTGAACAGTATGCTGCTGTTTGAAGAAAGAACTCGAGGAACTGGTCAAATAACTTAAAATTATCACAATTAATTCCATTATTGAATTTACTATATTGGTTTAAGGTCAATATTTTTCTTAAGTCTATTGGCTTATAGTTTAAGGTTGTGTGCTAATAATCAATCACCTAGCTTAATTTTGTACAATTTTTTTCAGTAAAACTGTAACCAGATGTAACAACGGAAGGAGCCAAGTCACAGCTTGTTTCCACTGTCACTGTAGCAGGGTAGGTCACTCTAAATCCTAGTAAAAAAATTAGGTGCTATGACTTATTTACTACACTTATAGATGGATAAAGCAAATGTGATATTGGATGGACAGAACTCTTGCCCCAGTGCTATCCTCAACAGTATCACATATCCTGATTTCTAATAAAGTTTAAATTTCTGCATTGCCTAATTATGGAGAGCAATTCCCTGAGGTTCTCTTCTCTACCAGCAGAGAGAAACCGGCCCTTCCAGAAGCTTATTGGGGTTTTAGACATGCTGGCTCACCTACCATAGAGACGCTATTTTCAGTTATTTGTTAATTGTAAAGAAGGCATTGGGCAGTTTAAACTTACTTTCAAGCTTTTTCAAGCATGGCCAAAACACATATATATGTTTACACAGAAGGGAAAGGAAAAGACCTCAAACTTTTTTGCAAAACTTATAAGTTGAAGTAGTTTTGTATGACAGCGTATGCTAACTAACTTCTGTAGCTGTCAGTAAAAGCTGTTGATTCAAGAGGAAATTACAAACTTGTGAATGTTTGTCAAGAGAAGTTGCCCTCAAAGCTGTCTTTTCTAAGCCCTGTGGATCACTTGTGAGAAGATGGACAGAATTATTGGTCAGTTGGAACTGAAGTGTTACTTTTATTATGATATAATTTATTCCCACATTTCAGTACTCTTCTGATGGACCTGTGTTTAGGGATATTAGAATAAATAAAAGTCAAACTGAATGCCACTAATAAGGGAATATTGTGAGAGCGACAACAATGCAGTAATGACACAGATCATCCAGAGAAATTAATAATGCAATGGCTTGCTTTTTCTTTTAATTGCTTTTCCTTTTACTGAAAGATTTAGGCTCTGCTTTCCATCCAAATCTTTTCACAAGCAATTAGCGGGCGCAAACTTCTGTCAGAAGTTAATTTGTTTCCATAGTCCTCAAACCAAAACAGGCAACTGAACATTAGGTCTGGCATTTCTAATTACAATTCTAATTATATAAAACCTTTTTGCCCAAAACAGCAAGAAACAGTTCCTACTGCTTAATGGAAGTAGAGCTCTCATCAGTCAACATTCTGGTACAGTAGTCATCTATGTAAAAGTCAATTGCTGAATGCTACCCACTGCCAACTGTTACCCCTGTGTAGCCTGAGTAGCGAAATCCATCTAGCAATGTGTGATCTTTCCATCTTTCTTTAAAATTCTGCTTCAGCATGGTGCTTTTCTTTTTTAATAAGTACATTATCAACAGTAAACTAATATCAGAAGCAAAAGGGAATTTCTGCTGCAAGTCAGCAAGTTCCAATATACTCCATACTACTACCAATGTGCTCTGTAACTTTATTACTATTTCTGCATCTTATAGCCTGTGAGGCCACTAGCACTTGTTACTGCTCACAGCTAAATGCTATATAGTGTTATTCACCAATGCAAAATCTTTCACACAAAGGAAAGGTAGAGGAGTGGAATAAAAATCAGCAGATAACCAGAATACAAAGTGAGGATGCCCAAAGACTGAATAGCTCATCCTGTATAGTCAGTAGAGGGAAGAGGGTAAGTGTCTCATGATGTTTTTTCCACATTGATTTTGCTTCCTCTAACTACCTAAAGAAATATATAGCCCTAAAGAACAGAAAGACATTGGCAAACACCATCATAAGCAGGGGTTCCTCCACTTTTTCTTAAATCAAATGTTAAATGATCTATGAGTTCATGCAAGTAAAACATGAAAAGAGAAGCCAAAGGTTTCCCAGGAAAACCAGCTTTCTGCCTTTGGCAAATGCCAAACAGCTGGCCAGGAAAGAAACTTATCTTCCTAGCACAGTAGACTCTAGCAACTAGCAAGGGTGGGGGACAATTTTATACACTTAATGCACAATGTTTGGATGTGTGCAAAACGCATCAACTTCATTTTACATTTTATGTAAGCATTAAGAGATAAGACCACACTCTTGCTTAGGTGGTTGCACCAACTTGTAGCGTTACTCAGATGTAGACCAAACAAAAGGTTACAGAGTCAAAGTAGTGTTAATACTGCCTTTATTATAAACACACATCCCAGATTAAAAGTCAGAGGAAATCTTTCCACCTGCTTGTGCTGAGCTTATGGTCAAGTTCTGCAGCACAGTTTAAACAGAAAAATTTGACCAAGAGCTGATTTTTTTTAAATGTATTTAGGTGCCTGTCTCCCAATGCTGCCTTAAAAAATCTACAGTGAACAGTGTAAAATTGTTTTCACCCACACACAGGCAATTTTAATCCTTGTGCTTATATGACTTCAGATCCATGGGCACATTTCCAGTGGTATGTCTGTATTTTCAGTTGTACTCTCAGAGGCTTAGTACTGTAGAAAGCCTTCTGATAAAAAATGCTGATAAAATGGAAAAGATTCCATTACAGTTGTGCTGTAGCACTTCCACATCAAACCTCCTTCCATGGGCTAAGAACAGATCTTTGGCCTCTGCTGGGAATAACGAAAGTGTAGCCCCAAATCTTTGTTTTACCAGTCTCAGACACTGAAATTCTCTTGGTTGCAGAATTGATGCACAATATTCCTTTGTTTGAGAAAACACAGAGAAAGAGAGGAATAACACTTTTTTGTTTTGATGCTTGAGATTAAGTGGTACTATACAAGATCTGGTACGAAAAAAAACAAGACTGATGCCATAGTTTGGGAACCAAGAGAGGAAGGACAAAGAGATGGTTATACAACATGTATTATCACAGTGAGACAAGGCTCAACTTGATTGCTTTACTCAGTATAGATATGTTCACACATATATGTTCAAATGTGGATGTTTTCCTAGCCTTGGTCCAAAAATGTCAGTGTGCAAGAATGAACAGTGATGTAACATCAAGTTTCTTGTGAATCTGAAGAAATCAACAACACAAACTTCTGTTATTGCCTGAGGCTTATGGTGAAGAGATCCCAAAGATCACTTTGGGGCTCAGAGGACCCCAGTTTTTGTTGGTAGAAGATGTGAAAGCAAAAGCAATGGAGATCCTCAACAGCCTTTCAGAAAATCATCTGTGGAATTGCTCTGAATGTTGGCACTATCATATGCAGCTTTGTGTCAGCTCAGAGGGAACTATTTTGAATGTGATCATAGTTGATTTTCTTAATTTGTTTTAAAAAAGGGTTATAGGCAGAGTCTCAGGTTTTTTGTGTTGGACCTAGACATAGTTAGGAAAAAGTGGTAAATAGGGTCAGCAATTAGATAGCAGATCAGAACATATATCCAGGTACAGTCGTTGATGGAGAACACAGGTTAATGAAAAGCAGTGACAGGGAGCCTTCAAGATAAGAACCCAGCAGCACAACTCCCAACAGATAAAAAGGTAATTCACCTTGGGAAGGGCTGATCAATATGCCATCAGTCAGCTAATTTTACTGTTCATTACCCAGATCTCAAATATGACCATTTAAATAGACTTCTGCTTTGACTGACAGGCTGAAGCTGTTTTCTTCCTTGAAGTTTTTAGAAACTCACCAGAATTCCTCACTTGCCTTAGAATGAGAAAAGTGTGCATACGTTTAGACAGAAAACAACTGTTTTCTTTAGCTGGTTGAAGCATTCTTGCTCTTAAGATTTTAATCTTCCATTTATTGAAAAAATAATAACTATTGTTAGCCCTCATTCTTATGACATTTTCTTCTCCATCTGCAGGAACTAGTGCTTCACCAGGGGAGAAAGCATCCCTATTGCTTGCCTCATTCTGGGATATGTTTGCTGCTACACAGCTTGCAATCCTCAATGATGACAGTAGACTCCTTCTGTAAATGGTGCTTTCTTGCATTCTGTATTTGCCTGGGAAATCAAAATACAAATTCACTTACCCTCTAAGTTATGTTTCTTAAATAAGTATCAGTCTTTCCAATGTTGATTTCCCCAAGATTCAGCACATATGTAATCCTTTCTGCCCCAGGGTCTCTCAACTATTTTTACTGTCTATGCAATGTGTCTGTGTGGTGTATATTTAGCCATCAAGTGGCAGTTATTTAGGAGCCACTCTGTCTGTCAAGTGCAAAAGAGGGCCAGGTTTCAAGGCAGTTTAGACAGAAATGGCAGTGAATGCATCTATTTAGCAATGCAACAGCCTCCAGCCACTATCCTCAGCTAAAGCAGACAATTGACTTGTGAGCTAGGAAAGAAGTAGAACAGAACCTTTTATTTTCTCAGGGTGTGGGCCCTTTGCAGGCTGGGATGCTTGTGTGTGTCTTGTGTTTGCCTGTATCCTCCAAGGGTCACACATCTGGTTCCAAGCGGAATTTACCCTACTAAAATTATAGGTATAAGAGTCCATAAGGTCCCTTCAGGTGTATGCATACCAGGAAGTGTTAAATCAAATACTAAGCTACCTTTTTTGAAAGTCTGGTGAGCTGACAGTCCATATATGCTTAAATGTTTCTGCTGATCTTTGTGGAATCATGCAGACAGACGTACACCTGGGGGGCAAATGCTCTTCCCTTTCCCCAGCTCACAAGTTAAAAGATCCTTTTTCATATTACTTCGTCTCAAAAAGATGTGCAATAAATACGGGATAAAGAAGTCAAAGAAAAAGAATGTGTAAACCTTACATATCTAGGAAATTCTGAGCTTCCACCTCCATCTACAACCACAGAACAGTGATTCAGACTTGCTGCTGGTGTGCCTATAATCTTTTCCATGTCAGATTAACTTCAATGCTTTCTTCAGGTGCACACAGCTCAACAAGGAGTTCCTCGTTTCCACAAGTGATTAACCTCCCAAAGAACAACTCTTATAGCAAGCCTGAATCTTCTCCAGGCCCAGGTATGGACCTCAGGCCCANGCACTCGATGATCCAGTGCGTCTCTTCCAAGCTGGTTATTCTATGATTCTATGATTCAAAACATCCAAAAAAATCAAGTATCCCTTTAAAATTTATCAGATATTTTACAAGTAGCATCTTAAATTTACAAATTTAAGTTTTTCCCATTAATTTTCTGACTTCTGAGTATGCAGAATATGTTTAAACCACACTTTCAGGAGGTTTTTACAGGACAGGGGTTAAAGAATGGAGGGGTTTTCTAGGGTGTCTTTTCCCTCTAGTGAAAATATATACTTGCACAAATAGCAAGAAAATTAGCAAGATTTACAATCAAACCATGACAATTGGCAATGTGGTAAGAAAAGTTACAGCAGACAGTTATTCGATTCCTGCTACTTTCTGGGACTCTTTCCAGTGGCCCTTGACCTCCCACTTCCCAAAATATGCAATTTCCAGCTCTCTACTGGGTCATTGTCTTTGGCAGTCCCCTCGTCTCTGTTCTGGGCCAGTTTGTACTGCTTCAGTGGAGAGTCACTCCTTTGACAGCTTTTCTGCTTGCTCAGCAACCTGTCCAGTTTATTGTCACCAGACTCCTACCCAGTTCATAATCTAGGGCAGCCGAGACCTCAGGCACTTCTGCTGTCTCTAGGCTTGAAATTGTCTGCTGACACTGATAACTTTTTCAGGTTAAGCCTCTGCAATAATCTGTTGTATCTTTACTCGTTTTTCAAGCTTCTGGATGGGGAGACCATGGCTCTGCCACTGGGTTTAGGACGCAGAATGAAACAACAGCACATAGAGCTTCATCCCTCTCAGGTTCAGGAAACATTGCACAAACTGAGTGGTGGATGGTTTTTGTCTTCAAGATTTTGAGGTCAACCAAGCCCTGATTATTTGCAAAAATATGCCTATCATGTACTCTTTCCTTAAAGCCCATTTCTTGGTGTCTGAAGCATAGGTGTAGCTGTCATTAGTGTGTGTCACTGAGTTTCTGGGGTACAAGGACCAGGAGGAGGGCTATCTCACCTTTTTTTCTTTTTTTTTCCCAGTTGCCTGTTTTCCCTCTTGAGGAATACCACCTACATTTAAGCGAAAACTAATGGACATTTTCTCCAGTCAGCTGATCTATTCATCTTTCCATTACTTGTGAACCATTCTGGCAATTTTTGCTCCATTGTCCTTAGCATTCTCCCCACACAGCAAGCTCCTTACTTCTCCACTGGTTCTCACAGCACTTCATGGCCAGCTTTGTTTCTCACCTGCTATGGCTTTTATAGAAAAATGTGCATTGAACTGTTGGCTGAAGTGAAGGAGAGGGTGAAAGAGATCAGAGGAGTGCAGCTTCTGTGCCCTTTAAAAAAGGGAAGTAAAAGCTAAAAAATGCTAAGCATCCATTTATTTAACAGCTTTGTGTGGAACTAAAACCAGAAGTTCAGCCCCATTACCTTCTCTTTCAAAATAAGCATTGTCACAGAAACTTTTAGTTTCCATTTACTCTATTTTGAGATTTTATAGGTTATTTTACTTTCACTCTAGCTCACTATTTTATTATTGCCTTACTTTCATCATGTGAATGAGTGAGAATAGACATGTTGCATGTGAAGGGATCAAGGATGATTCCACCAAATAAGAAAACTGTTACTGAAGGAACCAGCCCCACTCTGTTTCCTGATACTTTGGTCCAAATTCCAGATAACCCAATATATTTTCCTTTTCTCCTGTTTGATCTTTCTTATATTTATAATCAAGAATTCATGATGAAATTGAGGTTAGACTGTGGCTCCTGCCCTGCTCTGCCAGTGCTCCTCATGGAGAGAGAAGGTTGTTCTCTGGCCATCTTTCCTGTGACTGTTACTGAGCTTTGGGTTAAGTTTTATTTCCAGGAAATCAGTCCATGCCAAGCAGGTAACTGTAAGGGAACTAAATGCTAAAAAAACCACTACCCACCTCACATGCAACATTTAAACTAAGCAGAAGTGAAACAAGGCAATATTAACTGAAGGGACTTTGGTCTTTTTAAGCTTAAATTTGAGCAATGCTCTCTTCTGTGCATATAAGTTTCATTTTGTGACAGCTTTAGAAATATTCTAAATGTTCAATGTCTTCATCAATGACCTGGATGAAGGCATTGAGTGCACCCTTAGCAAGTTTGCAGATGACGCTAAGCTGGGTGGAAGTCTTGATCTGCTGGAGGGTTGGGAGGCTCTGCAAAGGGATCTGAACAGGCTGGACCACTGGGCTGAGTCTAACGGCATGAAGTTTAACACGGCCAAATGCCGCGTCCTGCACTTGGGGCACAACAACCCTATGCAGAGCTACAGACTGGCAGAAGTCTGTCTAGAAAGCTGCCAGGAGGAGAGGGACCTGGGGGTGTTGGTCAACAGCCGACTGAACATGAGCCAGCAGTGTGCCCAGGTGGCCAAGAAGGCCAATGGCATCTTGGCTTGTATCAGAAATGGTGTGACCAGCAGGTCCAGGGAGGTTATTCTC
>WAAB01023971.1:0-33572 GCA_013389865.1 Piaya cayana | reverse complement strand
GAGATTAGGAGGAAGTTTTTTATGGAAAGGGTCATTAGGCATTGGAATATGCTGCCCAGGGAGGTGGTTGATTCACCTTCCCTGGAGGTGTTTAAGGCACGAGTAGACGAGGTCCTGAGGGACATGGTTTAGTGTTTGATAGGAATGGTTGGACTCGATGATCCGATGGGTCTCTTCCAACCTGGTGATTCTGTGAATCTGTGATTCTGTGATATTCCAAATAACATCAGTTCTTGGTTTTATGAGTGTTCATAGTAATACAGTTCAGTGAACACAATATAAACTGTTAAGTTTAACTTTCATTAGGTGTTCTGAAGCTACATTTCTTCCTTTCTTTATTCTGTTAAGAGAAAAAAAGGTCTTATATTTGGGATTCTGCAAAGAGATCTTTAACAGATACTACTTAGTTCTTTAGCACCCTGTGTCTTTGGTGGCACCTTTGAGATATCGAAACCTGTAGCTTGAGGTTTGTGATCTCATAATTGTAAGGTGAAGGCTATGAAGGATAAACAGAAATCCTGCAACAGAGATAGAATGATGAAGAAGAAAAATAATTTAGTCTTCCTATGCAACAGAAATGTTATAGCCCTGATTTTTCTGCATTCCATTAAGTACTCAGTAAATCCTTTCTCTTTGTGAGCAACTAAGGATGCTGCTGTTCCTACTGAAAACAGCTACAGTTTGAAAAGGATGGAAAAAGTCAGGGCAAAAAGTCAGCTAGTTTAAGGGTAGAAACTGGAATGGCAAGTTGCTGAAATAGGAAGCATTCAGACTGTCTGCTGAGCAAAATGACTCCCTCTCATTTTCTTATCTGTTAAATCCAGCATTCACTATGACAGGAAACACAGAGTGATGACAGGGCTGAGAGAAAAGGCGACACAAACCTCAGTTCCTACCAACAGAAAATTGAATTTTTGTTACTGTAACGAGTTAAATTTCTGCTATATCCAACCACATGCATTCTGTGGATGTTCATATACGTTTCAATATGTTATTTATGCTCCTCAGAGAAAGCAAATGTTGTTTTCCTTTTAGATAACATTACAGCAGTTATATATGTCCTTTCTCAGTATTACTTGTGTAGGAGAAAAAACAGATGGTTCCTTCATACTGAAAAAGGCAAATACTACATCCTGAGCTTTAGGATGATGCCCACAGGGTTGAGTAATGAAAGAATCCTGAAGGAAATTATTGTAAATTGAACTATGCTTATTCAATGAGAGTGACAAGCTTAAGCGGCAAGTTAATGATAATTTCAGGATCCAGATCTTGCTGGACCTGTTTGCTTTTTTTGATATTGTTCAGCTTTTCCAATGTTATTAGGTAGAAGTCCAGAAACCTACATTTTCATCAATTTTGCTAGATACTAAATGTCACTTCAAAACAGCTGAATTATTTGTAGTATCAGCTACCAGAATTACAAGACACATGACTGACTACATGAAGACCTTTACCCAATACTGATGCAAACTTTATTATCCAAAAAACCTGATATTGACTAGTAGCTTCTTTCACCTTGGTAACGTTCCTCAAATTTATTAACCTTTACAGTTGAGCAGCATATGAAATAACTGATGGGCCTGCAATCTGGTTTAGTTTCTTTCTTATCACACTGATGTTATCACTAACTTAAGTTATTAAGTTAGTTATTTAATTATTAAGTTAGTTATTTTTTAAAAAAAGCTGAAAACTTTAATTGCCTTAATACTATGGGGATACTTTCTTTTAAATACAGCAGATACCTGTTGATGAGGAAATATGAAGAAGTCTACGCTTTCATGAAAAGATATTACCAGTCTAACTCTTCTAGCCAGCTCCAAATACCTAAAAGAAATATATTCCAGGTAGTTGTATGCACCAAAGAGCTGGCCAGGACACATTTCTTTAACAGCTTCTGTTCTATAAATAGAAAAAGGGAAAAAAATCCTTATTTCAAACTTGTCCATATATTTTAGACACTCTGTAAAATGGCATACATCTCATTCTGTCAGCTGATGATATTTATGTCTTTTCACTATACCCAATCTATGCAGAGTTCATTTGGGTTTGTTACTTTTTTTCTTACAAGAGTCAAAAGTCTTTCAAAACCATTTTCACTCAATTTCTACAGGTCCTGTGACAGCACTTCATCACAGAGAAGCTGGGTTTCGAAGTTATTTAATTTTTACTCCTATATGACATTGTTTGCTTCTACACTCTTTAAAACGTAAGACAAAAGACTACACCAGCTTAAGGGGAGAAATGAGGAAAGCAGTTTGTCCTCCAAGTGTCTATGGTTTTAAATTGACTTACAACTTACATTTTTATATGAGCAGACACTTTCTCACTCAGGAAGAAATCCATATATAGATAATAAAGGTAAAGTGCATCACTAAGCCAAGCCCTGGTGTGCTTAGGAGGATATTCAAGAAAACGTTTTTGTGGATTATTGATGAGCTGAACTTTCTGAATGGCTAGAAACAATCCATCATCCTTCTCATAGAACTCAACCTGGATGATCTTAAGTAGCTGCAAAGAATCTATCAACTTCAGCAGATTGAATTTCTCTTCAAGAAAACCAGAATCCTCTCTACATCTCCCTATGCTCACACTTAAAATAACACTAATTTTTTTGTCTCCCATCACACATGTTTGGTTTTGCTGAATCTATATTTTATGAAACACAAAAAGCCTTTTCTTAGATAACATCAAGAATTCTAAATTACATGAAAGTTAGGTTTTCTTTTCTATTGATATTAATATGAAAATTAATGTCAGTTGGACTATGGTCATGATCTGTGTGTTTATTCGGCACAAGTAATCATGTGTTGCTTACCTTAGCATCTGTGGTGAAAGTAATTTTAAGCATTGATTATCAAAGTTATGTTATTATCAAAAGCAAATGTAAATATTACCCCTGCAAATAAGGCTAGCTACGATTAATTACTTATTTGTCCTGTTCACTGAAAAGCATTCTTTTTTTTAGCCAAATCAAGTTTATAGCCATTATACAGGCTAGTATATCACATGCCACTGAATTTTGTTAGCCATCTAACTTGGCCTGTTTTGAGTGAAGCTCATAGCTTGTCCTCACTTGGTGCTTTTCATCTGCAGATGACATTTAAAATAAATGACTATGTATGAAGTTTATGTGGCTATTTCTTACATAATTTCTGATTTTTTTGTTGTTGTTGCAAATCACTGTTCTGTTACAATATTGATGCATTTAAATGCCTTTCGATCTTCCAAAGCCTAAATACGCTAGCCAAGAATGGCACCAACATATCTCAAAATACACACCTCATCTTTACCATGATATGCACACCTGGTGTCAGGGAAGGGAAGAAGATAGACTAGAAAAGGTATGTGATTGCACAGAACTTACTGTTCACATCAGTAAGTATTAACTCTGTCAAGAGTCTCAGCTCCTGACGTCAGACACCTGCCTCAAAGTGACTGCAATCATGTGCCATAGATTCCAGTAGCCTGTACTGGTTTTGAATTAGCACACAAGTTTCAGTTCCAAGAGGCCAAAATGAAAGAGTGATGATCTCCCATGGGAAATGTGGAAACATGTATCTTAATAATGCTTTATACCACATATTAAGGTCATTTCTTCTTAAGATTTTTTTTTGAGGTGGTTGCTACAAGCGTATAATAACAGAAGTACATTTATAGTAGACTATCCAAGGCTGCTGCCAGCAACAGATCTCTTTTGTGTTCATTGCAGTAGCATTTGTTTGGGTTTGTTGGTCAGATTTGGAATTTTTTCTGTAGTTCCCCAACAATAAAAATCATAGAATTTGATAATGTGGTAGCCTGAACCTTTCAAGACTCAATTTGGTGATATATTAGCCTACAGCCTCCAAGACCATGATGTGCTGTGCTAGCCTCCTTCTTACAACTCTTTAATCTCATTAATAATTTTGTCACTTTTCTAAGTCTTTGCTTTAATGATTTATATTGCATTTACTTTCACTGAGACAGGAATGGATGACTGCAACCCAGTATTTTGGACACAGGCACCTTCCTCTCATGCTGTTTATCTCTGCGGAGGAACAAAAGCAGAATGCTCTGAAGTAGCATGCTCCGAAGATTAGATCAGCTCCCAGATCCAATAAAAAATGTTATGTGTATATGAATATATACATATGTGTATAAAATTCATATGCATATATGACCTAGCACATGATTAAAACTGAATAATCTAATTTAAAAAATAAACATTTCAATCTGTCCTGGATATCAGTCAGACATAGAACAGCTCGGGAGTACATTGTTTTCCCATCTGTGTTATGTTTAGAAAACTCCTTATAACATCAGCTACTTAAGATCTAGAGGTCTCAGAGGGGAGAGAAACTGACAATTATAAGCATACAGTCATTAAGAAGCATCCATGCCTATCTTCAGCAACCAAGTAAAAGCTGAATAAGTGACTTATTGACAACACATATCAAGTGAACTTGTCCTCTTTTCAGGAAATGCAATTAGCGTGCTCATTCATAGACAATCATCAAGAAACTGGATGCTTGAAAGATGACAAGAGTAAATACAGACAGAAAATCATAGACTCACAGGAAGTTACTACCAGAATGGATAATAGAAACCCTAGACAGCCTGTTATGTTGCTCTAGAAACCACTAGATTGTAGTGCCATCCAAAATCACCATTTATCTGAGTCACTATGATATTATGAAGAGAGGGTGAGGTTCACGATCACCTGAAACTAATCTGCTGCCATGGCAGTCTGGCTCTTCCTCTGTGCTTTAACAGGGAAGTCTTGAAGCAGATCAGCTCTCGGATCAAGCTGAAAACTACTTGTTTACTACTGCTGGCTGTTTGCTACAATGAGTTGCTACTGCTTTAGCTGGTTTTGCTGAGTTTGTTTTCAGCTGCTGACCTGGTGGATTACAGCTGCTTAGGGAGTGGGATCATGCAGGAAAAGATGGAAAGAAGGGAGTGGGAATCTGTCCTTTATGTTAGCAGACAAGATTTAGTCATCTTACATCAATTACGAGACCAAAGACTAAAGCATTGCTATAAAGGGGTGCAGGTGCAACTATAAACATCAGAGGATTCTTAACAACATTCAGAAATATCCTGAAAAATTAAGATGCAGAGTAAAACAAAGTATTAAGGAAAGGCATGATAGCTTTGCAAAACTGCCCATCTAGATTACAGTAGAACAGGTATCAATGAAATAAAAATAAAAACATTACTTCAAAAAGTCAGTGGACAAGAAACAGGTTTATTTTCTCGTTAGAAGAATGACTAGGACTGTTTTCTGTGACAATAAACAAGAGTTCCTTGTTTCAGTGACAATTATAAGGCATGTAAATTTAGAAAGTAGAGTTTAATGAGAATATGATGTCTGTTTTATTAATTCCTAACACCTCCTAATCCATTGTATTCACCTGACTCCTCTACACAAGAATCAAAGGCTACTGCCATTTAAGTTATAAGTCTAATCTTATTCCTAGTCCCTATAAAGAGAAAAGGAAGAACACTTGTTTGCTGGGGATAATACAATATGCTCACATTGCATATCAGAGTGCTTCTGGCCTGTTAAAATATTAATGGTACTCTACAACTGCAAGATGAGTTTAACTATATTATATTCTCTGTGTGATAGTAGCTGATCTTCTCCATATTCTTCATCCACATATTTTTATTTGAATCCACTGAGACCCTGGAAAAACTAGTGACTGCAATAAGACAATAATCACAACAATTAGAACATGCCTAACTTGATAATTATTTCTGAAAAATGCTAAGTGCACATTGGAAAGAGTTATGTGATGTGTTTCTGTATGGTAAACATTTCAAAACTAACTGCACCTGCACAGAAAAGCAAGGTGCAACTCAGTGAAGGAAAATCAGTGGAAATATATGTTCAACAGTCAGATTTAAAAGTAAATTTTGTGACTATATTAAGGAAATTAATGGGGTTAATACTGAAAATATTATAGAATCACAGAATCACTACTTTGGAAAAGATGTCCAGGATCATCAAGTCCAACCATTCTTATCAAACACTAAACCATTTCCCTGAGCACCTCATCCACCTGTCTTCTAAGTATCACCAGGGGTGGTGACTCAACCACCTCCCTGGGCAGCCAGTTCCAAAACAAATGAACTTTCTGTGAAATTTTTTTTTCTAATGTCCAGTCTAACCTCCCCTGGTGGAGCTTGAGGCCATTCCCCCTTGTCCTGTCCTCTGTCACTTGGGAGACAAGGCCATCTCCCTTGTCTCTACAACCGCCTTTCAGGTAGTTATAGAGAGCAATAAGGTCTCCCCTCAGCCTCCTCTTCTCCAGGCTAAACAACCCCAGTTCCCTCAGCCGCTCCTTATAAGACCTGTTCTACAGCCTCTTCTCTGGACACAACTCAGTTCCTCAATATCTTTCTTGTAGTGAGGGGCCCAAAACTGAACATAGTATTCACGGTGTAGTCTANCCTGTTTAGATCCCTTTGCAGAGCCTCCTGACCCTCCAGCAGATCAACACTTCCACCCAGTTTAGCGCCATCTGCAAACTTACTTAGAGTGCATTCGATCCCCTCATCCAGGTCATTGATAAAGACATTGAACAGCGCTGGACCCAGCACTGAGCCCTGGGATTATATTCCATTAAATCTATTCCATTAAGCCCACATAACAATGTTACATTCTCATCTTGGATACTCAGTTTTGACTACTGTTTACAGAATTATATTGCACAAATATTTAAGACCTCCAGACAATCAAGATAAGGAATATTTTTCCCTGTGATAACTGAATTGAAAAGCAGGAGTATGTTGATCTTTGCTAGCCAAGTTAAATATTTTCTTTACCTTGAATTTATACCATTGTCTTGTAGAAAACTCAGTCTCCCAGAAATAAAGACTGTGAACAAACGTGGCTGTGACAACTGAACAGAGATATCCCTAGAGAGATGAGTGAACAGACATCTAGCACAAACAATTGCTGTAGGAAATATCAGCTGGCTTTTGTTAAGTAATGCACGTGCCATAGACAAGATGCTCCTAGAAACTCAAGTCCTCATCCAATTAACTTTAAACAGGATAAACTACAGTGGGAATCCAAGTAAACTGTTGATTTCAGCTGAACAATGTTAATAATTTTAGTAGAAAAACAGTTACTGAAATCAGCCAGGCAAAGAGACTGGTTATTTAACACCCAGGTAAGGCAGATGTCTGATTTTAAATTAACAACACATAACTCCTTATCTTGACTTCAGGAAGCTTCTGGATATAATCAAGGCCAATCTGGATTAATGACTGCTTCATCTAGTGGCACAAAAAAAATCCCACAACTAAGGAAACTTAATGGAGAAATGTATACAATGGAGCAGGGACTGTGTGTGGGAACCTGCTGTGAGGCATGAAGTGTTACATACAGCTATTGTCTAATCCAATTTAAAATTGAACAGCCTCCCAAATCCACTACAAATGCCAAGTTTTTACCACATTAAGTCTATACCATAAGTGATGGCTTTGCCTCGTTTTTCAGCTAGGTTAATGGTATTAGAAATGGAAGAAAGGCAAGGTAACTAGAAGGAAGAAGAGATATGGAAATTGGAGTATGGAAATCAGAGATAGAAAAGAGTGGAAAATGGAAGAAAGAAAGTGTGAAAATGGAAGCTGTGTAAGTCCTCGCCTGTGCAAAAGCTAAATTCAAGTCCTGAATGCTCTCATGGTGTGGGGGCACATAATCTTCACTACAGAAGCCTGTAAAAATTGGCACATGAAACACATAACAGCAAAGAATTTCAATACATCTACTGAGCTGACAGAGAGAGGGAAGGCAATGTGTTTTAAAATATTAGTAACCTTTTAAATTCTATGAAGTCTCAGAAAGAATGGAAGGAGGAGTTATCTGTCCAGTCTCAAGTCTGCTAATAAGATCCAGGTAGTATGGAAGGCTTCAGGAAAAAAAAAACATTCAAGGAACTGAAGACAAGAATGAAAACGGAAAATAGGATAAGATGCTGAGATGTGCCAAATATATCTCACACCACAGTAATGTCTCTTTTTGAAATAATAATTTTGTAGACAAAATATGCAGTAGATCTCATCTGCTCTGACTTCAGTAATACATATGATACAGTAGCACATCTGAAATTATTAACTCTGTTGGATAAGAGAAATAGGAGAAAAACTTTGTGGAGTATCAACCATCAAATGAGTAGATGACAAGTTGGTCCAGTAAGTAATGTATAATACAAGGTTTCGGGGAGGTAACTTGCAAGAATCTCACAGGGAACTAATCTTATCAAATAACATTTATTAACAAATTTAAGAATAAAGTGCATTTGTGCTGATGAAATTCTTGGAAGTCACTAAGGGTGTGGCTAAACAAGCATTTTTTTTCCAGGTCAGTAATGTTCCCTTGAAACAAATACCCAAGTTGGCTTTGCATACCACACTTCAATTCATGTCAAAGACTAACCTCATAGCATCCACTGGACTCCTTTCAGCAGAAAATTAATGGGGAGATGTCCTCCAGGGGCACATTAACACTCTGGTTGACAAATGGATGTGAATGGTACAGGTGGCCCAGGTGGGAGCTAGTCAAGTAAACTCTCTGAAATGCAACCAGAATGGACAACAGAGTAGGCTGCACTTGCTGCCCACATAGCCTGAATAGGTAAGTATTATCAATATGAAAGAGAACAGAAGGAAAACCAAATTGTTGTAATGGGTTAGAATGAAATGGAATTTAATATTAAAAGACATGTAATTAGAGGCCAAAACAAATACAGTATTGCTTACAATTTAGGAACATATTCTGAGAACAAAAAGATCTAAGTGCTAAACTGGTTGTACAGTGAGTCATAGGATAACTCTGAGCAACTAGTATGATTAATTTCTTTAAAAATACAAAAAAAACCCCAGTCAGTAATATAAATATGGATATATTTACAATAGATGCCAGGTTATTCCTGGTGTATTTTCTTAATAAGAGAGCAGTCAGCTATTGCAATGAAATTAAAGCACTGATAAGAATTCCACACTGATAATGGAAATATATTGGTTGGCAACTTACAATTAATCTGCAGTAGTTTACAAAAACAATATTAGGAAGCTGAAGGCCTTAGTGGGATTCAGAAATAGATCAGATGTTTCTGTGAACATCACCCTGAATAATTACACTAGCTGGAATAAAAACTGGTAAGGGATAATAATAGTTTTATGATTCTTCTTACAGACAATTCACAGTGATTGTAAATTACTCTCCCCTAAAGCATCATCTACCTTCTTAGAACGAAGACAAAAAATTAGACATGCTGTTTTCTGTTTAATACAGTAGGTTCTTATATTTCAATTTCAACAAACTAATCTGAAATAAGAGTATTGTAACTATCAGATTTCCATTATTTACAAGAATCAGGGTTATAATTCTGCCAAGTATCATTCAGAAAATCAATGCTATTAAAAACTGGGCCTTCTTGAATGCCTAAAATACTCCAGGGCAGTTAATTTGAAATACTGAGTCCTAAAATACAAAACAGTTCAACATTGCTCTACACAGAATATTGATGGAAGAATTAATAAACTCAGTATGAAAGTTAAATGTGTGATAACTGTGATAACTGCAATTAATTTGCTCCTGAGTTTAATTGAAAAGGTTTAAACAAAGGTCATGAACTTGCTTCTGAGTAGCTAAATCACACTAATTGAAGCACTCCTACATTATAATAGACCGTTTATTCTACTTGCATTCCCATATATGTGTGAATCATAGAATCGTTTAGATAGGAAGAAGACCTTTGGTATCATCAAGTCCTACTGTAAACCTGACACTACCAAGTCCAGCACGAAGCCGTGTCCCTAAACATCGCATCTACACATCTATAAAATACATCTTGACAGCCCTTTTCAATAAAGTAGTATTTCCTGGTATCTAGTCTAAACATTCCCTGGTGCAACTTGAGGCTATTTCTTCTCATCCTATCCCATGTTACCTGAGAGAAGAGACTGACACCCACCTTGCTACAGTCTCATTTCAGACAGCTGTAGAGACTATGTTCTCACTTCAGCCTCCTTTTCTCTAGACTGAACAGCCCAAGCTCCCTCAGCTCATCTCCCTCATGAGATTTGTTCTACAGACCCTTCACAGGCTTCATTGCCCTTCTTTGGACACAGTCTTGCTAAAAGATTTCTGTTGTTAATGATAATGTGATGTTTGGTAGGAAAATTAACAAAAAAGAAGGTAGTGCTGGGAAGATGAAGTCAGAAGTTCCTGGAAGAGTCAGGAAAAGATTCATAGAAAGAACTCAAGAGCACAAGACTAAAGCAATACAGGAACTCTACAAGCTGCCTGAAAAAGCTTTCCTTTCTCAGAGAGAATACTGCTGGTATAGGTTAAAATTACTATACAAATTTCACTCAGCAGAAACTAAAGGGCTAGTACTGCTGTATTTGAAGGATAATTAAAATGAGCTGTAAGTTTGACAAAGACATTCTGATATGGTTGCAAAAAGAAAAAAATTGTTTAGCTACCTAATATATGAGGTGGGACAGATGCCTGCCTCCGAAACTGTCAGCCTCAAAAATTCTGCTCAATTATAACACCAAATGTCACTTTCTTTCAAAACCAGATGGGTGGTGCCGGCTTGCCTTTCTTGCCTTTCCATCCTTTACACAGCCCTAGCATCAGAGCAGCAGTTAGGATGGGTAACAATATGTCAAAGTCTTTTGCTGCTGAGAAAACCCATGCCAATATCTTCCCATCCATGAAGTCATGTGTAATTGAGCAGCTGGAGCATTTGCTAGTTCCTCCTGCTGAACTCTGTGCTGCTCTGTGTGGAAGTGTTAGTTTCATTGGCTCAGAGGGAGAGTAAACTGCACTCCCTGGGGAGTAATTAAAATATCAACCTGGCAAGAATCCAGTCCCTGTTTCAAAGATTTTATCCAGCAACCATTTCATGTAAATCATAGAAGTAACCTTGGAAAAGACAATGTAACCCAGCATTTCTACTCTATCACTGCATAGGTATGCTCTTTATTTCCTGGTTAAACTTGCCTAATAAATTAGCAGAGTGAAACAGCTTTCCCCAGGAGGGAGGGACAGACCATAATATCAGTCTAGTCATAAAATCATAGAATTATAGAACGGTTAGGGTTGGAAGGGACCTTAAAGATCATATAGTTCCAACCCCCCGGCCATGGGCAGGGACATCCCACTAGATAAGGTTATCTAAGGCCCCCATCCAATCTGGCCTTGAACATCCCAAGGAACAGGGCATCCACAGCTTCCCTTGGCAACCTCTTCCAGTGCCTCACCATGCTCATGGTGAAGAAAGTCTTCATAATGTCTCGTCTAAATCTGCCATTCTCCAGCTTATATCCATTCCCCCTCATTCTATCATCACAAGCCTTTATGAATAGTCCCTCTCCAGCTTTCCTGCAGGCCCCCTTCACGTACTGGAAGGTCGCTATAAGATCTCCTTGGAGCCTTCTCTTCTCCAGGCTGAACAAGCCCAACTCTCTCAGCCTGTCCTCATAGGGAAGGTGCTCGAGCCCTCTTATCACCTTTGTAGCCTCCTCTGGACCTGTTCCAACAGCTCCATATCCTTCTTACACTAAGAATTCTATAACTGGACACACTACTCCAGGAGAGGTCTCACAAGAGGGGCAGAATCCCCTCCCTGCTGGCCACACTTCTACTGATACAGCCCAGGACACAGTTGGCCTTCTGGGTTGCAAGCACATGTTGCTGGCTTGTGTCGAGCTTCTCACCAACCAGAACCCCCAAGTCCTTCTCTGTAGGGCAGCTCTTGATCATATCATCCCCCAACATGTACTGAAAACAGGGGTTGCCCCAATCCAGGTGTACGACTTTGCACTTGGCCTTGTTGAACCTCATGAGGTTCTCACAGGCCCACTTCTCCAGCCTGTCCAGGTCCCTCTGGTTGACATCCCATCCTTCCACTGTGTCAACTACACCACTTAGCTTGGTGTCATCTGCAAACTTGCTGAGGGTGCACTGAATCTCACTGTCAATATCATTGATAAAGATATTCAACAGCACTGGTCTCAGTACAAACCCCTAAGAGATACCATTTGTCATGGATCTCCATGTGGACTTTGAGCCATTGACAACTACTCTTTGAATATAAACATGCAACCAGTTTCTTATTCACTGAATGCTCCACCCATCCAATCCGTATCTCTCCAATTTAGAGAGAAGGATGCTGGGGGGGACCACCTCAATAATGGAAATGAAGAAAAAATTTTAAAAAGTTTGCCAACTGAATCAACAAAAGACTAAGTATTATATTTATGCCCTTAAGATACAATCAGTTTAAGACATGTTCTATTTTTCACCAGTTCCTTTATTGCCAACTCTACATGGTTCACACTTTGGCCACTGCAAGGTTCCTAGCTCTTCCTTTGTATTGCAAAGGGTTCAGCCACCTTCGCCTCACTACACTTTCTGATGTCTACGTAAGAAGACTAGCACTGAGGTGTTTCAAAGGTCTACAACTGTCCCTGACTTGAGCTTTAATTGGAATTACCAAAGCAATATGGAAGGATGCAAGGTCCTCCATTACCCTTGAGGGAGGGAATCTTCCCCGTCCAACAATGATCTTACACCCCTGCCCAGCACAGGTGAGGCCTATCTGGAGTGCCAGGCCCAGTTCTACGCACCTCGGTATGAGAAAGGCATGGACAGACTAGAGAGTCCAGTGAAGGGCCACAAAGATGAGGAAGGGACTGGAGCATCTCTTCTATGCAGAATGGTTGAAAGAGCTGGGACTATTCAGCCCAGAGAAAAGAAGGCTCAGAGGGATGTTGTCAATGTGCATAAAAACCTAAAGGAGGGCACAAAAAAGGAGTCATGGTCTGAAAAGACCTGAGTGCCCAGTGACAGGACAGGAGACAATAAGCACAAACTGAAATACAGAATGGTCCTTCTGAACATCAGCTTTTCTACTGTGAGGGTCACCAGGCACCGGCACAGGTCACCCAGGTAGGTTGCGGGGTCTCTTTCCTTGGGATTATTCAGAAACCACCTCACCACAGTCCTGAGTGACTGGCTCTAGGCTGTCCTGCTCGAACAGTATGCTTTGACAAGATGACCTCCAGATGTCCCTTTCAATCTCAATCATCCTGTGATTGTATGAATTAAATATTCCATTTTGGGATAATTTGGGATATTTTTGTTGTTGGTCTGTCAACCATGGGGTTGCTTTGTATAATGCTATCTTGATTTCTTCCTTTAAGACAGGAGCTTTATTTTGGTCTACTAAGTGGGTAAATTTGCAAAAGTGAGTACATTTTTCAGTACCAAGTATCCATGTTAAAATAAAAAACTACAGCCCTGCTATATCGACAAAAGGACCGCTATTACTACATATGATGGTACCCAAAAATGTGTATTTTATGCTACGATTTAATGCAGCTATTAAGGAAATAAAAGTTCACATAATTCACATCTTTAGTGTTTTCCATTTTTATAAGAATACTAACTACCAAACTACAAAAAATAGTGTGATCTTTTTATACCAAAATTTCCTTATATCAAAACCACTTCAAAAACATTTCATACAGCACAGAAAAGATATTCAGCCTTTTTATGTGTAGGGATGTCACTGAAATCAAGTAGTCATAGCCAAATATCTGGTGGCAGGCTAATAAATTAAGCACAATGTTACATAATAAGTTATGATGACTATATTTTCCTAAGATTTGAGATTATAGAGGAAAAACAGGTCTTACACAAGATATATGTAGATAGACATTTTATTTTATTTCAAAAAATAGCAAATGTCTTAAGAACACAAACCAGAAAGTTATTAAAAGCTTCATAGCAAAATATTTAGCCAACTCTGTTACGATATATAGGCTTGAGGTTATAACAGTTAACACTATGCCTCATTTCAAGAAGCAAGTAATGCTCTTGGTACATAAACATCGTGCAGTTGAAATATGGAGCTGAATATAAAAAAAAAAGATACGGTATTTTTATCTTTGATCTTTCACAATTAAAGTAATCTAGTAACAATGACATTTTAGTATGTTTGACTCTTTTTGGGGAAAAAACTATTAAAAATAATTCCTGAGTATTTAGGTTAGATGAATATATCAAAAATGACCAATTAAGACCAACACCCTGTTAGGTAAGCCTTGCAGCTTTGAGTCATACTCTCCAGCATGGCTGTCATGGCAAGATCACAGCCTAAATACCTTAATGAAATACATGAAAACTTTCTGGTACGTACATTCAAATTCTCATTTGCTTTAGCAATAGCCTACAACTGTCAACTGTGAAGCTTATTTTGCTGCGAAAAACATTGTTTGAAATGCCACTTCCTTTTGAAAAATCTTGTAATGCAAATTGCCACAGCTAAGCCTCTAGTGAACCATCATGCCAATAATTATGTGAAATACATAAATCAAAATTTAGGCAAAGGGCTTTCACACTATGTTAATATACATATCTAATTGTATGCTTTGTATCAGTGTTTTAAATAGAGATCTAGTTACCTAGTTTCTCGCTATGTTAATGAGTAGCAACGTATTCATTTTCCATTATTCTCTTCAGATTCATGTCACAATACTATCTCATTATACACCATGTTTCTAAAATCCTGTTGGCATTCGTCATGTTCCTATGATTTTAATTGAATCCGTATATTTTGATTTTAAAACTGCTGCCAATCAAAGTGGTTTAGAGAACTAAATCCAGAAGGATTTCCAGATTTCTTGCTTTATACACGTTTTCCTGGAATTACAGAATTTAATTACACAGGATGTAGAAAGATTATTGCACAAAGCATAGTTAATAATTCACAACACTGGTATTCAACTTGATCAATTACAATGAATTCACAAAAATTATTTTAATTATACCAACTCCTTTCTATGCACTCATCCCAGTATGTAAACACGTTTCTCACAATGACAATGGTAAGACTGCAGTTACCAAGATGTACCATATGTGAAAAACAACACCTCGGATAAAGGCCTGGATTTGACAATTCCAGTATGTGCTCCTGCTCACTTCCCATTCTAGACTGCAAGCACCATTTTTAGACTTGCAGTAATTAAATAAATAGAACTTATAGGTAAATGGAGCTTTTTTTCCTAATGCAAACTTCTTGAGTCAAATTGATGAAAAGTAACATGCTCATATTAAAGGAAATAATGACTTGGGAAAAACTGGGATCAGTCACACTAAAAACTCTGAGTAATGGTAACATACAGTCTTACAGCAGCATGTTACTAAGACAAAAAACTCTTGGCATTACAAAGATGAAGATCTCTGTTCACACAAGCCAATTTTAATGGGCTATTAAGCATTTGGTTAAAAACAGGCTCGTACTAGTCTTACTGAATAGGAAACACTTGTCAAAATGGTTTGGTTTTGTTTTAAAAATACTATATGACAACTTCTAAATTGCAATTTAAATATTAAAATCTTGTTTCAGAAGTTCCTCGCTTCAGGTTGTTACTCAAAAACTCATCATGTTCAAAACTCAAATTATTGTGAGATCTTGAGATCATAAGAAGCTTTTCCTTATTAGTAAAATCTTTCTTGACTGCTGCTTGTGGCACAAGTAACCTATCCATTGGGTCCTCTTTGTTTTCAAGTTTCATATATCCTTTACTGTTGCTCCGATCAAGTCGGGGCCAGCTTGGGTGTTTCCGTTGTTCAGCTTGGACAGTAAGCGTAGATGGACCCCTGTCCAAGTCCAGGGACTTTGAATGTGAAGATAAAAGATGTAAAGATGTGTTGGACCCAAACTGTTTTCTGGCAGCACCAGGGGATAAAAGCTTTCCTGTGCTTGGTCCAAGAGTCATAGAAGATTTAAATTGATCAGATGGAGTGTCCACAAATGAATTGTGTCGTGGAAGCATGGCAGTGGCTGGTTTGTAGGATTCATTTTTATCAGTTAGTGGAATGGCCAGAGAATCCATAGACAGATTTCTAGACCGACTCCTGGTAATCTCCGAGTCCTCAGTTATGTTGTCTATACTGGGCTCATCAATAACACAGTTATTCAATTTGATTACTGGCAGTGTGAAAGCACTAATGGAAGATGATACAATGGATTTTGTTTCACACTTTATAGAGCTAGTGTTTTTGTCATCTGAAGCCTTGCTGGAATGAGGGTACAGTCCAAAGATTGAACCAGATTGCTCAGTCAGCAGAGGTGGCAGAAGGCTTCTACCAGTGGTCCTGTCTTCATTTAGGATAATCTCATCTTCTTCAGCAGAACTATCCATTCTGCTACTACTTTTGAAGCCAGAGAAAGGCGCAATTGTGTTCGCAGCCAGTCGTGATGCACATGAGTTCCCACTATGCCTTATTTCTTCTTCCCCTAACAAGCCAGTGAAGGCACCACTCAGCTGCTTTTGTTCCTGGATCCTCAAGGTGTGGATGTCTATTACAGTGGAGTATATGTCTCTCATGTGTATGATTTTTGTTTCTTTGTCACGATTTTCATGTAGAATGGCATTTGCACAAATAAAAATGAAGATTCCAATGCCCATTGTAAAAGGACCCAACATTTTCATCTTATCTGAGTGCACATGCTGTTCAAAGAAACGAAGTAAAATGCTTCCTTGGCTTCTCAGGACCTGGGTTTCATTTATTGATAGATTATCTTCAGATCCTAAAAGCTGTTCTTTTTGGGGCCAGTATCCAAGGATGGCCATTGCAATTCCCAAGAATGCAATAAGTACTCCCAAAACAAGGAAGAATCCCGATGGGGAATAGAGACGTATTTTGCCCCTAACAATTACTACGTCAGCTCTAGGCCGGCGTCTAACTGGCTTCTTCTCCTCAGAAGCTGGAGCTGTTGTAAGATTTACATGTTGCTGAGATCTGGCAGAGTCTTGCCTTTTTAAGGCAGCCAGTCCTGTTATGACTCCTCCGGTTGCTATCATAGTTCTTTACTGTGACCTGGGAGAAAAAAGAAAAAGAAAAAAGAAATAGTGACATAAGCAAAGTTGGTATGAGCAAACATAAAACACACCTTGATAATCTGTAGATAATCCTTGAAATTCAAAATACTCATGGCTTCAAGAAAGCTACTACATCTTAAGGTAGTTATGATGTAGTAGTAGTTTCGAGATTCATATGACATTTTGAAATATGTCCAAAAGACTTTTATCACTGTAAGTATAGGTAATAAATCTATCAAGGATACAGACACTAGCAGAAGGCTCTTAGAGGTGACATATCAAGATTAAAGAGGAAAATATTCTTAAGTTTTAATAGATGACTTACATATGGACTGGTCTGCAGGAAAGTCAGCAATATATTGTTACCTTGTATGTATTTTAATCACTTTAACACTTTAGTGAGTAGTTCTTTTAGACTGTGACATACAATTACAAGTACAGATCATTCTACTTATCCCCTTTAAGAGATCTTACCTTACAGATTTCAGAAAAGAGTTATATTCCATCATTTAAAGCTTCTGTTAAGTCCATTCAGATCCTCTGAGCCTCAACTATTGAATTATTTTTACCTTTCCTAATGAGGCATATCTAGAATTGTTTTTCCTCCACCTCTTGGTTCCTCATGGATTATAAATCAAATTGTTTACCAGGTAAGAAGCCTTCATAAATTTCAAGTTCATCATTCAAACTCGTTTAATTTTATAAAGAATTGTTTTCATTTTAGACTCATATTCATACCTAGCTGTCTATTACACCAGAAACACTAACCAGCATGGGTTTAAAAAGAGAAACATGTTTGATAGGTTTTTATGAGTAAAAATATCAAATGAAGCAACACAGTTCAGGATAACTGCATTTTATTTTACAAGGCATCTTATAATCAGACTCAAACATAGCTTCTGAGCTTAATTAATGAATATTAGAATGAATACTAGATAATACTGTAGGGTAAAATTAAGGTACTATAAGCCAGGTATGAAAAAATTATGTTCTCTTTGGTGGCTTTACTAGGCTCAGAGGTAAAGATAGGTTGACAGGCTGCTGCAGAGGAAATGGCTCCATGTCAAAGCTGGGATGGTTTAACAAGCAGACAAAGCTAAAGTTGGGCTGGAAAAATGAAGTGAGAGGTTGAAAAGCAGATGCAAAGCAAACTGGAGTCTTTTTGCAATTTATAAGCAGTAATTTTCATCAGTTCTCTTAAAATATTTATGTTTATTAAAAAATCCTAACAGTACACCCATGCAAAAAAAAAATTTAGATCCATCATGGTATGAAAAATAAACAGACAGGCTGTATATTTAGACACTAACATAGGTTTTTAACACTGCAAGCAGGTATCACATAAGCATAACCTACAAACAGAAACTGGACCAAGACCAACCCACCAGTTATGAACTTGATGGCAAAATTAATAGGGAACTTGAAACAGGTGGCTAGGTGGATGGACTGATGAGAAAAAAAAAGTTTCCAGAGCTCATTATCATCTGTTCAGCAGCAATTCAGGTGACAGACAGAACGGCATCCTCAACTGCCTCCCTGCATAATCATTATTAAAAGACAGAGACCTTCCTCTCTCCCTTCTCCCTGTAAGAAATCTTTTCTTTACCAAGGGAAGACGTGAAAAAGGCCCAGGGTGCTAAGTATACAGCATTTTCTGAATTAGTGAAAGAAAAATACATAACATTGTTCTAAAAATCTCAGAAGTTTCACTTGTACTGTTTGGTTTCATGTTTTTAGTCTCTCTGGAAATTCTCACTCTTTACAATTCACTTTCATTTTTATGCTATTTGAACCATTTCAACAGTTCAGTACCAATTTATTTCTTGAATGCTTCACAAAGAGCCTTTTTTTAAATGCAAGAACTTAAAAATCCTCCAAAGAAAGTTATTTGACATTGATAGTCTTTAAAAATTAACACAAAATTTTCTCATATGCCTATTTGGTTAAAGATTTCCGCTAAAACAACAGGTCATTATTTCGTACCACAGTGTATTGAGTCTTTAGAGAGAAATAAATAGGACTTATCCATTATAAAAGCTGTCATATTTTGCCATGGGTCAATTAAACATAATTAGCTTTCTCTATGAAATAAATTGAGAGAATTATGACATATATTTACTGAAATGAATAGATTGTTTAGCTATAACCTAGTTCCGTTAGTCCTCTCCAGATCCCAGACCCTTTTGGGGGAAGGGAGTTTACATATTTCAAGTGATATTTTACAGGCATATATCAACCCACTCTGTCAATTCTCAGGGCTGCCAGGGAACTACACAGATACAGCAAGATTTGTAACTTTGTGCACGGTACTGTGCTTATCATAGCTACCACAACTGTGCCAGAGGGTGAAGAGTAAGCTCATATCACCTTTCTAAATATTTTAAACGTACCTCAAGCAAGATTCCCCTCCAACTCTGACAAGCAGAGCCAGCAAAAAGGCTCTTAAAAATGACATCTTAGGAAGTCTTTCTATAGAAAGTTCTCAATTACAAATTTTACTCAGATTGCAGGAAAAAAACACACCTCATCATTAACAATAAAATAATAAAGGTGAGAGATAAAGTGATATTCCTCAAGCTACCTAGCTGGGCTCCTCCTGGTATTTCAGAGGAATACATTGCTCCTCTGTTCATTTTACCTGTATCAGAATCTGGATGCAGGGGAGAGAACGTCTGGCTGAAACAAGATACAAACATATTTCATACACAGAGCCTCTTCCATGTTTCTTGAGTTTACATCAGTATTATTAAATCTCCTTTCTTTCAAGGAAAAAATGACAACCAGGTTTGTAAATAATAATTTCTAACAAGCTGCAGTGTTGGTAAGGCTTATGTGCTACTTAATATCAGCAGCTGAATTTTGATGTCTTATACATTTAACATCACTGGTATTAACAGACATATTGGTACAAGATGATTTCACTTCATACAGATGGCTTTTCAGAAACATATTACATTGAAGTGCATTTTAAGATGGATTTTTTTTTTTAAATACTGTATTTCGAATAAAATGATGTAGATACTTGAATTGTTCTGCAAATACTACATATAGTGATTACATTTAGTTTTACCCTCAAGTCTGACTTCAAACTTTTGAACAAGCAAACCTTAGAAGACCTTGACTCAGAAATACTGAAAGATTATGCTAAGACCTCAGACAGAGTAATTTTCGTGGTGGTATGAATCATATGACACAGACTTGCTCCAAAAGGAATCAAATAACGGTAAAATGGATAGGGAATGCAGAGAAAAAAAGGGACAGGCCTGTAATTAATTTTATAAAACCCAGGCATCTTTCTGATACAAAAGTACCATGGCTACCAAGCTCCTTTTGAAGAACAAATGTTGAGTGACTCTCTGACTTTGTAGCTGCTGTTTGTTTCATCCCCAGCAAGAACACTGGGACCAAAGGCCTAGACAACGTAGGCTTTTAGTCTCAAAAGAAACAGGGGCCTTGATACACCTCTAAATTTAATTTTGCTTTGTATTGTGCTGTTGTTACAGACTGGCCCTGACACCAGCCCTGCCAGCCACTCAAAGACAGCCCAAGAAAATCCTGTCTTGATATAGACCCTGAAAAGTAGCTGCTGCTCACTCTCAGTCTCTCTCCACATTGTTTGCACAGAGGAGAGTGACTCAGACTCTTGACACTTCTGTTCTAACTTCTTAATGGCCATCAGCAAGGTGCACTTCACCTTTTATGCAGACTGTAGGCTAAGCCAAGTCCTCTGCATCTGGCACGCCTTCTAGGAGAAGCCCAAAAATCCCAGCAGCAAATAGAGTAACAGATTATTATGTGCCCCTTGGTGTGAGGAAAGGACAGATCACTCAGAAGCTGCTACTGATAGATACCTGAGGTCAGTGTAGCCTCCGTAGGACCTGCAGAGAATCTTGGAGCAGGCACAGAGAAGAGGAGCTGGAGGGAAAGACCTGGATGACACCAGCAAAAGTATGAGTGAGTAAGGATGGACAAGTGGGGTTGCAGATCATCTAAGACGATAATACTAGAGCCAGAGGAATACATTCCTGCAGAAAAGGTTTGTGGATGTGATGCAAAATAGATAATGACAAAAGAAATGTCAGTCCAGGATGTCAAGTGACATCTGCCTCTTCCTCGTATTACACCAGCTACTCAAGGCAAGGCTGCCAGAGAGGCTGAAAGAGACTCTTCTTTATCACCTTTGCATAGAGGGAAATGTTGCTCACATGCCCAACGAAGGGCTGTCATAAAGGAAACTTAAGAAAGAGGGTAAAAACAGGTTTCATAAAACAGTTTGCTGTGATTAATCACTTTGCATTTGCCAAGCAAAGAATGAAGTATTTTCCTAACCAAGTCAATAGGACAAACAACTCAAATCAAGAAAGAAATGGTATAATCACTCTGTGGTACAAAGGTAAGGCACAGGTAAATTATGAGAGAAAAACTGCAATTTAGCACAAATGGACAAGGACTTTGCCAGCCTACGGAAAGGGAAGCAGGTGACCTAGGGACTCATAGAGCAGCTGCAGAGCACAGAGGAACTTGAATAGTCTGGACACGTCCATAGGGAGGTATGGCAGATAAGAAGTGACTCAGAGTCCTTTTGAAGCTTGTAGTCATCTACCCAACATCCAGTTATCCTCTGGAAGCTAAGCAAGTGACAAAATGGGTGGGAGAGGATTTGATGGGATTTAAGCCCAGTTGACTCACTGATTTATTATCCCAGATATAAGAGATGTATCAACTGTAAGAACCTATTACAGACTGCACAGTTCTGTTTTAACAGCAGCTAGGCAGCCTAGGAAAGTCTGAAAGATGTGCGTGCAAAAGCACAGATTCGGTGGAAGGAATTAACTGTTCTAGTAGCTCAAACGAACTTCTCCTCATTCCAGAAACCATAAACTACTTATTTCTCTCCTTTACCTATGAGGCCACCACCTTAATACCTGTTTCCTCCCTAATGACTAACACCACCTTAACTATACTGCTGTCAACTAACTTTTTTTAGAAATGGCCAACTATTAAAAATATAATTCATCTCTCAACAATTGTTCTCAACTCCTAGTACGCTTTAAAGCCGAGGGCTTCTATTTTAGGTGCCTGAAAGCTTAGCCAATTTTTTCAGCTATTTTGCTGCTATAAATGTTATTACTTCCACACACAACTTAGTCTTTTGAATGCATATTATAGAATGGTGATTCTATGATTCTATATATAGTCATTTGAATTACACTGAGATCTTAATCTTAATTTTAAAAGTATATTAGCAGCAAAGATGGGAAGCAAGCTAAAGAATACTAGAATTGTATTCTTTGATATTATTTTTTTCCAGACACATTCCAGCGTCCCTTACCACTTACAATGTGTTGTTTGCATAATTTTTTTTCTCATTTATTGTTTGAAAAATGATTGAAATTTAATTATGTGAAATTATCGGAACTGTACATGCTACTTCCCTGTAGCTTAAGCTTTATGCAAAACTTTCTGAGAAATACAGTTGTTTTTCAGCAAAAAATTAAGCATCACTGACATAAGTACTGTGTGACAGAATCTGGTTTATATTACCACAGCATTTCTTATTTTATTATTTCAGCTGATTAGGAGATTTATTTCCCATTAGTACTTGATTCGATATAATTTAAGTGACTCAATTTCAAATTTTAACAAGAGGACAAATTATGACATCACGGAAAGTTTATTTTCGCTTTGATAAAACTAGAGTCCTAGAAATGAAAGAGGTATGTGACAGCCTGTTTACTCATAAAATATTTCTCATAATCAAGAATGCAAATGATAAAGTCATAAGAGAATTGATAACACAACTGAGTAAACAAATCAATATTAATCTGTATTTAACACATCTATAATTTTTTCCTGATGAATAATATATGCATATCAATATGTTATCTATGCATAAAGGGTATAATCTGCTACAATGTGTTCTATTCCAAAGGTTAAAATATGCAGTTTTATAGGTCTAAAGGGATTAATCACTCTGACAGAGATAATACAGCAATTACCCAAATAGAGGGTAGTTCCACAAGAAGCAGAAAAATCATCCCAAATTACATTTTTATTTAAGAGTTTAACAAGTAGCCTCCACGAGTGTCTACCAACACCAATGGGACTACCTTATGATATATCTCTCTTGTCATATCCACTCCTCAAAAAATAAGCTGATTGAACTGACTGAAAAAAGAAAAGCAAGCAAGGAAAAGACAACTTTGGTAGTCATGATTATGAAGTATCTTAAGTGTTCATTAACTGACAGTAGGTAAAAAGAAAGCACGTGAAATGTGGTATTAAAAATGTTTATAAGTTCAGGTGGGATTTTAAAGTCATGCTAGCAAAAGCCAAGGATAGGAAACTGTATGCCTATTTAAAACATTAAAGCTTTGAAATTTCAAGCTGAAACAAACCCTTTGGGTTCAAATTCCCTTTAATGATGACTCTTTTAGGCTGCAAAGGGATAAGCTTAGGGACTAATCATGTTCTTTTAACCTTCTGGTTGCCAGTCAAATTATGGAAGCAGGCCAAGTCATGCAAGCAGTCTCACAGTGTTAAAAGGAAAAGGCAAGCTGCATGTGGATGAGGCAATGCAAGAACACCAGGATGTCCAAGTGGCAGCAGCAGGCAGAATGCTATTGCAGACGTTAAAAACTGAGGTTCCCTGGATACTGGTAGGCCATGCAGCTGTATCAAATGGTCTGTATTTACTTTACAGTAGTACCATGTTAAAAAGCAAAAGCTTTGCAAATAAAAGCTTGGTATTAAGGACATGCCAAAATCCACTGGGAAATTTGAAGTCCAACATTTATCCATTTATTTAAAGAAAGACTGCAGAATCTGATAAGTAAGCATGGTCCATGTTTCTAAAAAACTAGAATTTTTACTGTTTTAAGGAATAGAGTGAGTCCACAAATTGTGAAGGACAGAAAATAACTGATTTGGAGAGTATCTATACTGAAGATACATTGGAGAAAAAGAGAAACAGCTGGTTGTCCTACTATAAAAATCTGGATACTGAAACAAACTAAGAATAGAAATTCAGTTTTCAATAAACAGATCCAGGCTTTAACGAGGATTATGAGATGTAGTTTATATATATATTTTTATAATGATACTGTATCACACTGGTTTGAAACGTATGCAAAGAGGTACCTTTACACTGTAAAAAGGGGCACAGTTCTCTGTTATCAGAGTAACTTTGATGGAACTTTCAGGTGTGGTAAGTTAGTTGATGAAGCCACATTGAATATATCAGATCTTCATATGGACTCATATTCATCCTGTGTCATTGGCAAGCCTGGGCCATGGCACTCCCTATAATGACCTTTATTCTGTCCACTGTCTTGCATCAAAGCAGGACTCTCACAGCTGGTAAAGTCCAACTATTACTGTGAGTAACCAACTTCCTAATCTAGCCTTCCTCCAGCTTTTTCACTAAGCACTAACATTATGACTCAGTGTAAAGGTCATAAAATTACCGCAAAAATTACAATAAAAAAACTTTAATCCTCTAATATTATGGGGGAGGGGCACCACACAAATCTAAACAAAAGAAAAAACAAACCCACCAAACTATTATTGTAAAGTTATACTTCATTGCTATTACATGAACCTCCCAATGGGACAATGAATAGAACTCTGTTACACAGATGTAACAGATCAATACTCAACTTTTAACACCTATTCAGTTTGTGTCTTCAGTAATACAAGCCTCTCCTTCCTTTAGAAAGGAGGTGAGCCTAAAGAGCGCTATTTAATTTTTCAAATGAAATTTTGGGGCATACAGTCCAAGACAGCTGATACAGGGTGTCAGAATTCTGGTTCGTATACACAACATGGATATAGGATCGCATAATCATTGGATAGTCCAAGCAAAGCAGGAACTCAGAAAGTCTCTAGTCCAACCTCCTGCTCACAACAGGGCCAGCTGCATGGTCAGAACAGGTTGCTCAAGATTGTTGGGTCTAGTCTAATCTGGAATCCCTCTGGGATGAAGACAGCCCTGCCTCCCTGGGCAGCCCATCCCACTGCCCCATGGGAAGAAAATTCCTCCCTATATCCAGTCTGAACCTCTCTTCTTGCATCTTGTGTCTGCAACTTGGTTCTGTCTTCTTGATCACCCCCTTGTAGGTACTGGGGCGGGACTGTGGTTAGGTTCTGTCAGAGCTATCTCTCCTCCAGGGCTGAACCAGTCCCACTGTTTGCAGGGCAAGAGCTCTAGTCCCCAATCTCCTTGGCGCCCTACGCTGAATTTGCTCTAGTCTGCAGATATCTTTCTTTGCCTTTTACTAATGTGAAAAATCCTTTTTTATTTGGCTCTAAACTAACTTGAAATAATCAACCAATAACTATGGAATTTGAACTAAAATTTACAAACTCAGAAATTCTGATAAATATAATTGTAAGCTAAGTGACGATGCCTCTTACCTAGATTTAGGAGATGCCGTGACTGCATTCTTTAAATCACACAAAATAGAAATCCCTTATGAATACCTTTGTCGCTTACAGTATCTGCCATGGACATTAATTATTTCAACCATTATGCCAAGGTCAAAATTAAGGTGAACACCCAGCAATACTGCACAAAGATGAATGCCTGAGCTGCTTATCCTCTTTATTGTTATTTCTTCTTCAGCCTGATCCTTTCAGTGGGTCATACACTGTAATTCTCTGCAAAATCAGCAACATTCAATATTGGCAGCATTTACACAGAGCTCGTTAGCTGCTCACAAAAGCACAGAGCAGACATCAAAGAGGGAAAGAATGAACCTGAGTTTCTATATTTTGCTTTCAAGACACTACTCTATGACTTGGCCTAGATTTGATCTACAAGGTTTTGCCTGGCCTAGTTGCACTCACTTTTAAATTTGTTCCTTCCTTAACTACATCTACTGGCATGTTGCTGTAAATCAGCTGTGAGTCTATACAAATTCATGGATTTTACCAATGTAGAACTCATGTAACATGAGGTTGGCATCAGGTCTCTTCTGTCTAGAACAGTTTCCCAGTCACCATACACTGAACCAAACCCGTTCTTAGGTCACAAAATATCTGAGTTACATAACGTAAACCCACCTGCCCCACCGTCATCATGCATGATGTACTGAATTCCCAGCTGTCCTGCTGTCTGTAGCTGTACTAGCCTAGCTCTGGTCCAAGATGACAGACTAAGGAAATACAAGCTCTCAGTCACTAAATGTATTTGATTGTGGAATGTCTACTGTCATCTCTGTACTAACTGTACTAAATTATCATTAAACTGAGAGGTATAACTTGTTTTCAGAAGTGTGCACTGGTAATTTCTTTAGTCATGCACAGAAATTTTCACTTCGTATGCATATCATGTCCTGTTCTGTAATACATTAAAGAACTATGACAAAAATCAAGAGGGAGCTAAAAAATACCCTAACAAACAAAAACGGGAAGGACCTTCGCAAGATTTGGAGAAAACATGTTTAAAAGGTGACTGACTAATAAAGTTTGCTTCATATAATATTCATATATATAATTCATATAATATGCACACATAAAACTAGAACCTGGGTACACGAGACTTTACTTTTATTTGCTTGCATTCTCCAATTTGCCTAAGTTTTTCTTTTAAAAAGCAACTAGGGTTGTGGGGTTTTTTTTTAGCCCAAATTGAGTAAGGTGGTAACTGTCCTTTATAACTGAAGTAACAAAATCTGTTTCTAGGCTATTTTAGCCCTTTAGTTTGTGTAAATCCATTTTCTACTGAAGATCTGCACTACAACTGGAAGCAGATATTGGCTATTTAGCAAAATATTCGTAATTATTTTAGACACATCTGTCCATTCACATTATCAGTGTTCATGTTCTGTCATCAGAAAAGATCCTGGGTTCCCTATGTTTGTAGGTGAAATAAGTAAAGTATTTTAAATTCTTAAAGCTATCTGCTTTCAGTAAAGAAAGGAAGTCAACTTTATTATTGAATATCATCACTTTATGAGCACAATCTAAAACACATCAAAGATGCATGTGGATCTTTATGCATTTATTCCAATTTGCTTTTTTTCCCAGGTTTTATGGTTTTATCTTTTAGACATTACAAAAATTAAAAGGGAATTTCCTTTAGAAATGAGAAAGTCAAAATTGTGAGATAATAACTATAGCCCAGCAACCCTAAAGCTGGAATCCAAAATGCACAGAACTAATGGGAATTTTGAAGAAATACAAAAGAATGCAGATCAGGTTATTGATCAACAATCAATCACAAGTCATGAAACTAATTTTATAAAGATCTCAAGATGTTTCCAGAAGACTGACTGTGTAAAAGCAGAGTAAAAGATATGTTCTCTGCCATCTATTGCAAATGAAAGGCATTACTAAACAGCCAAAGACTCAATCTGTCAGATAAATTCAGTTTCCTAATAAAAACCAAACAGGAAAAAAGACTGAAAATGCTAGGTAATGTCTTCAATTACAAACAATAGCAGTTATTATGACAAAATAAATTGCAGGAGGTATAGAAGCACAAATAGTGCTGGAGTGCTTTGTCTACCATTTACAGTCTAGCTTAACTAGCCACCTGTTAACCCAATTTAGTCAGAGGCGAAATTTCTATCCTAGACACAGGCTTAATGTAGGCAGTGACCAGCTGTCACGAGACCAAACAAATGTCCTTATCTGCACTATATGCTCAGGTTCTAACAACTATAATTTCCCGTTATATACGAGTCCAATGGTTGTAAGATCAAATAAGATGCTCCTGGAACAAAACAAAGTAGGTATTTTGAAGAAGGCTCAAATAACATACATAATAGATATGAAAGCAAAGCTATTTGCTTCTCGACTTAGATGTCTGAACAAAGCTTTCCCACTGACCTAGAAAATACTCCATATCCTACAAAACTTAAAGGAGTAGGAGTTATCATTCTCTGTTTACCCTCAGAGACCTAGGACCAATTTTTCAAACCAAAGAATGCAAGAACCTAACTCTGACAAGTACTTGAGTATCTGCACTGTGTAGTTGTATTTGGTAATCTCAGTGCGTGACAAAGATACAAAAGAGATGCTACATGCTTGACTTAGCAGAACTTGGGCATCTAAGGCCAAATAGTAACTGAAAGCTACAAACTTAACTGTGCTACCTATCCATTAACCCTGACAGTACAGGTTTAAATTAGTGCCAAGACACTTGTGTAAGAAGTGGGGTATCCTGGGAGAGAAGCCCCTGCATTAGTGGGGCAGGGGTCTTTGGAATAAGATCTGGAATTTGAGTCCCCTGAGTGCCCCATCCACAAAGTGAGAGTGTTTATGGCCAACAGGAATAGCTGCTTCAGCACAGCTGTGGCCCTATGCTATTGTTACATTCATCCAGTCTGTCACTGCCTTTTGAAATCTTCTTTAAGGACTATGATCTAACAAATACTAAAAAAACATTGGTAAGTGTTAGGATGTCCTTGATACTTTCACACTTTTACCTTTGCACAAGTTTACTTACTATGCCGTAAAGCAAGACAAATCAGCCGTTCCTAAGGTCTTTGTTGCCATAACTAGCAAGGTCACAGTACCTGAGTTGTTTGATTTAAAGACTTTCAGTGACTCAGGGGTGCAGGTGGACTCTCAGCTACTTACAATACAATTATTTTCATCTACAAGGGCATAAAAATCAGTGTATGAGGTTTAGGTTACTCTACGCTGGTAAATAAATCAGGCCATAATTATATCATAGCTATTATTAGTAAATGAATAATGGAATGAAAATTTTCTTAGGTCTTAGGAATCCCACAAAAATAAGTAAACTCGTTAGCGGGATTCCATTTCCAATATGTCAAGAATAGTTCAAATACTAGATACAAAGAAGGGAGTCAAGCGCTATTTCATAGAGAATGGAAAGCATAGTTCAAAAATACTTTTGGTATCTCATAGTCAAACTTCTTTGCCCATTAATGGATGTCACAGAAACAAATTATTATTAAATTAACAGTAGAACTCAACCGTGTCTTCAACTGCAGACTAGAGTCATCTAACCAGGCATCCACATGGGGGCATCAGTAAAGCCTGTAAGCACTTACACTGCTATTACTTAGCTTGTTGACTGGTAAACGCAAGTTACAAAGTATGCCTAAGAGCACCCGTTTCAATACAGAGACAAAAAAATCAGTATTTCACACACACGAAATAATAGAAATGTCAATGTGAAGGTTTATATTCATTTCCACTATGTAAATTATCCCTCACTATTTCTTCTGTACTTTTAATCAACACCATTTATCACTTACATTATAACTGTTCTCTTTGCCCTAAGCCACCAAAAATTACAAATACTGCAAACAGCAAGAATACACAGGGATCCAAGTAACCTATGAGTAGTGAGATGCTAAGAGAAGGATATCTTGAAATAGTGTGGGTGACACTTATGGAATCGTACCTTAAGCTTTGATGCCAGAATCCACTTGTAAAGATATGTGACTTCCCTAGTAAATATTTTTTTCCTTTTACTATGAAAAATCTAACCCAGACTGTACCAATTGGGGTTAAAACCAAACTATTTCTGGCTATTAAATAAATCAAGTGAGGTCAGTTAAACAGAGCAGAACTGCTTCCTACACTACCTCCTCACTTCTACTTGCTTCCAGGATGCTCAGCTGTCATTCTCATAGGGGACTTTGCATTAACCACAAAACTTTCTTTCTTGACCCTTAAAAGGTCTGACTCCCTCAACTCAGACATCAATACTTTCCTTTTGGCCTATATTTCAAATATACACAACTTTTCCATGGGACCACAACCACTGAAATATAGCAGAGTTGCTGTTACCTTAATTTTGCATCTATGAATCAGCATATGCCTGTCCTACTGTTACACAGAAAAACAACTCCATCCAGTTGTTCCAGTTAGGCTGAGTTCTTAAATGAGAGTTTGTGAAAGCATAGGCTGCCAAGCCTAAGACAAGTATAAATATTCCTAACACATAAGAAGTCATAAATAGTACTGTTAGCTAAAACATGGTGCCCTGGTTGAAGACCTATTAACAGTTGTGTTGTTGATAGCATGCTGTATTATCTCATGTGTTGCTCAGTTTCAATACTCTCCATTCATAACGTCTATACATCTGTGGTTTGATGCATTTGAGCTACTCTATGTAACATAAAACATTATTTTAGTTGACTCATATGATCAGGACAGATTGATTCACCTTCCCTGGAGGTGTTTAAGGCACGGGTGAACGAGGTCCTGAGGGACATGGTTTAGTGTTTGATAGGAACGGTTGGACTCAATGATCTGGTGGGTCTCTTCCAGCCTGGTGATTCTATGATTCAACACTGACTGATACCAAATAACATTTTAATCTTAGTAAAGATGTCGGCTTTTATCATCATGTATTATAGGCTTCATTTTATTCACAAATGACTTGCAATTATATTTTTTTTAGCTCTTTGAGGTCCCCTCACTTACATTGCTATTGCTATCACCTTATGCTATTAATATTTTCCTTATGTTTCTTTAGCCTTGGTATGGTCACTGTTGATTACCAAGATAAATACCAGTTTATTTTAATGAAAATCCTCCTAAGTTAAACAGAGACAGCATAATGTTCAAGCACTTATAAATCAAAGTAAGGCATGTTTAAACTAAAATGAATGCCTGACTGAAGTTATTTGCAGAACCTTGTTAAAAGCTCTTGGCTAATATGTGATGCAAATATAGACAACATAAACAACTAAGAGATCATTTCAATAAAGAGTTACAAGTCAAGAAGAGAGAAAACATAGAGTCGACTTCTTCTGGTTACCTTAAAATGTACATTTATGTCTCATTGCTTTAAGGTCCTCCTAGGTCATCTCAGAGTATTTGTAGGTATCAATCAGTCTGGTATGTCTAAATTTTTAGCCCAATTTCTGAATGTATTGCTGACAAGAAAGTAAGTAAAGGTCAGTAAGACTCTCTTAGCAGACTACAGTGTGGGTTACATTTTTTCGGGGTTACATTTTTTCCTTTTAGGAAACCACTGCAAAATTATCAGCTCCATGTAAGAAAAGCAGGATGAAGAAACAGGAAGAAGGACATAATTCGAAAATGTAGTTACAGGTTAAGCAGTAGGAAGCTGCCAGCAGTCCACCATGAAGTTTTCAGTTCAAAGTGCAGGGGAAAAGGTGAAATGCAATGGCACAAGTTAATTCTTTTTTCAATAGATAGCTAGCAATTTATTTAGACAGTGAAAACAACAAGCAAAAAGAGAAGTATCTAGTGTAATTGAGGGTATTCACTAAAATTCATAGAAAATATAAAGAATACTTCTTAATAAATATTTGTTTATTCATGATTCCTCTGGTCTCACATTTGTGTTTAAAAGTCACAATTCAATGCTTGTTCTGCCCAGCTGAAAGACAGCACATATGCCAATTTAAGTATGGGGTAGGAGGCAACAGACATTAAAATGCAACAGACACTCAGAGCAGTTTGGACTATCAACATCAGCACAGCTAAGACCAGTCAGAGCAAGCCTGAAGTGCAACCATTCTCTAGTTTTGTAAGGCATCGTCCTAACATGGGTCAATTATGAAGACGGGTACTAAGTCAGCTCTTTCAGTTCCCTGTGGAAGCCTTGAGGGTACTGATTCTGCAGAAAAGGTGCTTTTAGAAAGTCATGGGTAAAGACAAAGGCATTAAGTAGATGAATCTGTACATACATCCCCAAGTTTGAGTTCAATGTGTGAATAAAATGTAAAGAAAGGAATTACTGCTTGTTCAAGACAATGAAAGTACTGCAGCAATGGCACAGTGAGCCATGCATATCAGAAAGTAAAATAAAACCTGTTATTTTTTTAAAAAATGTGCTTGAGAATTAGCAGAACATATATTAGAAGGGAAAAGTTCTGTACAACATGAACTGAGCTTGATACTTGAAATAGTGGCTGATAGAGCTGTAAACAATGAGGACCACCCAGGGTGAATAAAGAGGTAGAGGAGCATGCCAAGAGATGAACCAGATCATGTAACTATGTGGAATGTCAGAGAATGCCAGAGATAGAATGTAAGTTAACCAATGCAAATTCAAAAAAAATGAACGTAACAAATGAGAACACACTAGGAGGCAAGGAAAAAAACAAATCAACAGAGACCTACACAAGCAATGCAAAAAACATGACAGATGAGAATTAAACCAAAACGAAAGGTAAAAGATGCATCTGGTTGTGAGAACTGTGTGATTCGTAGGAAATGTGTAGGGTCTGTGGGAGTTTACTAGTCAGATACACTTGCAGCTGCTGGCAGATTTGGAAGTTAATCTCATCCTCCACATTCAGCTGGAGGATAAGATTTTACAGGACAAAAACCTCTTTTTCCTTTCAAATCATGTTGCTGTTTTTCTTCTACAGAAAGGATAAACCATCACCTGCCCAGAGGTCGAAATGACCATTTCAGAGGTGCTTTGCTTAGGCTTCTCATTTATTCTTTATTTTTCATTACCCTAGAGCATTGTTAAAAGAGCAATAGGAAACAAGAAAACCTGCTACACACTCCTCACAGAATTCATGGACTGCTCCATGCAGATACAGCCTAGCCAACTAGCATAGCCACCATTGGAGACAGAAGTCCACAATACCCTGAGCAGTTCAGAGGCACCTAAGCCTCAGACATTTACGCCAGCTGGCTCCCTCAAAAAAGCACCTGTATAGCCCTAGTATGGCTGTAAGCAAGGCATATTCCAACCAAGAGCATTCCAAACTCCAACAAACTCTGATGCTTCTGCATTTCAATAGTTGTGAATTTGAGAAAGGTTTAACACAAGCCGCCTGCAATTTTTCACAGCTGAGTTGCTGAGTGGGTGAAAGAATGGGCCAGAACAGAGGACACTTGCAACACCTCTGCTGTAGCCCTTGAAAGCTAAATTCAGAAGAGAAAGATCCAAACATAAGATGCCTACTACATAATTAGCAACGTAATTTCTATACTGTCAGAAAATAGCATAGATCATTTGGGTATTCTGGTGGTTGTTGTTCTTGCTGGCAAATTCTGTTTGTAATGTTTTATTCAGGATCTCTGCAGGATTTCTGGCCAGCTGCAGATTGGGTAAAAGCTGTGTTTGGATTTTTCACTTGGACAGTCCACCTCCATATAGTGCCAAGTGACATTTTTCAAGCCACAGAGTGTTGTATAGTAGGTCTCTATTACTTTCTTACTGATAACACATGGCAGCCTTTCTGTGCATTTACACAGAAGGAGCCTTCCACATACCTAGGGATAGTCAGTGACAATATTAAACCTTATGGTTTCCCAAGGGCTGTTACCACATGCCTTTGACATGACAAGGGTACAACAGTTAGCTCATCATCGCCAGGTGTGCTAAAAGCAGGAACATAGTTATTATAATCTTAGTGTTTGATATTTGTCTGTTTTATTTAAGCTGACTTAAACCAGCAACCAGAAATACAGCTGTGCACTTTTCCTGACTTTTCAGTTCATAATCCATACATAGATCCACAAATCCAGCCTGAAAACTCCACACCTGAGAATCAAACAATAACCTGTTTTACCGGAAGCTTGTGTGTGCACATTACATGGAGCTAAAGTAGAACCGTAGTGGATTGTGACACAATGAGTCAGCCTGCTTTGGGACCAGCAGGACAGATTCCTAAATAATCCCTAAATTAGCCTGAAAGGAATTATTGCTTCTCCAGCTCATAGGTCTCACAAACAAGACTCACAGAATCACCAGGTTG